>CAIGQZ010032451.1:4735344-4745538 GCA_903798205.1 Danio tinwini | reverse complement strand
AGTAAATAATATTTTACTAGATATTTTTCAAAACACTTCTATACAGCTTAAAGTGACATTTAAAGGCTTAAGTAGGTTAATAAGGGTAACTAGGCAGGTTAGGGTAATTAGGCAAGTTATTTTATAAGAATGGTTTGTTCTGTAGACTATCAAAAAATAGCTTAAAGGGATTAATAATTTTGACCTTAAAATGGTTTTTATTCTAGCTAAAATAAAACAAATAAGACTTTTTCCAGGAGAAAAAACATTATCAAACATACTGTGAAAATTTCCTTGCTCTGCTAAACTCTGTATATATATAACAATCTTGTATTTACTAAACGTTTAGTGTGGATTTTATATTCCAGTTTAAGCAATAACTTATGAACAGCTGGTGCAACCCTACCCAGAATCCCAGATTAATTCATAAACAGCACTATTTTCTTAGTACGCTACCAGACACATTGAGGACATGGTAACCGATGGTCCAGCAGTAATGGGCACTGAGAGCTGGTCTCACTGTGCAGCGAATTAGTATTTTGCAGTCAGCAGGTATGGTCCCCTTTGCATTCTCCATCTCCAGAACTAAAAAAAAAAGTCATACAACAAAAACTCACTGACATTGCTGTGCAATCATAAGCACAGTAAAAATAACTACATTTACATCCAAAAGCTTTTTTTTCAGTAGAAGTATGTTCATTATGGCACAATTTATTTGATCAAAAACATAGTAATAAGAGCAATATTGTGAAAAATTTAGTCTAATGTATTATTTAGTTTTAAACAGGTTAATTTTAGTTTTAGTCTAAGTTAGTATTTAGAAACATTATTTACTCCAGGTTAAAAAAACATTTTTTAATATATATTTTAAACAAAATGTTTAGTATTTTGTTAGCGCAGAGCAGCACAACACATTTGCTTAAGCATTTATACTGCAATCTGTGAATCCGCAATAGTCACATCGCAGGATGGGAAATGTGGAGTCAGGATTATAATTGGCCAGGCACAAAAGTCTGAACACATGAGAATTGTGAAGTCACTTGTGAAGTCGTGTGTGTGTGTGTGTGTGTGTGTGTGTGTGTGTGTGTGTGTGTGTGTGCGTGCGTGCGTGCGTGCGTGCGTGCGTGCGTGCGTGCGTGCGTGCGTGCGTGCGTGGATGCGTGTTTAAAACCTGTGACTTTTAAGCATTTTAAGTGAGTTTAAATCATTTGGGCACAATAAATTATTAAGTTTGTAGCTTTAAGAAACATTCAATTGTATTAATGTTCTGTACAAAGAAAGACTATGTAAAGTACATTGTACATTTCATTCTTTTATTTATGTATCTGAATATTGTTAGACTCCTTCATTTGTATGTTTTCCAACACAATATTTATTTATGCTGGTAAGTAGGTTTTTATAACGGCAGCTAGCTCTCTGCAACTCTCACATGGTCACCCACTGAAGCTAAGCAGGGCTGCGCCGCATGGGAGACCACATGGGAAAGCTAGAGCTATTCAAGTTATCTAGTGAAATATTGCAATATAAGAAGCAGAAATCAAAATATTGCAATGTACATTTTTTCTAATATCACCCTTAGTTTAGTGTCACATGTTCCTTCAGAAATCATGAAAAAAATACATTTACTTTTATTTATTTGAAAATATAAGATGGATTTATAAATCGCTCTGCAGGCCTATTGTGGTTTTAACCGTACTAGTTGTGACTAATCCATATGCAGTAGATATTTTCCCACTACATTCCCGCTCTAATCCGAAAATAACATGTATTTCAAATTCATTTTAAGATGAACAGACTCGTTTTCAACAGTAATACCTAATGTGCTTACTTACAGAATAAGACACTGCTGCTATTATGGAACAAATTGATCATTATTCAGGGTACAGTTTGCGATCAAATGCTTTTTTTCACCTTGACTCAATCACTCCTGAGTCCCCCTTGTTTAGGCAATCTTGGACTGATTATTTTGGTATGGTTTTGAGTGTGACTGCAGTGTTCATATGCTAAACAAACTGAAGACCAAGACCAATTTCTCCTACCCAAAGGATCTTGAGTCATCTTTTCAGGAAGACATGTAACACTGATGCTCTGCTGTGTGGTCAGAGAGTAGCTCACGGCACAGGGGCTGTTGTTCAGTAGAGGCAAATCAAATGCCTTACAGCTTCCCACCAGCACCTCACCCAGATTTATAACAGGCTGCTCTGCCTGGGAAAAAATCATTTCAGAAAATTACAAACAGTAATGACAATCATTTTTACAGAAAATACAATTCAAGGTATTCTGATGTTCTTAGTTACATTCAAGCACAAGACAGATAATTCTGAATTCTCAAATTTTATTGGCTATTTTTTAAACATACAAGGTTGAACAATGAAACTGAAACCACAATAATTTATTAGCATGGTGTAAGGCCTCCTATTGCAGCCTATACCGGATCAATTTGTCTTGGGAATGACAGATACAAGTCCTGCACAGTGGCTAAGGGGATTTTAAGCCATACTTCTTGCAGAATAGTGGCCAGGTCACTACATGATGCTGCTGGAGAAAAATGTTTCCTGACTCGCTTCTCCAAAACAGCCCAAAGTGGCTCGTTGATATTTAAATCTGGAGACCGTGTCGGCCATGGCAGAATTTCATCTTCACTTTCATGTTCATCAAACCACTCTGTCACCATTCTTACTGTGTGCATTTGTGCATTATCATCCTGATACACAGCATTGCCTTCAAGATACAATGTTTGAACCATTGGGTGTACATGGTCCTCCAGAATGCCCAGGGAATAGTGTGATATTGCAGGCCAAACCCTCCCTGATCCAACCCAATCCTTAATCCGGGCATGCAACAGTCTTGGGGGTAAGCTTTGGGGCTTTACCACACCATAACTCTCCGAGATGTGGGAAAGACAGTGAAGGTGGACTCATCAGAGGACAACACATGTTTTACATTGTCCACAGCCCAAGATTTTCACTGCTGGCAACAGTGAAACCGACATTTGGCATTGACATGAGTGACCAAAGGTTTGGCTATAGCAGCCCGGCCATGTATTTTGATCCTGTGGAGCTTCAAACAGTGTTGGTGAAAACAAGAGAGTTAGGCAGCTGTAGCTTTGTTTTTGGATACAATCTGGGTTAGCACCCAGACATCCCTTCCAGACGGCTTCCTCTTGCGTCCACAGTTACTCCTGTTGGATGTGGTTCGTCCTTCTTGGTGGTATGCTGACATTACCCTAGATACCGTGGCTTTTGATATATCACAAAGACTTGCTGTCTTGGTCACAGATCCACCAGAAAGACATGCACCAACAATTTGTCCTCTTTTGATATGTCACCCATAATGTTATGTGCACTGCAATTTTTCAAGCACAACTGTTCTATGACTCTGCTACTTAAACTTTCACACTCTGTTCTTACTGGTGGAATGTGCAATCAATGAAGATTGTCCACCAGGTTGCTCAAGTTTAGCCATGAAACCTCCAACCTCCTAAATTGGCCAGTGTTTTAGTTTCATTGTCCATCCCCTGTAGTTATAAGAACAAATTTCTAATAACTGATTTCTTTTGTCTTTGCCATCATGACAATACATACTATTTTTCTAGTTATTTTGCAAGATATTATTCAGTTTCAAGTGCAATTTAAATGCTTAACTAGGTTTGGTTAAATGGGAAAGTCATTGGACAACAGTTTGTTCTGTAGCCACTTGAAAAATATTTTAAGGGGGGAAAGAAGGGCTAATAATTTTGCCTTCAACTGTATATACTGTCTCATGATCATGAGCTTTATGTGAATATATTGTAACACACCTGGAGAGAGCATTTGGATGCAAATCCTATAGCTTTAACTGTAAAGTGTGACTTCTTGATCTTTGGTGTTTGAACAGGCCAGAACGTAAGACTGGGCCTCATATTGTACATCATCTCTTCCCTTGGAGTGAAGGACCACTTCTGTACCTGAAAACATACACATTCTTTCACCAGTAAGATTGAAACTACTATAAAACACCACTTTGATGCTGCAGACCGACCTTGCATTCATTGGGCTGGAGTACGCCTGTGTCGGGCAGTACAGTCAGAACCGTTTGGTCAGATCTACACAGCCTCCACTTGAACTCCAGCGGCACTGTGCTCGTGTTCTTCACTTGCAGGGTTTGCTCAGAGCAGGAGTTCACTGCTGTAGGCTGAAAGAACAGACTGCCATCTCCCTCTACGCTCACTGAAAGCTTCTCCACTACAGCAACCACATTCAGTACCTGCAAAAGATTTATATGTAGGCTAAAAATGACTCATCCAAATGCCCCAAGAGTTTTGGTTTATCAAATTTCTTATGAAAAGACTTTCAGGCTTGCAGTGTTATACAGAGTATTCAATCATCTTGCTTTCATAAAAGCAAAGATAACTTTATAGAAACTGGCTGAAGCAAAGCACTTTTAGCCTCATTTTTAGCTTTGATTATGGCATGCATTCAGAGTGACATCATTTCAATATGCGTCTGCAATGTCACATTTATTCCCCTCCAGAGTTGCATAACTTTTTTACCCAAGATCTTATATTGATGATGGGAGAATCAATGTGCAAAGTCTTCTCCATCTCAAAGATTCTCAATAGGCTTAAGTCTGGACTGTGTAGTGGCCAATCCATGTGTAAAAATATAGAGTCTCTTTGAACCACTGTTTCACAGTTTGAGCCTGATGAATCCTGGCATTGCCATCTTGGAATATGCCGTATCCATTGATGGAATAACCTGGTTATTCAGTATATTCAGGTATTTAGCTGACATCATACTTTGGCCGTATAACACTGCTGAACCTAGACCTGACCAATGGCATACTGTTGCATCTTCCATTGCTCCAGAGTTCAACCTTAATCCCTTAGCAAATTATTAAAAAAAGCCTAATTTTCCAACTAGCCTTACTGATGAGTGGTATCCTTAAGGCTACAGTCCTGCTAATCACAATTCCTTGAGATCCTTTCATGTTGTGTGTGGAAATGCTCTTAATTTTACTATTAAACAAAGTCAGGAGTTCTACTGTTGGTTTGTTTTTAATATTATTGATATTTCACCAGTTATTTACAAGGTCACCATTCTTGACCAGTACATTTTGTTTTTAAAACATTTTTTCCTCAGATATGATGGTTACCCACGATTCTTCCTGTTTTTACTAATACATAGTTTATACCCCACTTTTAGAAGTTTCAGCAATCTCCTTAGATGTTTTCTTTGCTTGAGGCATGCCAATAAGTTGTCTCTTCTGATAAAGATTAACATCTTGTCCATGAACACAGGTTGTTTCTTCCGACATGGTTACTTCAGAAATGAGAAGCTACTCTCTACATCAGTAAGAGTTAAATAACCTGTTACTAGCTGAAACATATTAATCTATGCAGCAATTATTCAATGAAAGGCTCTTACCTATTTGCTTAGTTTAATCCAGGTGGTGACTTTTTTAGGGTGGGCAGTGTATTATATTAAGCATCAAAATATTAAAATAGCTTAATTAAAGCTACTTGAATGGATAGTTCACCCACAAATGAGAATTGCTATCATTTACTCGCCACACAACTTTCAAACCTATTTTAAGTTAAATATGAAGAAATATAGTTTGTAAAATGTTGGAAACCAGTAGCCATTGGCATCCTTAATTTTTCTTCTCTACTATGGATGTCAGCAGCTTATGGATTATAGAAGAGAAACAATAAAAATGTTTTTATAATTTTTAACAATTTTTCAATTTTTGGTAAATTCATTCATTCATTCATTTTCAACTGCTTTTCCGAGGCCGGGTCGCATGGGCAGCAGTCTTAGGAGAGAACCCCAGACTTCCCTCTCCCCAGACACTTCCTCCACTTCAAATATGAATAGCAAAATTAAATTTTAACATATTTATATATGTTTCAGCTATGTAGAAAATAGTGTAACCTGTGTGTGATTGGGGCTGGCATTCAGATGTAATGTCAAAGGGATCCTAGAAGGGTGGTCTGGTGATGGAGTGAATCTCAATGTGAGAATCTGGTGACTGCCTGGTGGCACTAGACCACTGGGTGGCAGTACACACACTGATGGGCACTCCTCTGGATCTAATGTAAAGATCAAAGGTAGGTCCCCTGTATTCTGCAGGAGGACAGTGCGGTATGATACCTGTTTCAGTGCGGGGAATACCTGTAGGGAAATGAATGGTGTTAAAACTATCTTTCCATCTATATTTTCTCTACATATTATGATGAAAGGTGCTTTATTCAACTCACCACTTGAGAATGTTGAAGAGAGAAGTTGGGGACAAAGGGCTCTTTTCCAGGCTGAAATGAGTGGCCGGTTACTCTGACTGTAAGGCACCAGGGTGGGCATAAAGTCTGATCTTCCACAATTCTGTGATTCTTCAAAACCTGCAGATTTCAGCAGAGTTACAGGTTGCTCGAAATGTCCATGTTCGGAAATAATGTTCACATTATATCCAGTTTTTCAGAGATATGTTGCCTGGGATCACCGGTTCACTGTACTGTACTGTTGATAGTGCTGAATGATTTAAAGGGATAGTTACCCCCAACAGGCAGACAAATGCACTGCTTCATTGCCATAAACCATACATATATACACTAGATATCGCATACGGACCCTGAGCATGCATCAATAGCACCACCACATTTGTACAGTGCTCTCAGGACAAATGTCATTTAACTGCACTTAGTTAAGACTAAAGCCAACGTGAAGATGCTGGACTTTTGCGCTGTATACGGGTGTAGTAACGAGCAAACAAAGAAGACAAAGCACAAAAGCAGAACATTTCATAGGTTAGATTTCATTTTTTACGTTTTGTATATTACGAATTTTGTGCTAAACTAGTAACGTTATTCATGATAATACATTCTCTTACTGTCCTGACCATAAGGCAAGGTAGCACCAACTCCCACTAAGTAGCATGCTTATGCTAGCTTTGTTGAATAAAATCAGCAAACAATGTAAATGAAATATGATGAAATGCTGCAGTACCAGAACCTTGTATTATTGTCGGCTAAGTAAACGAGTCGTTCATTACAGAGATTTATTCACAAACAAATCGCTTCCTCCATTAGAATGAGAAGTGAAATTTAACAGGTAGGGAGGATAATACATTTCCATGAACATATTGCTCTTTGTCGGCAATGCCCGTGCGGTGACTTATCCATCGATGTAGAAAAGTGATGTAAAATGATAATTTTCGTAATTTAAACAAATATTTGCATACTGCCCACTGGGAAAACTCCTGATCATAGATATATGTATGTATATGTGTATATATCTCTGGCTCTGAATGGCCAGTCTTCCACTGCACCTTGGTCCTACATTCATTTCAAAAGAGCACTACCCTGTACTAAAATAGCGGCTCTATTTACGCATTCCTTCCAATATGCAACATATAATGTAAATATCTATAGCCATAGACAATGCCAAAGTGTTGATATGTAAGTACTTTTTTGCTTACTGTTTTATGAAAACTATAAAATAGGACCCATCACTTCATTCCTATATACTGTAGTAATATTTAGAGGGCAGCACGGTGGCACAGTGGGTAGCACAATCGCCTCACAGCAAGAAGGTCACTAGTTCGAACCCTGGCTGGGTCACTTGGCATTTCTGTGTGGAGTTTGCATGTTCTCCTTGTGTTTGCGTGGGTTTCCTCCAGGTGCTCCGGTTTCCCCCACAAGTCTAAAAACATGTGGTATAGGTGAATTGGATAAGCTAAATTGTCCGTAGTGTATGTGTGTGAATGAGAATTTATGGATGTTTCCCAGTGATGGGTTGCAGCTGGAATGGCATCCAGTGCGTAAAACATATTCTGGATAAGTTGGCGGTACATTCTGCTGTGGCCACCCCAGATTAATAAAGAGACTAAGCTGAAAAGAAAATGAATGAATAAATAAATGAATGAAATAGGAGAACAAGGCAATTACATATGGTGTGTCCCAAATCACATACTAATGCACTATTCTACACCATTTTGTAGTATAAATAGTGTAAGTAGTGCGCTCACATTGAAAACTCTAAAAATAATAAATGCACTTTAATTATCCGGATGATGCACTCATTCAACCGGTAAAATGAAGTGTGGATTGTTGGACACTTCACACACTTAATGACCACTGCTTTGCTCATGTAGCAGAAGAGGCAGAGCTTTTTTGGGCGCACATGTTGGATAACTAAATTTATTTTGGATTGTGAAAGCAAAATTCTCTATGAGAGTGATTAAAGCGCCTCATCATGGTGAATGCACTTATACTCATGGCTGATATTATCTGGTACTTTGGGCATTTATTTCACTAATTTCACAACCGTCAAACGTCATCAGGGAAACAGTTTGAACTTCCACTTAGTAAAAAAAAAACATTAGTGTATAAGTACATAGTGCATAAGCGCATAGTGTATAGTGTGATATTTCGGATGCAGCTATAGTAATGTTTTATCAAGTTAATTGAGTTTCTACACACTCTGTCAAGTCATTAAAAATCAGTGAGTTCAGGTCGTTGTACTGTCAGTGTTACTGTACCTTCAATCTCACATTACCTTGTAAAAAGTGAAACACTCTAGCTGTGTTGCATGGAACATGTTCTGCTGGTTCGGACTGTATGTCACTCTGAAGGCTGTGGTCTTTAAAGGGCCCAGCTCACAGGAGAGAGGAGAAATGGAGAAAGGGGATTTGGCTCCAGGTGACCACATCACACAGATTTTGCCCTTGGTGTGGTTGGTAATGGAGACTGACTTTGACGCTGGGCCATCATAAAACAGGAGCTCAGAGGGTTGAACGGTAACATGGCGAACGGGAAATTTGGATGAGTCGTTGTCAAGTTCTGTTTCTGCTTCAGGTGCTGAACTAACATGGAAATACTCCTCTAGAGGACTGCGTGGCTTGAAGAGACGTGTGGGATATATAGTATCTGCTGGAAACTGAAGACAGTTAATATATTCAGTGTTTTGTGATTTAAAATGAATGCTTTACATTTCCAGGAAGGTTTACATATAGCTATTCCCATTAGCTATCATGCAAATGGAAATTAGAACAATAAACTGGGCTGCATACTGGGTATATTGGTCTAAAAATGTAAAAAGAAACTTAAAGCACATGACTTAACTCTTAGATGTTACAAAATATTTGTTACACCACAAAGAAGATAGTGGGGACATACACACACCTCCTGCATTATCAATGCTCCACTATTATCCACTTTCAATTTTTGCTCTTCCAGCAAGGTACTTAGTAAGTCAGGAGGGTAACAGGTGAGCCCTTGTAGCAGATTTAATCTGTAGATACTCAGATGTCTGGGGTTTAAAATGGCTGGTTTCAACTGTTCTGAGTGACAGGTGCCAATCAAATCCAGATACAGTGGCTCCTTTAATGAAAGAAATATAACTGAGCATCATTCCAATAAAATTAAGTTAGCTTTTTCAGTAACTATTCTGAGAAACATAAAAAAATGACAAATTAATGGATGAATTGGTTAGTGGATGAATAGATTGATAGGGATAGATGGGGGATAGATCCATCCATTTGATGGATGGATAGACACCAAATGTTTTTACAGCTAGACAGATAAGTGATGGATGGATTTAATGATGTTTTGGCAGATTAAAAATGGCTTTATGTTTGTAAAGACAGATGGATGGATAGAAAGATAGGACAAAGAATGAATAGAGCAGAATGATAGATGTTAGATGGATGAATGGACAGACATAGTATGCAAAAAGATATAGGATGATTGGATGTATGGATGGATGGAGGCTTGAATAGATGGATGAAAAGAAGAATGGGTAGACAATTTGATTTTAAATGGAAGGACATACAGTATATACGTACAAATAGATATATTATAGATGGATGTATGGATGGATGGACGGACGGACGGACAGATGGATGGTTGGATGGATGGATGCAAGGACAGAAGGATGGATAGATGGTAAATGGATGGATGGATGGACGGATGGAAGGACAGAAGGATAGACAGAGGGTAAATGGTGGATGGAAGGGTGAACAGACAGAAAGACAGACAGAGAGACAGACAGACAGACAGATTCGACAGATAAATAGACAGATAGATAAATAGATAGATGGATAGACTGATAGATGAATAGACAGACAGACAAACAGATTGACATAAATCAACAGATAGATAAATAAATAGATGGATAGACTGATAGATGAATAGACAGACAGACAAACAGATTGACAGATAAATCGACAGATAGATAAATA
>CAIGQZ010032451.1:4719266-4735334 GCA_903798205.1 Danio tinwini | reverse complement strand
AGACAGACAGACAGACAGACAGACAGACAGACAGACAGACAGATAGATAGATAGATAGATAGATAGACAATTGATGGATATGGTAGGATGGATGAATGAATGGTAGATTGATTGATAAACCAACCTACCCTGTGCATCAGCAAACAGGTCACAGTCTTATGATAAGCTACAGGATAGTGTGGTCTGAATTTCACACGCAGGTTGAGTTTGCTGCTGCCACCCAGGATGCCACAAGGCTTATCAACATTGAACACACTATGACCCCCAGTGTTCACATCAAACTGGTAATGAGCCAATACTGCAGAGGAGTTGATGATCTGTACATTGTGTGTGATCTCTGAGCCCTCTTCAACACAGCCAAAGTCCAGTAGAGACGTGCTTAGAGATACTATTGGACCTGAAGTTGGAAATTAGACAGAAGATCACAATCAGACCATGTATGAAATGTTTCCAAGCAAATGTCTTACTGTGGGGGTTAGGAATTGTACCTATGCATGTGCCAGACACTTTGAGCAGTTCTTCATTTACAGCCCCAGGACAGGTAAGACTGAGGTAGTCTACACTTATGCTCTCCACTGTGAGCGGAGAGAAGCAGACAGGGACTTTCAACACTGAATAAGGTGCGATCGTCCCCTCATACACCTCACAGTGAAACACAGACTCCATGAGAGCAGGTCGTCTCATCCAGGACAGACTGAATGCTGTGCTAACCTAAGGAGAAAGAGAGTAACCAGGATAGAAAAATATTCAGTCCCATTTTATGTTTACTAGATAACTACTAGGTACTTACATAAAAAATAAGTACAATGTACTAATTGTGATCATTTTATATTGCACAACACTTATGGTGCTATTTAGCTGGAATACATTAGGTACAGGTTTGGTAGTATAAATAGATTTCATGAATGGGATGTATAGGTTCATGTTTAAGGGATGGGTCATATAACAGTGTAATTACAAATGTATAATAATGACACATTGCAGTGTAATTATAATTACACAAACTAATTACAAATGTAATTGCATGCAGATCATTTTTTAAACAAAGTACAATATAAAAAATATGTTTGTACAAAATAAATGCATTCTACCAAATGATTGATTTAAATGTAAGTACAATTAAATCATTTAATATAAAGGGTGGAATAAATATGCAATTTGTTATGTCTACAAATGCAGGATGGAGAGAGCATACAGTGGAGGGGTTGTGGATCTCAAAGTGCTTTTCAAGAAATTCTCCAACTGCCACACTGCCAAAGTCCAGCACCTTACAGTCATCCTCCTGTCCCGTTGAGCTGATCTGGAGGTGCGGGTACTTGGCTGTCAAAAGGAATTGAATTGTTATTACCTGTTCAGATCAATAAAAGTTACTAAAAATTACTGATAACAATAAAGACAGAAACACCTTCTTGAAAATGTATCAGCTTTTTAGATTATATTTCAGAATTAAATAAATAAAATAGAATACAACAGAACTGAAAACACTACTCACAGTCACTTTGTTTATAAAAATACAATTACTATACAATTAAGATATTAAAAATAATACAAAAAATACCTATCAACAAGGTCTGTCACAGTAGATTTTGTGAAATGGTGCTTTACCAAGTATGTATTTGAAAGTTAAAATCAGTAGTGAAGAACTTCTGAAGAATCGAAACCACTAAAAAACACCTAATATAATGCATTTATTTCTGCAGACATTTATATTTTGGGCAGATGCTTTTATCCAAAATGGCATCAATTACATTTTTTATTATATAGGTTTGGTAACATTTTACTTCGAGGGGGTGTTTATAAGACTGTCATGACACCTTTACAATCATGACATGACACATGCCAAGAATATAAATAAGATTTTATGCATGCTATTGACAACTGTCATTAAGTGTCGTTCACTCAGATGTCATTTTAAATTTTGATGACATTTTGAGAAGTCTTCGTTAAGACCACATAACTTGTCATAAATCTGTCATAAATCATGAGGCCATTATAATTGTGTCATGATTTTTTCACGGTCACTTTTTTGAGTTGAACAAATGAATTAGGATTTCTCATTAAAATGCAATAATCAGTCAAATAATTTTCGATATTGAATGGCATTTAATGTCATTTTAATAACAAATTCAAATTTGTACCTCAGTAGTTGAAATATATGAGGTCAATAAAATTATTTTTGACAGCATAAAAATGATGACAGAATTATAATGGCCTCTTTAAAATTATGTTTATGACAGATTTTTTATTAAGTTAAGTTGTAGTGACAAAGGCAAAGACAGGTTATGATGAATTTGTTTGTCAAATTGTCATTGCAAAGACATCTTAAACAATGTCACCTTTGCATTTAAAATGACTCAGCTAATGACACTTAATGACAGTTGTCAAAAGCATGCATAAAATATCATCCATATTCATGACATGTGTCATGTCATGATTATAAATGTTTCATGTCTTACAAACACCCACTTCAAGTACAGTGTTACCGTTTATAGCAATTGATTATTAAAGTATAAGCACTAAAAACTATTTTCTTTACATTTATGCTAGATAATTCTATGCAAGTATATAAACTGTTTGAAAGTGTAGAGTGATCGGCTTACTCATTTACAATGCTTACTGCTTAGTGGACCTTGAATTTGGCTTTTAAAACTCCTTTGGTTTAATCAAGTATAACATTGTGGTTTTTGTATGTCTGTGAGTGTCTATTAAAAGTTAATAGAAATTTGGCATTTTTCAATCTATGGAGAAAATAAATAATTATCTTATTATTACAGAAACATAGAAAACCATTACAGTAGGTACTCACACAGCCCACGGAGAAGCACAGCACACCTGCTCTCCCCATCATCCCCGAATGCACAGCCAGCCTCAGCCTGGTACACTAGAGCCTGCTGAGGTCTAAACTCTACCGTAACCCTGCGCTCTTCTCCAGGCTTTAGCTGTCCAGTTTCAGGAGACAGCTGGAACGGAGGATCCACAAACCACCTGAATACTGTTTGAAGCTTACTAGTGGAAAAAACATGAATATAGTGTGATGTTTCAACAAACATTTCTTTTACATACAACATACACATCTTTTACATACAACATACACATCTTTACCTAGAATTCCGAAAGAGGAAGCTGGTTTGAGAGCGTTGTTGAGCAGCACAGGGTGGCAGAATCACTGTATCTGGTATGTCCAGAGCATGATGGGGAATCACAGCTCGCAGACACACCTGGAATGTGCCTTCCTTACACTCAAACTCTATTGCGTCTACATATTCACACTGGAAAGAGGTATACACGCAAATCCAAGATGCATTTATGCATTGTCATTAACTGATGCGGACACTGAAGTAAACTGATTATAGATTTTGAAGTCATGTATCTTTCATTATTTGTCTTTAATGCTATTCAAAAGGACAGTTTATGGAAAAAATAAAGCTTTGCTGTCAATTCTGTCAGGGTTGGGGGGTGGAAAAAGGAGCGAGGACTCAAATGCAGGGAAAAATGGGTATTTATTAATAATAAAATAAAACAAACAGCAAAATAAACTACCCCGAGGGGGGAAAACTTAACAAAAACATACAAATAAACTTCACAGGGCAGGCTGGCAGGGATCAGGCCAGGACAAGGAGAATCGATGACAAACTGGCACAGGACAGCAGACATGAGGAGATTTTAAGCAGAAGTAAATTAACACAAACAGGTGAAAATGATAAACTAATAATAGGTTAACAAGGAGGGTAGGGCTAGACAATAGACAGGAGAGCACATGACACAAAGACAAGCCATGTGCTCACATAAAACTAGAACACGCAGCCAATGAGAGAACTCATTAACTGCGTTTTCATGACAACACAAGCACGCGGTGCATGTAAACAAGCACCACGTGCTAAACACAACACCAACAGAAGACTAAACACGAGACATGAGCACACGATAGATGAAAACATCTTACCGTGAACTCACACATAAGCAACGCGCATGTTTCATCTCAGCGCCAACCGAAACCAAAGCCAACCAGACTGAGACGCTGAGAATGAAACAGCGCGATGCGGACAGAACAAAACACAAACACGAGTACGAGAGCGCGCACGTCACAAGCACATGAAGACCACGCGCATCCGCATCAAACGGGAGCGCGCACGGTCTGCACACACTCATGACGGCGCGCACACAGAGGCGCACACAATGACAGAACACAAGTGCCTGACCCAAGAAAACTCGAGCCGAGCACAACAGGGCATGACAAGACAGAGCTAGTGTCCGGACTCTGCCACCAAAACAAGAATTTACAAGACCAGAGTGGCAGAACCCTGACACAATTTAACCTTTTAACGCACAGACTAATTGTCTCTCTGTTTTTTTAAAGGTGTCAGTGTTTCATCAGAAGTCAGTTTCTATGTTTATATGTTTTTGTTTTTGCATTCTCAAAGTGCTTTTAGGATCCCAGTTCAATTAAAATAATGTTTTAAATATTCTACAGGAAAACAATTCTTGGATTGTATTTAAAATAAATTGAGTAAACATTCCCCTTATCCATAATCCACTATAATAATATGATTATTGAATGCTTTAAAATATATAACAGATAAAAAAAACACTGAAGAACTTTACCTTCTCAAGAGGGTGAAAAGTAACCGGGAGTGAGAAAGATGTTCCTGGGCTCAGAAGAATAGTCTGAGGAAATGGTGTGCTGAACAACTTGGATGAAGGCGGTCTGAAATTAAGAACATATAATGAATCTATCAATATGCTGTAAACTTGATAATTAGAAATTTTGGGAATGTTTTTTTTAAAAGAAATTAATATATTCAGCAAGTCAATATTAAAATAATGAAATAGAGATAGTACAAATGTATTTATTCATTCATTCATTTTCTTTTCGGCTTAGTCTCTTATTAATCTGGGGTCACCAAAGCGGAATGAACCGCCAACTTATCCAGCATATGCACTATGCAACAGAAGCTCTTCCAGCCGCAACCCATCACTGGGAAACATCTATACACACTCATTCACACAAATACACTACGGACAATTTAGCCTATCCTATTCACCTATAGAGCATGTCTTTGGACTTGTGGGGGAAACCGTACCTGGAGTAAACCCACAGGAACACGGGGAGTACATGCAAACTTTGCAAAAGAAATGCCAACTGACCCAGCCAAGGCTTGAACCAGTGACCTTCTTGCTCTGAGTCAAAAGTGCTACCCACTGTGCCACCGTGCTGCTCCAGATGCATTTATTTCAATTTTAAATGAATGTTGCTCTTTTGAACTTTCAACCAATCAAATAATCTTTAAAAAAGTATCCTGTAGTAGTTGCCACAAAAATGCAAACCATACATTAGTTTTCAACACTGATTAGTGATAACAAAGGAAAATCGTTCCTTGTTCCCAAATCAGCATACCGTATGAACAGTTCTCCCGTCACCTACTTGTTCGCAGCTTGTTTAAGTTTCTCTCTTTTGCTGAGCACTTTTGAAAACTGATAGTCATAAAATCCATGGAATTTTTTTATCAGTGACTAGCAGTGGTTAGCAGTGGTTACTTCTTTTGTTTGTTTTCAACTCATTAAATGCTGTATGTCAATTTTTTTACTCTTCTAAAGCATAAAAATACTGTAATATGTTTGCAGATATTTAGTGAACATTCTTGTTTATCTGAAAAACAATGCTAGTCAGATATTCTCCTTTGAAAGTGTGCTTTCCATGCCGGAACACTGTCTTTGTTTTGGTTCTTTTAACCTGCCCAATTATGTTTCAGCAGCCCCGGGCTGGCTTGCTGGAAAACCGTGGCTGTGTCCAAAACCGCATACTTCCATACCATATAGTATGCTAAAATCAGAATGCGAGCCGAGTAGTATGTCCGAATTCATAGAATTTGAAAATCAGTATACGAGATGTACCCAGATGACCCACTACTTCAGTGAGATTCTGCAGTGTGCATCCCATGCATGCTGCGCTATCCCTTGATGCCACATGAGAAAATTCATGAATGGGAGTGAAGTGACAGAACTGACGCAGGTAGGTCATGTGACCATGAAAACATGCTGGATGTAGTACGTCCGAATTCCATTCATACTGTATAGAACATACTTTTCTAACGGTCGAGTAGTATGATTAAATTCAAATGCAGAACCTAGGCGGTTTCGGACACAGCCCATGTGTTTGATTCTCATGTATTTGAGGCTCTCAAAGCATGCGTCCGTGACCGAATTGCAACCTTCGGTGGACAGCAGCAGACTCCGAGATGAGACACAGATTCAGAATTCCACAAGAGGTTATTAATTAGCAAATAATATGAATTTTACGAACGTAAACATTGGGTGAGCAGGTTACATTGTAACCCCGTGTCCTAACAACATGCTAGATGAAGAGATTTGCAGTGATAAGCAATTTGGCTGTTTGCACCAGACAAAACACGACAGAAATTTAAATACAGCCATTCAGAAACACAGAATATGCACTCACTTACGAAATGGTAAGGTTTATAATGTAATTAATACATAACTTCTTTAACATTATTATATGTACATGCTGAATGATTGATATTTGTTTTATAACTGAGTCAGTTTTAAAGTTCAATTTTACAAAGTTTATTTATTTTCAAGATTGGAGGCGAACTGTCTGCTGCTTTAAGTATTATGGCAATAAATGTCATGTAAAATCGCATTCAAACTCACATTATTAGCATATAACACTGAATAAAACACGAGGTGTACCCGAGGTGATCATTGTTTATCCTGTTGTTCACCTGTAAGATATAGAAGCCGTTTCTAAAATAGAAATTTCAGGTGTTGGTTAGGACAAAAACTGCTTTTAGCATGAAAAAAATATTCCTTCTATTGCGCGCCATAACTTTTAGTTAAAAAACGGTTCAAATCAGCCTTTAGGCTGGATATTCAGGTACACTCATGTCAATCTGCACTTATGTGTTTTGATCCAAGAGTGTAACACCTAGTTCAACCACTGGGTGTCAAACTTACATACTGCACTTTTAAGGTCTGAAACAACTTGAGTACATTTTTATTTCTGACTGAACTATCCCTTTATACAGAACATCATGAAAGAGAATAAAGTTCTATTTAAAATATATCTAAATAGGAGCAGCTATTTTAAACTATATTGAAATTTTTAGTTGTGTATGTATTACTTTAATATTATATTAAAGGGGGTGGGGGGGGGTAGACTAACCTGAAGGTGAGTTTCTGGAGTTTTCCGTGTATGCTTTTAAGGACCAGAGATTTGGTATACTTTAACCCCGGCTCCCAGTACTCCCAGACCAGCTCAGCCCATGTTTCTATGCCAAAGAAGCAGTTCTGGGGTCTTTTCTGAAGGAACCCTGACCTGAGGCTTGAGACCCTCTGGAAAATAAAATAAATGACTACTGGATTTTTACACCAGCAGAGGGCCCTGTATTTCAGCACACTAACCATTTAAGGCAGACTGATAAAAAATAAAGCTTGCTGCAAACAATAGCAGAAAAAAAGATTAAGTCTGCAAAAAATAATAATAAGCAACAAATTGGAAATTTTATTCTGGTAAATTATAATGACTTTACATAATCCTTACCTTTCTGTGTGGGTTGTTTGGGACTCCAAACGGAATTCGCGAGCTCAGAGGATTCACGGGATGATCTGTCAACATTGCAACTAAAACCAACCAAAAGCAACGTAGGTCAAATGATGCATTATAGACTTCACATTTATCATATAGCTTTTACATAAAATTAGACGTGGTTGCAGTACTTTAAGTATTTGGCCATTTATCAGAGATGAACCTAAATGTCATCTGACCGATAAAATAAACATATAGCGTCTTGCATAAGGCAATATCTGAATGTATTAAACAGCTGCGTGCTGAAGCCATACATTTACATTTATTGCAAAAGCAGTATATGTTAAGCCTGCCTGAGGTTAACTGAGGCAGGTGTAAATTTATAACCCTGTCACTCATTTCTTTACCTTTCTATTAGCTTAAGTGATCTGCCTTAAGAAAATCACTGACAGCAAAGGTGATTGGGAGAATCATAAAATAAAATGTTATTGATAACAGTGTTTTCCCCTGAGTTCATATTTATAAAGTTCACAAGGTATTACTAATTAAATTCGTTCTGTAATTCTATTAAAATCATAAATCATAAACACGTTTGAAAATAGCTTATGTCATGTATTATAACGTTAGGTGAAAAAAAATAATCAGGTTTGTTTCCAAGCTGTCACAATTACTGCAAAATTCGCGTTATTTTTACATCATGCCTACAGAAAAGTAACGTTACAACTTACCACAGCAGTTTTAATGCAGTTATATTTTGAATAAAAGAGAAAACAAATACAAATGTGTTAAATAATTGGCTTCGCCATGCTGAAACCTTCACCCCTCTGAGTTCAGTTGTGTATTCGAGCTCCATGACAACATCGACGGAAACGGTCAAGGGACATTTTACACACACAAAGCGAGCTTTTTTAAGGGGGTTGTTCACCCACAAAAGGAAAATTCTGTCACCATTTACAGACCCTTCGCTTGCTCCAAACCACAAAGTAAGATATTTTGAAGAAAGCTGTAAACCTATATTGACTTCTATTATAGCAATTATTTTTCTAACTGTGGATGTCAATAGCCTTAGGCTAATACGTTCAGTATATCTTATTTTGTGTTTAACAGAGGATAATAAAGTAATAAATAAAGATAATATAATATGTAATTAAGATTTTAAACCACTTAAGACCCAAAATATGTTCCAAGTTTCAGGAAAAAAAATTAAAAGTATGCTGTTTTTACAGTTCTTGATGCTCCTATAAATGAGACCAAACTATAATAATAAAAATCACCCTTTAAGCATATATATTTTTGGAAATCAGGTCAGAATTTGTACTTCCTGAGCATTATACCAACATATATTACAAAAAAAAAACATACATGATTGCTGGTTTTCTCAGTTTTGATTTAAGGCTGGAAGGGCATTTGCTGTGTAAAACATGTGCTGGATAAGTTCCGCTGTGGCGACCCCTGATTAATAAAGGGACTAAGCCGAAAATGAATGAATGAATGATTGCTGGTATAATCTTGAAATTTATTTTCAAAATCGCAAACATTAAGATTGTAAAATTTTTACTAATTTTGAGGTTATTGTTCTATGTTTATCTTCATCTTCCTCCACATAATGTCCACATTTGAGATATTTCCATCTGTTATGCTCAAATACTTCAAGATCTGTATATTCTGCATATAAAATATGTTTCAGCAATGAATCGTCCACTCTCATAGACTGTAGGATTTAAATTAGATCAAATGCTTAGAAACCACAAAAAGCATGGGCCATTGTAATGTACACAGTATACAAAGAGGTTAACCACTCGAGGGTGAGGAAGTAGTTCATTTTTAGATTAAATATCTCTTTAACACATGGACGTCAACAACAGTACCTTTAGCACTCAGGTACGAGCAAGATGCAGGTGCAATTTTCCAAATGCGTGTTAATGTTCAAAGTTTGCCTCATTGAGTGCCCGAGTTTTCTGTGGGTTGGCAGGGTATTTATTTCCATCACCACAATGCATTTAATCAACATATAAATATGTCCTATTCTAGCTTGGCTGAGAACACAGCACTTGCTTTAATATTTAATTGTTGGCCTTACACCACACCCCTGTAAAATTGCTCTTTTGGTCACTGAGGTAATTCATTCTTTCAAATTAAATGGCCCGGTGACATCAGCATAAGGAGTAGATTATTTTCCTTTTCCTTCATTAACTTAATTATTTGCCTATCAGTAAACCCCCTTGAGTAATTCATATTTGAGAGGCTGTGGCCATAAATATCAGGGCCTGCGCTATAGATTCATCCGCGCTTTAATCACCATCTGCGTCAGCTAGAGGTTAAACAGGAGAGGGAGAGAGAGAGAGAGAGAGAGAGAGAGAGAGAGAGAGAGAGAGAGAGAATGAATATGTAGGATGGGTGGGATATTCATTTAGAGGTTTAAACCTTTCACTCATGAGTCAGGCACAAACTGTTTGATATGCAGCATTTTCTCATTAGCATACAAAGCAAAAAGTTCAATGACAGTTTAGAAGGAATGGCTGAAACTCATCTTCAATTGTTTATTTCCTTTTGCATCAAGTACATGTCTTTGAAGGCCACGTGATCCTTCAAACAGAGTCCTGATATTAGTTGAATAAATTAGATATAATCTATAACAGTTAAATAACATCAAAGACACCAACAGCAACAACATGACATAAACTAGCCTAACGGACTAACTAATGCACCGTTCACAGTTTGCCCTTGTTCAATATTTGCAGAGGATTTATCAGTTCCTCAGGGTTTCTCAGTCAATGGTTACAGGGAGAAAGCTCACACCGGTGACCTCCGGACAATTCTCTGTTAATTAGCATCCACTCTAAACAAAAATATCTTCAAGAGACCAATGAGCACAAGTGTCAGCCGGTGACTTGAAGTGCAAAGGCCTCCTTGTTTGGTTCAACAGCTTCTTTTTTTAAAACCAAAATATCAACGTTAGCATATATAGCATGGCAATGCTATATACGGCCAAACTGTCCTCCTTTCAGTATATGATATTGATGCTGCGCTGTTTGAAGTTAGGAAATGTCTGAAGGTACATTTACATGAAATAAAAATAAATAAAAGTGAAAAATATTTCTTTCACATTTTTGAAAATGTTAAAATACAGACAACAACACTGTCAAAACTGCTGCATTATGTACGCCAGGCCAGTAGTTGGCGATATAACTCACAAATTGTTGTTGCACGCATGAATGGGCTGTATGCATAGCTAGTTTGTAACTTCCGGTGAAAGCTTAATGTGACTATTTTCAATTTTTTAAAGTTCATTTTACAGCAATTATGTTGTAATGTAATTAAAATACATTCAGTGAAATAGACTCAAGCATCCATTTGATTGTTCAAGAGTTAAAAGAGACAAAAGACATATCAAAAGACCATCATAAGCAGCAGCTCCATTGAAAATACTGGGGTAAAATTAATTTCCATATTTTAAAGACATGACACGGAAAACCTAATTTAATGCAGTGCTTCTTGTTTGGTCTTATTTTGTATTCAGATCTTAAATGCAGCAATTTTGTATGCGACGACAGTAGGGTAAGTGCACATAGACTTTTAATTTTAGTCAGCCAGCCGCAGGGCTTCCGGTTAATTGTCATCCCATACAAAATTGCTGCGTTTAAGATCTGATTTCTTTAAAATACAGCAATAATCACTGCCTGGCTGAGATACAATATAAAGCGGTTATCAGACTAAACAAGAAGCACTGCATTAAATGATATTTTTCAGCGTCATGTCTTTGAAATATGGAAATTAATTTTACTCCAGCATTTTCAATGGAATTTCTGCGCTAGCCTGCTGCTAATGACATCGCCTGCGTTTAAACGGTCTTTCATCTCTTTTTAACAGCCAAGTGGATGCTGAAGTCTGTTTAACTGAATATATTTTAATGACATTACAACATCGATGCTGTAAAAGGGACCTTATGAAATTGAAAATACTCACATTAACCTTTCACTGGAAGTTCATCATTGGCTGACAAACATTAGTTGAGCATATAGCCCAATAACCGGACACTCTGGGGCTGACTGCATGAGTAAAATATAAAGCCCATGTGCATATACCCTATTAAACATTTTAAATACTCCAGCATGATTTTTCAGTTTTTACCCGGGTTAAATAGTGTAAGGTAAGATGTAGTTAAATATTTATAACTGTTTTGTGATAAAAATGTAAAATAAATCCTGAAATCATTTCTTAAAGAGGATGTTCAAAACATGATTGCAGCCTTGATACATTAAATTCTGATCACGTACAAAAAAGTTAGTCTGAAATAGTGTACATTTGCTGTTTACAAGCAGACTTCAAAACATATTAAGTGCAAATAAACTGGAAGACCATTTTCATGAACTAGGACTTTTTGACTATAACTATCCTGTTAATATTCATAGACAACAGACCTTATCAATCAGCTGTACAGCCCCATTCACACCAAGTATAACAGTGATAATGGTATATTTCTTAAAAGGATAGTTCACACAAAAATGTAAATTTGGTCATAATTTACTTACCATTTACTTGTTCCAATCCTTAATGAGTTTCTTTCTTCTGTTGAACACAAAAGAAGATATGTTGACGAAAGCTTAAAACATGTAACCATTGACTTCCATAGTATTTGTTTTCCCTCTATGGAAATCAATGTTTACAGGATTTCAGCTTTCTTCAAAATATCTTCTTTTGTGTTCAACAGAAGGGCGGAACTCATAAAGGTATTGAGGAAGAGTTCACTTTTTGGGCAAACTATCATTTTAATATCGGTCGAATTATAAATGACTTGCAAAGTCTATATCACAACTATAACCATAAGGACACATGGAACAGTATAGTTGGAATTAAAGACAAATGATAAAACAATAACAGGCAGTCAATATCCACATATGCTTCGAGAATGTTATTGTGTGTACTGTAGATGTAGATATAGTTATCATTACAGTTATCATTCTTGGTGTGAACGGGCCCGAATGGATCAGATTTGACATAAATATCTTTCAGTCTTGAGGTGTTGGATTTTAAAGGGTAGTTTGCTGTCCAATTCATCAGTGGACACGCAGACTAAAGTAGCCTTTAATTCCTCATAACCCTACCCTGATCTTTCGGTCTGCTCCGATCTCTTCCAGGTCGTCGTCAGAGTAAGAGCCATGAGAGCTGTAGCTCAGTGCCGAGCTGTGCTGCAGAAAGTCTGAATGGCGAGGTAGACTCACACCTACATTAATAGATCGTCTAAACTCTTCCTCGTCTTCTTCGTCTTCCTCCTCTGGGTCCAGATCCTCATCTTCATCATGTGCACTGCAGCGACTCAGGTCTTTGGGCTTGTTTCCTCTCTTGCCGGATTTACAGTTGTCTGTTTCCAGTTGTGCAGCCTGCTCTTTAGCTTTACGGCTGCGCTTCCACTTCATTCGCCGGTTCTGGAACCAAATCTTTACCTAGAAAATATGAATGTTTAATATGTATGAAATGTATGAAAAATATGTTTAATCAGATTGAAGATGAATGCAAAATTATTAGCCCTTATGATAATTTCTTTTTCAGTGATGTGAAATATTTTATATACAGTATATGTATTTTTTCCAGTGATGTTTAACAGCAAAAAAAAATTTCACAGTATATATAGCTGTTTTTTTTTTTTATATAATATTTGACATATTTTAAATATATCATTAACCACTGGCAAAAGACAAAATAAATAAGTTATTAGAAATTACTTATTAAAACTATTGTTGAAAAAAAGTTAATAAATGTCTGTTAAAATTCATAGAAGGGCTAATAATTTTGCCTTCAACCGTATATAAAAATGTGCAAATGAGATACAAATTTAAACAAACTAGTTACCAATTTGTCAAATAGTTACTGTTATGAGAGTGCTGCTTTCTCCTGACCTGTGTCTCAGTCAGCATGAGAGATGTGGCCACTTCAAAGCGCTTGGGTCTTGATAGATACTTGTTGAGCTTGAACTGATTTTCCAGCTCCAGGAGTTGCTGACTGGTGAAGGCTGTGCGTGGTCTCCGGCACTTTCCAATCAGTCCAGACTGAGGTGCCCCTGAAAAGACAGATAGATGATGAAGGAGCTGTGCCAAAAAACCCAAAGACATACAGTGAAGACACCAAACAGAGGTAGCAAACAAGAACATAGTCACCTCCCCGCCCCTCACCCCCACCAGCCATAGATAATGATAACATCTTTACTTCAGTTTATTGTTGATGACAAGGCCGGGAGATATTGCTTTAGCGGGACAATAAAACACCAGAGAGCACCATTAACTTAATGAAAATTCAATAAATGCTACCAGATAACTTTATTGATGAAGCTCGGACCATTTTAAGTGTTTCTTTATTGTTTTCCTTTGGATGAAGGCTGTTTTAATGGTGCTGTCATTTATGATGCTATGAAAAGACTGAAAATAAAAAAGCTTGCATTATAGTTCCGTTAGCAGTAAATACTGATTCAATTATGCTGGATTATATTTATGGCATGTGAGTTCACTTTTTTGTGCTTTTGCAGAAACATTAAAATTATGTTACATGCATAGGCCTGTTTATAATTTAAATATGGCTAAATCCTCAACAAACCAATATATTTGCAATAGCCTACATGTATTTTAATTATATTCAATATTAGGTTTGTCCATATTTTAGCCAAATTTAAGTTGGAGCTACTATGCATTTTTTAAAAACTAATAAATTTGGGATTGGATAAACGTTTATAAATCTAAATGTATTTGTAAAGTTATAATTACTTCATATTGTGTTATAAAAGTGCAGTTAAATAGAAATATTTTTTTATATCATAGCCTACCTAAAAGTAATTTAAAAAGTATACATTAATTCACATATAAGCAGTAGGCTAACATATAGACTATTCATAATAACTTCGCAGGAGAGTCACATACCGCTGTAGTCTGCAAGGCGAGGCATTATGAGTCCCGCACGAAGCCAGTGCTCAAGCGGTAATGAACCGGCCATGGCTGCCGCTTTCAGGTGATCCGGATACGGCTGCGTGAAACCGGAGTACGCGAAGCTGGGATGCTGCGCTCCCAGTGCCGTGATGGAGTACATTGGCGATGGATACATTCCTGGCATAGACCCTTGAGAAAGTGAGGTTAATCCTGGATGAGAAATATTTAGCATGCCCGGTTTGGGTATGACCCCTGTCTGAACCTGAAAAGCGCGAGGAGGAGAGTTTTCTGTCCGTTTGCATATGTCGATATTAGTACCTTTATTGCACAGTCCCGGGGAATCACCGCGCACGATCCGCTGAGAGCTTTCCGACAGTAGAGCGTCTATCCGAAAGTTCTTCGACTTATCCATGGAGGCAAACTTTCAGAATCAAGTGCGCGTAGTAATCAAATCTGTTAAAAGTTGTTTTATCCCTCAGATGTACACTTAAATATACCGGTCTGTATTGTCTTATTATTTAGGACAGTTATGGATTGTTGTTTTACTCTAAGTACGGGCTTTCATCTCTACGCGCGTGACGCATCGATATGCCAGGAGCGCGTGCAGACATCAGTTTTTGACTGTCTCGCGCTTCAGCTCGCTCCTCCTAAACACTCCACTGATTGGTTGCATTGTCGCATTGCATTCTAATTAATTCGTTACACTCGCATTTGTTTAATCAAGCAGTATCTTTCACACTTCTGATCATCGGCTAATCGCTCGGTTTTTAAAGCATAATTAAACAATTTAGCAACAAACTGGCTACACAAATGTGACTCTGAACAACAAAACCATGCGGGCAAGGGTCATTTTTTTTAATTAAGATTCTTACATAGATTAAAAGCTGAATAAGCTTTCCATTTTGTTAGGATATATTTGGCTGAGGCTATTTGAAAATCTGGAATTTGAGGGTTCCAAAAAATCTGTGAAAATCATCTATAAAATTGTCCAAGGTTCTTGGCAATATTATTTTATATTATACATTTTATATTATATTTTATATCTTCACTAAATATTCTACTGATTTTGGCATAAAAGAAAAAATCGATTATTTTTGACCCATACAATTTCAGTGTACAAAAAAGTAATATATAAACAAATTAAGCATATCGTCTTTAAAAAAACGTAAAAATAACATAACACACTTTCATACACTTTTGAGTAACACATTTCTTAATAAGGATTGTAATATTGGCTTATTTTCCCTTTACACTGCATAAAATAAGTTGCCAAAACACACTACCCGTGCAACAGCCTAAGTTTTGCGGTTCTGGGTCAAATATTTGTTCAGCACAATTGCAATATAATTACAGTGATTTACAAAAAAAAGAAATAGTTAATTGACAATATTGATGTAACGCTAAAAAAAGATAAACAATACTAATTAGCTACCAAATCAAAAAGTTACGAATTGCCGTGAGATTGCGTTGGTAGATGGACTACAAAATATATACGAAAACCAAATTATATTTTGCATTAAATTCTGGACAAATTTAGCAATAAACGTCTTTAAAAAACTATTACTGTTTTAAATTAATGGCTCACCTTCATTTAGGTTTTGGATATATATA
>CAIGQZ010032451.1:4691679-4701866 GCA_903798205.1 Danio tinwini | reverse complement strand
AAAACACAATTCATAAATACACAAATCAAATTTATGAATTCAAAACATGATTAATCAATACACAAATCCAATTCATCAATTCAAATCATGATTCATCAATACATAAATCCAATTCATTAATTCAAAACACAATTCATAAATACACAAATCAAATTTGTGAATTCAAAACATGATTCATCAATACACAAATCCAATTCATCAATTCAAATCATTATTTATCAATACATAAATCCAATTCATCAATTGAAATCATGATTCATCAATACATAAATCCAATTCATGAATTCAAAACACAATTCAAAAATACACAAATCAAATTTGTGAATTCAAAACACGATTCAAAAATACACAAATTCAATTGTGCTCAATTCTTGTGAAATCACAAATTGTGTTTACAAATTGACAAACTGAATTTTGTAAATATGAATTGTGCTGTGTGTGTATACATTTTATTTTGTAAATGTATTATTTTTAAGACTGATCTGACAAACAAATACAATTCTGTCATTTTCATCTTAATTTGTTTGTTTATATTGAGCCCATATAAATAGTTTGCAACCATTTATAAATCCAATTAACTATTTCAGTGCATGATGGGAAATAAATGATTTTATTAAATAAAAATTTTAATTTTTGAGTGAATTATCCCTTTAACTAAACTCTATTACTAAACTTTAAAAAATGTTCCAATCCTTGAAATAACGTGTCTTGAATGCCTAATGATTCCAGCTGGACCAAACTCAGCATTTTAACTTGTGACCTCGACTGTGAGAACTAAGAGTAGATTAAATGCAGAAACATTTGGCGAATTTGGTCGTTACATAATATTACTAATTTTCTGATAAGATAGCATAGCAAAAAAAAACTCCTGGCGTTTTAACTCATGCCCGTCCATTTAATCAACATAAGGGCTTGTCCGTGTCCCTGTTTCAGGAAAATGAATAAGGTTTACGGTAAAAGGACTCTGGAAGGTGTGTGCGTGTGACAGCGAATGAGAGATAGAGAGAATGTTGGGAAAGATTCCCACTTTAGCTAAATTATTTCAAAAACTCACACAGATGGAGGGAACAGAAGAGTGTGTGCAAGTGTGTGTGTATTTGCATTTATGCCCAACCCCTTTTAGTCTATTGACATGATAATGGGTACAAATTGATGAAGACTTTTCACTCTCGCAGTGTGGAAGAATACACAAATGTTTCGCCACCCACTAGCAGGAATAAATCACGATCCTGCGCCTCCTCCTGGGTCTGCTATTGTAGAGGCTGCTTTAATCAACTAATTCCCCCTCTGCCACTGACACCCCTAAACTCGTGCTGCGTCTCCTGTTTAGTCTCATATCTCTCACAGCCACATAATCCCATCAGTCTTAATCTGTTTTAACGAGGCCTTAATCCACCAATTAGACCCTATCAAACCTGCACGTTAAACCAGGGCTGATAAATTACCGCTGCGCTTTAAATGTCACAGGATTAAACCATTTTACAAATGCAGTAAATACCCTTAAGAGAAAGAAGAAATGGACAATAAAAATCATAATCAATACACTATAAAGCATAGCCATCAACAGTTTTTTTTTGTTGTATGTTGTAGTTCATGTTATTTTTTATGTTTTTATTATTGCATTATAGGACCTTGATCTTTCCTCCACCTTTTGATGTTGAAAAGTTTGAAAAAGTGACTTTTATTGACATTTATAATAATTTAAAGTAATATAATATCTAGGTTTGTTTTATAAAGTTCTGTACAAAAACCTGGTAATAATCTGTCAGTCCTTTTTCTGTTATTTTACAGACTTAATTTTTTTAATTATATATCTTCTCTTAACCGATACAATGTTTCAAAGTACTAAAATGTCAATAAAAGTAACTATTAAACTGCATTGATGAATTTTCAACATCAGTAGTTCATTGGGGAAAAAAAACTGTGAATCACAGTTATTCAACTGATTTACTATTTTTTTTTTTACAGTGGAACCAATCAAAAACCTAATAACATCCTCTACCTCTTGTTTGATAAGTCTATCCTTATTTTTGTTGTGTTTTGTACTATTTATGTACATGTAAAAAAAAAAAGAAAAGAAATGGCAAGCAAAAACTTGGCAGTATTCTGTATAAACTGCAAGTAATACTGTCAATTTCACCGCAGTTTTTTTTACAGTATAATATCTTCACATATATATATAATGTAAGAATTTTACAGTAAAAAAATCTGCAGTCCTAATTTTACCAGTAAAAATAGAATTTTAAAAAGAAATGTCTTTATTTTATGGTATACTACCCTATTTCAATAATTACTTCAGTGTCAATAAGCCAATATTTTAAAGTACTAACATCCATACATTGTACCTTTGTTACACAGACAAAAACACATCCTAAATCAGGCGGTGATAATGTCATGAAGCAATCATGAACCAATATCATGAACCAACACATATAGAAGGTGCTCAGTGTCACTAACACAGCAAAACACCATCATGGTAACAAACACAAAACTACTTTAGTTATGCAATAAGCAATATTTATCCATATTAGATGTAAAATAAAAATCAAATTTACATCCCCGATGCAGTAGTAACCAACAAAAAAACATAAGTGTCATGCAGGGAATTCTGGGAAAGTCTATTTACAGTTATTCACTGTATTTAAAACCTATTGTTAACCAGGCTATGGATATATGCTGTATGGATATATGCTGTCTTTACTCTTTTTTATCATTAAAATCACAGTTGATTGTATTATAAATATATTAAACACCTAACAGACCTTTTATTTGAATGGCCTATTATTTCTCAAAACTAGATGATTTTACAAGCTTAAAATAAGGTACTTAAAAGAAAACAAGAAATAATAGAATGAAGAAATTATTATTAATTCCTTACATTTATATATCGCTTTTCTGGGTACTCGACTGTACTGTAAGTATTTAGTAATTAGATATACACTTTGTGAATAATATTGAATATGTGATCTTATCATTTGATCGTTCAAAAATGTAATGTAATCTAATTACATCGTGTGTCTTCTTGACTGGTGGATGGTGTTTACAAACATAGCTAAATATGACATTTTCAATTAGCTTTTTTACATAAAATTGAAAAAAGGAAATAATAGAATCAAATTATGAATAATTTACTATGTGGACAAAATGTAATCCTGTAATCACTGAAAATTTAACTAAGCTGATTATGAGCTTTTTAAAATGTAATGTAATCTAATTACTAAGTACTTATTTCATAATCCAGATTATCCAGTTTTATTCATTACTGACTCTATCAATAGTTTTCATGCTTTTCAAGAAGACTTACTGTAAAACGTTAACATAAGAACATTTTGTTTGTAATATTTAGAGAACCATTACAGAACATTAGCCTATATACTGGCTGTTTTTTGTAGTTAATAATTAACTACAGATTTGGCTCCAAAGCAAAGTTACATAACAGAAAGCAAGACGACAGCTGGCTTGTTAAAAATGTGATTAATATGAAGATGTTTACTATGGTTTAGCAGTTTTGATCGTAGATTCAGCTAAAACTTGCATCCAAGATTGAAGTGCATACTGACAGTGTAATTTTAGGCCTACTAAAAAGTTTTTAGCTGCCCACATACCAATGCACTTACTTTTTTTTGCAGATAAATGATAAAATATGTGTAAAAAGTGTATACTATTTTGACTATTTAATATTCTAATTGTGTAAGTGAATAAGGTGAGTGCAGTGTGTTAATAAATTAAATCAATAATTATCTGCATTGATCCATGTCAGTATTGATTATCCCAAAACGCTTTGCTTTTTCCAATCTGCTTCCTCAGTAAGAATCAAGCTTTCAGAAGGAGCTCAAAGTGTTTAGATGGAGATGAAATACTCGCCTTCAGGAGTGAAGTGACTGGAAAACGGTCACAAATAAATGGAATCAATGTAATCAGCTAACAGCTGAACGCCATTGCCAGCTTCACACCATTTGTGTTTTAGTTGCTCCCAGGGGCTCCATCCAAATCTAGAATGAAAAATATTCTTAATTAGATTACATAAGAAATATAATCATGCAGCATGTTTCATGCATTGGAAATAAGTGACATTTTGGCTACTCTGATATTTCTGTCATTTATAACAGTTTTTATTTCTGTTTGCTGTTTAATATCACACCAGTGTGATTCTTTTCTACATCCAAAAACTACTATGGTATTTTATAGCAAACACTGTAGTGTTTTTGAACCATACTATAGTAAATTACTTCAATTAATCTATTGTGGTAATTCACTAGTTGTTTCATAGGTCTATGGATTCTTTTAACATTTCCGGGTTTCTCAAAAAAGTTGTCATAGTTGGGTAAACTTAGAGCGCAGTGAATGTAAGAGTACAACAAATCCTTTTTTACAATCCTATTTTCTGAAGTAATGAAAGAAAAACTTCACGATGGTGTTATCAAGACTTTCAGAAAAAGAAATTGTGTGAGACTGATAATGGTAGCCAGAAGAGAGAATAAGGTCAAATTTACTGATTTATGTCCTGCCCATAGATGCTGCATTAGAAACATCCCACATAAGCTGTATTTTTTTTGTCATTTGATGCAAATATGATATAATACTAAGAATACATTTAAATGTTCATACATTAAAAAAAAAATTTAATATTAAAAAGTTTCAGGGATTTAAGATTATATTGACTGTTAAACGTGTCATAACAGTCTTGTGAAAAGGGTCCATAGTGGTTATGGTAACCAGTGGTCTGAAATTACTGTAATGGCTCGTTTCCACTGAGTGGTACAGTACGGTACGGTTCGGGTCGGTACGGGTCACCTTTATCAAGCTTGCGTTTCCATTACAAAGGGTACCCTTTTGGTGGGCGTGGTGTACTACAGAGTTTCAGTCGACGTCATTCTCGCTCGAATAAATGTCTACAGTAAAGCTGTACAGTTCGTTCACATTATATGAGAAGCTCTTCTAACAAAACAGATGCTTTAAACATATTAATAATTGTTTATAAATGTTTATTACTAACATTTCTATGAACATGATTTGATTATAACTGCAGATCAATGACAGTGTTACAGCCTACTGTAACGTCTGCAATTATATAAAATAAATAAATAAATGCAACATATATGAACACATACAGACCCTTACAGTCTCCGATATGTTACCACTTACAGATAAACGACAAACAGCATACATTAAGTCCTTATTTGAGTTCGGCAATCCTTGTAATCCTGTCGGGCTTCTCCTTTTTTTCTGCGCTTCACTCTCGCGTTTGTCCTTTTCTTTCTGAATGGATCAGATGTCGAAGACGCTTCATTAATCACACACGCTCATTATTATCAGCTCAAGAAGTTTGTTATATCAAATCTAGACGCGAACGCGGGCTCCCTGGAGAAAGCGAAAAACCGCTCGCACTTTTAGACGGCCTCATAAAACAACAACAGGACACGGCAGATTCTTGGCTTTGTGGTTGTTCATCAAGACAACGACAAGGTTTGTTTTGAGCCCGGGTCATCCATGTATCGTAATTATATGCATATAGTTGTCTCGGCTGTGTATTTAAAAACATGGCGGCTCCATTGTTTTGATTCTGGCTAGCTCCACGAGATCGTGACGTATCTGTGTAAACCAATCAGCGTTCAGCTGCGCGTGTAGCTCCACCTTTGGGTACCCTTTCTCGTCTTTGGTACCCTTTCGAAAGGGTGCCGAAAAAGTGGTACAGTACGGATCGGTTCGGTACGCTTTTGACAGTGGAAACGGCCATAAAAGCGTACCGACCCGTACCGTACCACTCAGTGGAAACGGGCCTTAATTGAGTAGGATTTCTCAGGAATTGTACTTTAATAGTTTTAAAAAATGTGTACTTTTACTGTTACTTTCTCATGAATTGTGATTTTATTATTTATTACTTACATGGTACTTCTACTGCACCAGTTTCCTTCAAACTGTAGTCACAATTTTTTTTTTTCTTATCTATGGTCTTATCTGTTAGCTGAAGTAGAATAATTAGTTCTCTGATTACTGCCCAATCAAATTGCAGATAGAAAAGTTACAGAACAACCTCAAGACACAGAAGGCACACAATCATAAAACAGGACACAAAATTGTTACACACATTGACTGAGGGACTGTAAGACTGCATGCCACTGATGAGAAGATGAAGGATGTTTACCAATAACTAAATGCACTACAGAATGGTACGTTTTCACACACATGCACAAATTGCATGTTAACGCATCAACCTTTCACAGTGTAATACTCACTAATCTAGAGTACTTTTAAAAAGACTACTTATTAGTCATACTTTGAGTAATATTTACAAAAGATAGCTACTTTTACTCTACTTGCACTTCATTTGGGGTTAATATTATTTTAATTTGAGTAGGATTTTTCAGTATTCTTTTCACCACTGACGATAACACAACAACTACAATATTAATGACTAAATACTGCAGTCTTCTACAACTATAGGCTATGCTACAGTATATTATGATGCATTCTAGTTTACTGTAGTAAAAAACTACAATATACTGCAGTATTTAATACAGTTTGTCAGTTCACAATCTTTCATACTAAAGTATGATGCATTAAAAAGAGTTGTAAATAATATAATAATGTATAGTACACTTTACTATCGTACGGTTCACAAACACTGTAGTATTTACTATGAAATACTATAGTATTGTTTCATGTGGGGCAAAATGCAATATGTTTAATGTGATTTATCTAAATATAAGTGTATATAAGATATAATCTGTTTATTATTGTCTTTATAAAGTGCAAAGCATGAAAGACAATTAAATTCACTGCACGAGGCAAAAACTGTGGCAAACCTTAATGAAAGTGTAATTCATTCCTTTGTGTGCGTGTGTGTCTGTCTGTGTGTGTCTGTGTGTGTGTGCGTGCGTGTGTGTGTGCTACAGGGTTAAGGTCAGACTAGTGATTAATTAGGACATGGAAAGAAGTACAACGTCACTTTGAGCTTGCTGACCTTGACGGTTGTAAATCTGTTGGCCAGCATATTTCTTTGTGATGGTCTGAGACCTGTTGGCCACTGCTTAGAGCCTGGATATTTTGCCTAATTTCATCTGATGCACGTTTTAGCATATGCAGCTAATTTACATTTTGACAAGCCGATATGCCAGCTTCGACTGTGATTTGTGGCATGCAGTGCAATGATATTTTTATCCATTAACTCAATATCCATAGTGGTTTTTTCTTTCCTTATTTCTTTTTTCATTCATTCATTCATTCATTCATTCATTCATTCATTCATTCATTCATTCATTCATTCATTCATTCTTTCTTTCTTTCTTTCTTTCTTTTTTTTCTTTCTTTGGCTTGCATTGCATTTCTTTCAATTTTTGGCTTGCATGCTTTTTTCACTCTAAACTTTATTTACTTTTACATTTGTTTTACTTTTCCCTGAACATTACAATTTCATGAAAACAAAGATATACTGTCCCCTAGTGGTGTTTTGCCACTACGCATAATGGAACAGATTTCTGGGTCATAAAAACAAATCAAAACAGACACCTTACCATTGTGCTTTTTGGTGAATGATTGACTATCAGATGTGTTTCTACAGTTTGCCACTGCAAATTCAGTGAGCAACACACAGCACATACTGGCTGAACCAATCAAATTTAAAAGGCCTTTAGAGTATACAGGAATGGGCAGTATTTATGATACATGTATTTCAAATACGTATTTTTAAATACAAAATAGTATTTTGTAATTAGTATTTTATGGTGTTGATGAAAATGGGTTAATATTTTGAATCAAAATACTTTAGTGTCTTGTATTTTTGTATTTTTAAAATACTGTAAAATACTTTGTAAGAAGTCTACATGATGACATCATAAAAATGTGGCCCCTGATTGATGCTTTCTCAGTTATTTGCCTAGGCTTAAGATCAGAACAGAAAATGTATTAAGAACGTGGCCAATGCTTGGAGTATGGATGGATTTATGCAACACACATAAAGAAAACAACAACAAAAATGGCAACAAAAGTCAACAAACATTGAAAATAGTATACTGCACAATGCTAAGACCAGTAATATATAATGGCAGTATAGTGTACAATTCACTAGAGCAATAAATAAAATATTAGTCTGTAAGAACAGGATGTGGAACCTTCAGCACATAATCATTCTCAGTCTCAGTATTGCGGGTGGAAATGCAGAGGAGCTTTAGAAATATAAAACAATGTAAAACCAAAAGATGGTGTACTGTACTGGTGGTACTGATGGTGTTAGTTAAAGGAGAACTGAAAAAATCTTGGGAGAATGAGTGAACTGTACAAATAATAGTAGTTTTGGATGGATTGCTGATGTAGATGCCAAGAAAATAAGACAAACAACATTAAAATAAGTCCTACAGTTACAATACTTCATTGGCTGTTTGAAATGTAGATGATCTGCAGATGCAGAGCACAGTTAATGAACAGATGCCAGAGTGGAACAATTCAGTATATGAGACACAAATATTTAATAATACTCCGATCTATACAGACTGGTCAAAAACTCCAGACTCCCGTTACACAGCAGCAGCAGGATATGTGAAGAGTTTATTTGCAAAAACAGATAACTCCATTTTTTTTAGAGATATCACGTTTTATGTTGTGCATTGAAGAGTACAATTGCAAAACACATACGCTCAGGCTATGAAAATAACATATATATTTAAAAACCCAAACACCTTATAAATGCTATTTACTTTCCTTAATTGAAGGACTATCATACATATCACAAGGTATTTTGCCAAAAAAGACATCTAACCATATTTACGTTTTTTTGGATTAGAGATGGGTTACGCATAGCCGGACTAGATTGTGTCTATACTTCACAGAGAAAGTGAAAGTACGGCTATTACTTGCAGGTACCTCATAAACATTATTGACTTTGCTTGCATAATGACGTATCATACATATCATAAGCTTTAGTTTACAAAAAAAACAACATGCAACCAAATTTAAGGTTATTCGGGCTAAAATTGGGTTACACGTAGCCGGACTAGATCTGGTCTATGCTTCACCTAGACGGTGAAATGACAGCTATTGCTTGCTGGGATGATTTATAGAAATGACTAAAACAGGAGATTTTAGTAGTTCACTACAAACTACATTTATTGAACAAAATTAAATATATCACCCTTTATATATCACCCTTTTAATATATAAGACTCTTGCGAGATGGTTGCAGTTTTTGATATTTTTGGTAAATGCTTTTCTGTTTACACAATCACCTAAGAGTTCAATACCAATATGTCTGATTTAAAGTTTAAGTGCAATGTCTGGTATCTTTCAGCTATGTTCACAGCATCACTAAATCTTATTTGTCGAGTCAGTAAACAAATTATCCACTTAAAGTGCCATTATAAGTCATACGACGCTTTAACGGTGTTGACCAGTCGATAATTAGCTTTTTTTATATTAAAGAGAGATGATTATTTGAGTAATTTAGAAAAATTTATAGGTGGAAAATATATTATTGAATTGCAAACTAACCATCAGCACTAAACTGTATTAAACGGTTACTTTATGTAGAAAAAACTATATGTGTAAGACAAGCTATAAAAAATAACTTTTAATGGTTGTTCTGTTGGTCAAATTGCTGAATACACAGTTTATTCTGAATGTGGTTTAGTCTACTATATTTACCTTTTACCACCACTAGGAGGAGGCAGTATAAACACGTAATCCATCTTTGGAGTTCAGCTAATTCCAAACCTTCTGTCTGTTTAGAAACTGGTAGACATATGGTAGTAGGACAAAACTATACTTTAGGAGTCAATGGCTATAAGATTCTAATGTGCGCCAATCAGCTTCTCTTTAATATGGTCTTCTTCTCTTCAATATATCCCCTCTCCCTGTGTGTGTGTGTGTGTGTGTGTGTGTGTGTGTGTGTGCGTGCGTGTGCGTGCGCGTGACACATCAAGTATCATTGTTACAAGTAGACGGTGCATTATGAGGATATTGCTAATGTCCTCATTTCTTAAAAAGCTTTTTAATCATATAGAATTATTATTATTATCATTATTCTTCAGAAATTAAAACTGCACACAGTTTCCTATGAGGATTTTGTTTAGGGATGTTGTTGGGGTAGGGAAATAGTACAGAATAAAAACAAGTGACAAGTCGCACAAACAAAAACAAACCAACAACACACACACACACACACACACACACACACACACACACACACACACACA
>CAIGQZ010032451.1:4626619-4662541 GCA_903798205.1 Danio tinwini | reverse complement strand
ATTATTATTATTATTATTATTATTATTATTATTATTATTATTATTATTATTATTTTGATGTAACTGTTTTCTATTTGAATATATAGAAACATTTAAATTTTTATATATTAAAAATAATATGCAGTTAAAGTCTGTGTGAACCGGAAGTTGCTAAGATGTGTATTTTTAGTATGTTGATTTACTTCCAACTGAAACAAAATCATTCCCGCATAGCATCTGTGATAGAGTTTCAAACAGGCTCATTATTCTTCTGTACCATACACTCTTTAACCCTCTGTAGAAGATTACCAAAACTTTTTTTTTTCTTCAGTGGATTAACTTGTATGGATAAATTGTTCACATAAAAAATAACAATGCAAACTAGCAAAATACTCACTGACTTTAAGCTGGTTTTTCAGCAATCTCGCAGTCTGTCAGACGTCATTCTGATATGCTACTTAAAATGAAGTTTCTAAACATAAGTTAGGGAGGAGAGAGGCCATCTAATATTTCAATCAACAGCCAGAGTATTTATGCAGCTGCTTACCTCGTTCTCAGCTGTTCCAACATCCCTCCAGTACCCCAAAATCGCCACCTTCATTCCAGGTACTTTGCCCTTTGAAATCAGCCTATATTAAGCTGTTAGGGGTACATCAGAGCTCAAACCCCTTCATCAGAGGACAGGAAGCCAAATTAATCTAAGCATAAATTCCTAAGAATTAATTGGGGCCAACAAACTCATTAATTTGTAAGTTACAAACCCTCAAACCTTTGAATGGTAGGCAACATTAGGTTACATTGTTTTTAAAGAGTTTATATTGTTGACTATGGGTGTTACTTGCTAATATGGATAGCAAATTATTAAATGTTTTCCTAAATTTTTCAATAATTTGCACTTGAAAGTGTTAATTGTATTCTCATTTTTTTCAACTTAATTACACAGATCAAAGTGACCAGGAAATGTAAATTGTGTAAGGTTACACAGGATGCTTTATGAAATTTTTTAACCATATTTTGACTCGTATAGTAAATCAATTATCAAACACCACAGATGTATGCAAGAATGTATTGTGTGTGTTAATGGCTCCTGACCCTATATATCACTTCATCACAATCTTGACATGCCAGTCAAGCAAAGTTTACTTATCAGTTTATTTATGTGAGTGTGTATACAGTTACAGAAAACTGGCTCTGCGGTGGCACCCGGACAAAAACCCAGACAACAAGGAGGAGGCGGAGAAAAAATTCAAGGAGATAGCAGAGGCCTACGAAGTACTTTCAGACAGTAAGAAGATGAGACTTTTACCTCTACAGCAAGTTCATTAACTAAGTAGCCTAAGGAATTAGGTTACTTAGGGTGTTGAATTTCACTTGTTTTTTTTTTACTTCTTTTTTCCAAGAGAGCAAACGAGATGCTTACGACAGATATGGCAGATCAGACATGCCAAGTTCTGGTGAGAAGAACTTCACAGCGAAACACAAACATTATTTTGTGTTTAAAATAAATCGAATAGATGTCCAAACATAGATGCCTTTGCTAAAACAAGACTAAATGTGGGCTATATGTGAAATCTAAAAATAGTCCAAAAATAGACTAGTCATTAACTAGGCAGGACTGAATGACTACACATGTGAAGTCTGTCTAATCTGTCAGTTTGACGACTAGTCTATTTTGGACTATTGTTTGACCTACAATCTAAATCCAACTCAGAAATCCATGTTTGGGTGTCTATTAGACAGCTTTTAAACTAAATTGCTTGGTGGGTCTGTCATATGTGAGGACTTGTATTTTGTTTTACAGGCTCAGGTAGCTCAGGTTCATTTCCTGATGACTTCCCAGGATTCACCTTTACATTCCGCAGTCCAGATGAGGTGTTTCGAGAGTTCTTCGGAGGGCAGGACCCATTTGCTGACTTTTTCGGTAGGTTCTTAGGCTGACACTAAAGAAATACTAAAGAGGGCAAATTATTGTGAGATTATAATCTCATAAAAGAGATGATGGGAATAAAAAGTTATTTGAGTGAACACAGGTTGGACCAGCTCATTTACATAATGATAAAAACAATCTACACAATACTGCAGTAATTAGAATAAGGTTGTAAGAATTGTTTGACTCCGTGATTAAGTGAATAAATGCTTTTGGTTGTGATTGTAGTTAATGTAATTCAGTGGTGCCTGCAGCCATACAGCTGTATGCATTATGCGTACCTACCATGAGAGGGCGCAAATTAATGCCGCTTTTTATTTATTTGTATTTTAATTTTTTTTTACATAATTTAAATTGATTATTAAACAGTATACACTACAATATATTGACAAAGCAAAAAAGAATGAGAAAAAATAAAGGTGTGCGTTTGTGTGTTTTAAAATGTGCATGTATTTGGGAGATGTAAAATGTATTGTCTTTAGTTTTGCTCCGCACACTAAAAATTACAATTCAGATAGCTATTGCTTAAAACAAGGTTTAAAATGAGTAAACTCTCTTTAAAACAGCTAAACTTAATTGAGACATTTGCCAAAAGGTCTAAAACTAATAAGACAAATACTGCTTCCCCACACGGGGTGGAGACCCCTGTCTCCTCAGCACCTGAGCCAGGGGGAACTCTAGGCCCAGCCCATGTCTCATTCATCAGACAATTCTGATCCAGCTGCGCAGCCTCCTCGCATGGAACCGCTATACTATTCAAGGTGTTTTAAATACTTTTATCTGACAGACTGGCACAAATAAGCTGACATCTCCATTCTCACAACAAGTTTCTGAGTTTTCTCACCCTTTCAAAACAGTTTGTTCTTCTGAGGTAATCTGGAAACACTTCAGTGCTGCTGAGAATATGTTGTAAATGCCTGTCTCGCTTATTCAAATCACTTACTTGATTAACCGAATTAAATTAACATTGACCGGCGCAACGGATGGTTTTGTAAATAACATTGAAAACATTTTATTGGGCTTCTCTGAAACTGTGAATATTTCACTTTAATTTTATTTAAGCTAGATTATTATTTTATTGAACAAACCAGTTCATGTTTTGGCGCTAAAGCAAATAGCACTTTACCTCAGATGTTAGTCGTTATTCTTGTTTATCTAGTAGATAACTGACCAACAAAAAATATATAAAAATTAAGATACAATGATGTGCTTTCATTTTCTCGGTCCCACTCATGGCAATTGCCTTAAATAATGTAGCCTTTGACAGCAAGCATCAGTGTTTTTTGAGATTGAAATAAGAATAAGGGATGATGGGGCGGGGTGGTGCTGGTTATGTGCATACCTTTGAATAAAATCCTGCAGGCACCCCTGGTGTCATTTATAAATAGACTTAAGCAGTCTCTCCAGGATTTTTGTCATTTTATGATTTCAGAATTTAATGCAAAATTAAGCAAAAGCTGGAAAATTATTAGTTCTGTGGAAAATGTAAAACTTCTTAAATTGTTGAATATTTTATGCAGTCTTAGAGTGTACTCACACTAGGCTATCTGAACCATGCCTAGGCATGTTTGACCCCATTTCCCTGTTCGTTTGACAAGTGTTAGTGCTCTGAATTGTGTCATGGCCCAGTTGAAAGAGATGTGCCAGAGTGCGGTTCGGTTGGGCTTTGGCGCAGTATGCTTGTAGTGTGAGTGCAAATCGTGCCTGAGTGCGAAACTGAAGACACGACGTCACTTTTAAGGGACAGTTTCATATGGATTTATTATTCATTCTTACATGTATATGAAACCAAACTGTCATAGTTTATTAAATGAGGAACCCCCCCCCCCCCCCCCCCCCCCCTTGCATGTCAGCTGCACCTTCAGCAAATCTCCTAATGCATGTAGCATGATGGCTTTTATGAAAATTTTTGAGTGTCAAAAGTGGTGGAGCTGTTCAGCAAAATATTTGACTGTGGATCATTGCATCCCAAACGACTTATAAGCAATCTCAATTCTACTGAGCGAAAGCGCATCTCTTTAAAACTAAAAATTCACATCATCGATGATGTAAACATGCTCGTGCTCGGAAGGTAAAATTGCAGTGTGAGTGCAGATCGAGGGGGAGAGGGAAGGTGGGACAATCGCACCTGGGCGCGGTTTAAGACAACCATGCCTAGTGTGAGTACACCTTTAGAAGCAATTCGCAAAGACAGTGATAACATGCCAAAAAAGAAAAAAAAGTACAGTGGCTCAAACTGGACAAAACTAGCAAGAGCCATTTGCACAGAAAAAGATAGCATGCCAAAAAAAAGTACAGTTCATTGTCATGAATAGTCATATTGTTTAGTGTGCGACACCCCCCCCCTCTTGTGGATCAAATTACAAAGTATCACATAGTGTGAACACCACAGTGATTTAAAGACTCAAAATCAAGTCATGTATTCTGAACAGCACAGCGATCTGCCAATGTTTAAAGTCATGCAGTGTGAACTAGGCTTAAACAGTAAATTATGGATTGCAAAGGCTGCCTTTCCTGTTCAGTTTTTAGTCAAACATGACAGTAGTTGGTGCATGCTTTAAGTGCAATTTCTGGCCTGTGATCATATGCTGATCTTGAATCTTGCTCCTATAATGGTGAGCGATTTTGCTGTAATAGTTTTCTTTAAACCAGTTGTTTTCAACAGACCCATTATTTTCCCTGTAGCCATTTCTACACTCTCTTGATTTTCTTCTAGATGATTTCCCATTTGGTGGAATGCACAGTGGTTTTCACAGCTCCTCCAGGCTTGGGCCCAGTCGCTTCTTCTCCTTTCCCTCAGCAAATGGTTGGTTTTTTAAAAAAATGGTTTTTACATACAGCAAATGCTTTATTTCCTTCCAGAATATATTATAATATTGATAACGTTGCTGTAGATTTGGCATGTTGTTGATACTGTATGAGTGTAGCTTAAAATGCTTCATGACAATTGTATATTAAATTCCTCAAGAGCAGCATTTGTTTTGTTTTGTTTTTAATGAACAGCTGACTTCACCTCCTTCTCGTCCTCATTGGGTGGTATGGGCAGCATGGGAGGGGCAAACTTCAAGTCTGTTTCAACTTCCACTCGTGTTGTCAATGGAAAACGTCTCACCACAAAAAAGTATGTTTGTTCAGTTTTTACTGATTTGATAATATTTTGTATTTGTAAATATCATTTCAAAGTTTAGTTCACCCCAATATGAAAAATCTGTCACAATTTACTCATTCTTTCATTACTCATTAACTTTCATTCAAAAACAATGCAAGAATGGACCTAGTTGGTTCTTGTTCATGAAGTAAATAGGTTGCAAACACTGTTCATTCATATAAATAAAAGCCTAAATGAAATATGTTTGTTTTAGAAAACTATATGACTCTTTAGTGATTTTTATTTAATCTCTTTATGTTTATATATTTTGAGTTTTGTGTGAATATTTTAAACGGGTGAACAGAAACCTCTCAGATTTGATAAAACAGTTTAATTAGTTTTCTGAGGATGAGTAAATCATTCATTTATTCTTTTTTCTTTGGTTTAGTCCCTTTATTGAATGTTGGAATGAGCCACCAACATATCTAGCATATGTTTTACCCAGTGGATTGCTTTCCAGCTGCTACCCAGGACTGGGAAACACCCATACACTCTTACATGCACACACATACACTATGGCCAATTTTATTTATTCAATTGACATATAGCCCATGTCTTTGGACTGTGGGGGAAACCGGAGCACCCAGAGAAAACCCACGCAAAACACAGGAAAACATCCACATACAGTTGCAATCAGAATTATTGAACCCCATTTGAATTTTAAATATTTCCCAAGTGATGTTTAACAGAACAAGGAAATTTTCACAGTATGTCTGATAATATTTCTTTCTTCTGGAGAAAGTCTTATTTGTTTTTATTTTGGCTAGAATAAAAGCAGTTTTTAATTTTTAATACCCATTTTAAGGTCAAAATTATTAACCCCTTTAAGCTATTTATTTTTTCCATAGTCTACAGAACAAACCATCATTATACAATAACTTGCCTAATTACCCTAACCTGCCTAATTAGCCTAATTAACCTAGTTAAGCCTTTAAATGTCACTTTAAGCTGTATAGAAGTGTCTTGAAAAATATCTAGTCAAATATTATTTACTGTCATCATGTCAAAGATAAAATAAATTGGTTATAAGAGATGAGTTATTAAAACTATTATGTTTAGAAATGTGTTGAAAAAATCTTCTCCCCGTTAAACAGAAATTGGGGAAAAAAATAAACAGGGGAGCTAATAAATCAGGGGGTTGAATAATTCTGATTTCAACTGTAGATATGGCAACTGACCCAGCTGGAACTCAAACCAAGGATCTTCTTGCTGGGAGGCGACAGTGCTAACCACTGAGCCACTATGCCACCTGAGTAAATCATGAGAGTTTTATTTTGAAGTAAACTATTAACATTTTCACTGAAATCATTTAAATGAAATAAAAACCCGACTAACTGTAAACTCAAATGATGCAGAATACATCAAATATAAAGTATAAAAGATGGTTGATACTTTTCCATATATTATACTTTGACAGTACTTTTGCAGAAGGTCACAGGAATTCAGGTTTGTTTATATGTTTCCAATTATCTGATAAACACTGCACTTCCTCCGTCAGGGTCAGAGAAAATGGCCAGGAGAGAACAGAGGTTGAGGAGGACGGGGTTCTGAAAAGTGTCCTCATCAATGGTAATTCACTTTTTTTGCTATAATTTAATAATATAGTCCAAGGCAATCTCTATACTTAATGTGCATGCTGCTCTGGGTAATAAAAACTGATTTTATCAGCTCCAACTTTATAACTCTGCCTTAAAAAGGCGATGCGCTTGCAATTCTAATACACATAGCCTACTCTAAGATTGCAAAATAATATTTCCAAAACATTTACTTCAGCCTTTCTACTTTACTGTATATAAAAATGTTCAATAAAATCCTTCCATGATAAAGAAAAACACTTGCTTAACTATGTAAAAATAGCACTGTTGACTAATGTTTTGCTTAGTCATTTAACAATGATTTATTATTATTTGAAGAGTTCAGATGCAAAAGCCTTAAAAAAGTGCGTCTAAAATTTTCCTCTAAAATGTGCATTTTTCTCAGCCTCCTCCTATGTTTATATTCAGTTATTTCATCTCTAAAGTTAATGAAAATAACCCATCCTTTGACATAAAAGTAAAATTACTGAAACCAAACACACAGCCTGAGAAAAATGCTAAATTTAGATGAGAATTTCAGACAACACTTAGAGATTTTTGCATCTAAACTCTTTATTTATTTTTTTACTTTTTCAACCTTTAAGTACATTTTACTCTCTATTTGTAAATTCTATTCAATGTACTTTTGCTCAATGTTTTGCTCAAAACATCTGTTGACGTTTAAGCAGATTTTTTTCTGGAATGTAATAGCATACTGACATAAATGAGATAATGAGATACCTAACAGACTATAGAATACTCAATCCACATATTTTTTTAATGCACATTTTGAAATTTTGCATTTATAAAATGCTTAATGGGAACACCAAGATGTGCATTTTTTAATATGCACACAACTTAGTGGGATACATATGCATAAATGATGCTGGAATTTATTCAGTAAATCTGTTTTCATCATGTGCATCAAAAAGTCATGTGATTTGAAAAAATGGATGTGGTGGGATGCATTAATAGACAAACCACCCTATTCACCACATTGCACATCAGTTAAAATGTTGTTTTGCTCATTGCAAAGTCCATTTCACTAAAGTCATCAAAGTGGTTTGTTTATTATTGTTATTATTATTATCTCCCAGAACTGTATTGAGATCAAATTCACTGAAAGCTACTGCACGTTTATTACGTTTCATCTTCATCATTTCAGACACGAGTAATTTCTAAGAAAAAAAAAAGGCTAACAGTGGCTTCTCCTACAGCAGCAAATGTCATTTTTCTTTTTGATATTTGCTGCCAGTTTATAAAGAGAGTCCCATTTTGTACTTTTTGACTATGCCTGAACTAAATTAAAAATATAGCTGTATTAGTGGTAGTATTTCTACCAGTCTAGGACTGATAGACCTTACCTGACATTCAGCTGTATTTGTGTGTCCAGGTGTGGACGATGAAATGGCTTTAGCTATGGAACTGAGTCGCAGAGAACAGCCCAGTGAGCCGCCCAGACAGTCCCATCAGCCACTGCTCCGCCCCACCAATCACAGCTCTCCAAACCCAGCCTTACGCTCCTACAGCGCCGCCCCGTTCTACCACTGCCCCAATGTCCATGAAGACGAGGAAGATGAAGACCTGCAGATGGCGCTGGCCTACAGCTTATCGGAGATGGAGGCAAAGCAGCAGACAGAGGACATGATCTCAGGTGCCGGGGGAGGGGGAGGGGGGAAATCAGGTGACGGAACAGGTGGCGTTCAAATAAACCAATACATGAGAGAGGAAACGGATGATTCAGATCAAAACACTCCTTCGTCTCCTGAGGACAGACTAACAGAACAGAGTCTGGTTAAGGGTTCAGAAGGTGTTATTGTGCAGGACAGGGAGAATGATAAAATGGCAGCCAATGGGACTAATGTGGTAAAAAAGAGGAGAAAGTGTCAGTGTGTTGTCTGTTAGGAGGAATATGGAGATTAATCATATTTGTGTGTGCAATTAGCAGTGCTAACTCTATGTTTTCATCCTTTTTTTTTGGTCTTTCTGTGGTTTTGGATTGTGCTTTGAGTTCAGTCTCTTGTGCCATTGCGCAAGAATGACTGTGCTGAATTTAGATTTTTTTTGCCTTGAGAAATGTGCAACAAGTGCCAAAATGTGTTTATTTTTCACAAATACAGGACATTTTAAAGTACTAAATGCAATAGTTAAGAGAGACAAGCATAAAATATCCTGCGACCTGACAGATGTCACTGAAATTGGTGTCTTGGGATGACATTTGCCAGCATTGACTCTGCAAACAGTTAAAAATGGTCCGATTGCTTTTAAGCCAATCAGAAACAGTGGCATGTGAATCTACTGGCATCAGGGTGGCTGACATGTCTTTAAAGGGTGGGATTTTGGGATGTTTACAAAACAGGGATAAGGTCAGCAACATGGTGAAAGTTAGCAGAATGGCTCAAATCATTTATAACATTTTTAAATCCATTATTGAGTACTTTTTACTCCTGAGCCAATAAATCGTGTACCTACATTCGTACGTTGATGAATATAAAGACATGGCAACTAAGTTGCTGCAAGGGGCTGTTCACACAAAATGCGTTTTTCTTTTTCAATGTTCTACTTTTTTATTGTTTCTCAATAGAAACACACACTTGACAGATGTGCGACCATTACGGCACATTTCTACTGGCACGTTGTAAGCACAGCGAACATTTTCAATTCATTCATATGGAAGTTTGTTTATTTTCGTAACTGCTCACGTAGTGCATTATGGGATTGAAAGCAGCACAAACAAAGCATTGAAAGTAGCCGAGAGCATTAGAAATGTTGTGCATTTCTCTACTTTATGCAAATGCTGGGTGACAACCAAATGCTATGAAAAGCAGGCAAGGCAAGATGTTGACGTTTGTTTGCAAACTGGGGCCTGTTTCAGTAAGGAGGTTCAACCAACTCGGGAGTTTAAACTTGCACTCTGAGATGACTTACTGAGAGATTAAAAACTCTCGGTTTCAGAACAGCTGATCTGAGTTGGGTCAATCAAGTCTAAGTAGACTGATTCAGTGTTAAGCGTGCACACCACGACTATAAAAAGGCATTATCAATGGAGCACAGATATTATGAGTGATCATGGCAACATCTGAAAAAAAGAGATCAGCATTTTTTTCTCCAGTGGAACTTAATGTGCTCATGCAAAGTTATAGCAAATATGACCATATATTAAAAAAAAACAACAGCACTGCATCACCCAAACAGAGGCAGTTAGCGTGGGAAAACAGCTGCTCAAGTTAATGCGTAAGTTTACATTTAGAGTATTTAAAGTAATGTAAATATTAAAGTATAATAAAAAAGTAATGTAATGTGTGATGTTTATAGACTTCACCTAAAAAAGTGGAAAAATTGGCCATAATTTTGAAGTTATTTCAGATGTAATTGCATTAAATTATATAAAATAGGCTACTGTAGCCTATAGTTTCTACAGCAAATTTGACAAAACAAGAATGCATATAACCTTAAGTCAATGTTCAGTGGAAATGTTTAATTTAAAGTTCCCACTTTTACACATGTTGATCAGTTTAAGATAACATTTCTAAAATTGAGTTTTTAATAGATTTAAAAATGCACTTGTGTGTCTGCCTTTATTATTAATCAAGTGGTGGAGGTTGATATGACATTTAGAATGTAAGCAGTACGAAAAAATAGTTTTAGAACGAGTAATAATCCCATTAATCTAGTTGCAGTACATGTATCTGTTGAATGTCAGTGAATTAAAGCTAATTATAAATTTTTTCAGTAATATCAAAGGTAAAACGTAAAACTATGGTGTTGAAATTAATTGTAATTTTCCCAAAAAAGGATAAGCCATTCTTGTAACTTTGTTTTTTTTGTGAGTGAAATGTAGGCAATGAATGACTAAGGCTAAGGCAAGAATTACCGCTTCGTCTTTAAAAAAGGGCAGGAGACAGAAACTCTGAGTTTGGAGAATAAACCTTGCTCCTGACCAGGTTAGGTTCACAGAGTAAGTTACCACGGTAACTGACTCTGAGTTAAAGTTACCTCTCTTTCAGAAACGGGCTTGACTTACCCTGCTTTCTCCAGTTTGACAAACCTGACATTTTTAAACAGAAAACCCAGAGTTTCTCTCATTCAAGGGTTAACATACACTGAATTTACACTTAACCTCCTTTCTGAAATGGGAACCTGGTGGATGAGCTGAAATCACTTAAGCTCTAATAAAATTAACTTTAAAAGTGAATACTTTGTAACCTTAAATATTATTGCTTAATAATCCTTACCCTTACTTTTGAAACCATGTACAGTATGCCAGTGTTGATGATTTCTTCTAAACAGCCTTTAAACGTTGCATATGTGATAAATGTTGTCTTCCACCTGGTTAAAACCAGCGTGTTCAGCCCTAAATTTGAACAATCAGAGGAATTCAGAAACGTTCCGAATTACTGTTTCTTGCGTTTTTATAAGCACAGACGCATTCAGTGTGAATGAGCCCTAAACCAGTGATTATTAAAGAGATAGTTCACCCAAAGTTATAATTCTGTTATCATTTAATTACTATTAATTGTTTAAAACCTATTTGAGTTTCCGTTGAACACAAAAGAAGATATTTTGAAGAAAGCCAGGAACCTGTAACCATCGACGTTTATAGTATTTGTTTTTCCTACTATGTAAGTCAATGGTTACAGGTTTTCAGCTTTCTTCAAAATATCTTCTTTTGTGTTCAACGTAAAAAAAAAGAAACCACATGAGAGTAAGTAAATGGTTAGCTCATTCATTATTTGGTGAATTATCCTTTTAACAGAGGCCTTAGCAATACCTCAGTCAGGAAAACTGATTAATACTTATGGTTTGGTTTATTTCATCTAAAAATAAATATTAAAGGGATGGTTCACTGAAAAAAATATAAATGTAAACTAATTTTCAAGTGGATCCAAACCTTGTATTCTCTCTTTCTTTCTCTTTCTGTTAAACAGAAAATTATATATTTTGTAGATTGTTGTGAAACGGTAACCATTGACATCCCAGTAGGAAAAAAAAAAGTCAATGGCTACAGGTTTCCAGCATTCTTCACAATTCTTCTCAGTGGTGGGAAAATGACAGAATTGAAAAAAAATTTAAACGTGTTTTTGGTGAAATATCTCTTAAGTTAATATTACTCACCCTTGTTTCAATTCTGTATGCCATCTTTTTGGACCCCTAAAGAACATCATTTTCAAAAATATTCTTCCTGTGCCTGTATATGTTATAATAGCGACCAGCATTTGAGGGCATTTCAAGGGATCATTAGTTGGCTTCTCATTCACAATGAACTTTGCATTCATTTATCCAGCAATGCTCCATTTATCAGTGTTTACATACAGTATGTTTGAAATATTTGTTTGTAGGATGATGATTCTCTGGTTTCATCAGATTTTTTTTTTTACTGTGCATTGTCATTCCCGCAGAGGTACCTGTTGAATGTAAAGGTGATTTTTTTTAGATGGGGTAATTTTGCACAAAGACTTCAAGATAATCTACTTCTGAGGGCTAATGTTTAGTGATTAGCGCTCCGATCACAATGACTAATGCTGTCTCTGATAGTAGGACATGTATGGGAATGTAGATCCAAGTATCTCAGTTTTTGAGAATTTGCCAAATTATTGACTGACAAACTCCCATTATTAGATTTATATGCATTATACATCAGAATTATTCAGTATTGATACATTTTGTGCTTTTTTTGTTTAGGATATGAATGCATGGCTATTGTTGCCAAAGCTGTGTTTCACACATAGCCAAAGAAACACATTTGTTTTGTTGGAACTGTCAGCTTTGTGCTATAAACACTCAGAATGTCGATAAGTACATTTGTTCTGCTTTAAAACACTAAATGAAGCACAAGGAGTTTGAATGTTTGATTCTATGTGAATATAAAGTAAAGCTATTTTGTGTATCTTGCAAAAATGCACATTGTTGGCTCAAACCAGAAATATCCTAGGGCAAATTCAATGGTCAGAAAGTGGTAATCAAGTGACAGAATTGTTAATAAATGCTGTTTCAACCATTGTTAACATGATGTTGTTTCTAACATGAGGAACAATAAAATGTAAAAATGAATCACTTTTGTTTATAAGAGTTCATTTATTAATTTTTATTTAATTTTAGAAGCATTTTTGTTGCGCTAATATTACTTATTTTTACTTTTATTTACTTCTTTTGCAGTTTAATTTGCAGATTAATTACTGACAGCTGTCTTTTACAAACTTTTATGCCTTAAATTATTTTTTTAAGGTAACATCAGATGACCATTTTACAAATTGATAGAATATGATCTATATGATATGATTATACACATGGTTGAAGTCAGAATTATTAGCCCCCCCTTGATTTAGATCTTCTTCTTTTAATATTTCCCAAATGATGTTTAACAAAGCAAAGAAATTTTCACAGTATGTCTGATAATATTTCTTTCTTCTGGAAAAAATCTTATTTGTTTCATTTCGGCTAGAATAAGAGCAGTTTTTAATTTTTTAAAAGCCATTTTAAGGACAAAATGATTAGCCCCATTAAGCTATTTTTACCTAATAGTCTACAGAACAAACCATTATTATACAATAACTTGCCTAATTACCCTAACCTGCCTAGTTAACCTAAATAACCTAGTAAAGCCTTTATATGTCACTTTAAGCTGTACAGAAGTGTCTTGAAAAATATCTAGTCAAATGTTATTTACTGTCATCATGGTAAAGATGAAAAAAAATCTGTTATTAGAGATGAGTTATTAAATGTTCTTATTTCTAAGAGAGATGAGCAACAATGTTATGTGTTAAAAAATCTTCTCTCCGTTAAACAGAAATTGGGGGAAAAATAAACGGGGGCTAATAATTCTTCAACTATATATATATATATATATATTAATATTAGATTAGGGTCTTTATAATGTTTTAATTTCTCAATGGTAGTGTAAATAAACATCCTTTTTACAATGTTTAAAGCACCTCAGTCCACAGCAAGCTGTTTTGCTTCATATCTCTTTAAATGCTAATGAGCTGCTGCTCAGCTTGTCCATCACCGACATTTGCTAATAATAACCGAGCATTATTATAAACAAATTACCATTTTTTAAATGCAATTTTGATGTGAGTCTAGCTTTGTATTGCCTGAACTAAAGCAGTTTGATAAAAATTGTTTTTCCTCACTCCTTCTGGGAAATTCCATTTATATATTAAACCAAATTATGTTGCTGTTACCTCTTTTGAACCTGGGGTTCTGTGTAAGGCTTCTTTGTAAGATCACTTCATTGTTCAAACAGAAAAAACAGAAGGCACCATCCTGGCTAACTGTTTACAAAAAGGGGTGGGCAGAGGGCGGAGTCCATAGTTAGCTGGGAAATTAAAATTGGTCAATTATGGCACATAAATGCACTCAGACAGTTACTAAAAAACTAGCTTGTTTTTTTCCAACAGCACAAACCTAAATAAACACAATATATATATATATATATATATATATATATATATATATATATAGAAAAGTGAAAATAAAAATTTCCAGGTGGATTTTTTTCCACCTTTCTGCTACACTCTACAGTTATTGTTGTCATTATCAGCAAATTCATAGACTCATTCCCACTCATGGGTTGCATTTGTAAACTTCCTGTGCATTTATTATGTTTCTTATTTTGTTTTTCCTGAGCCTGTTTTTTACCTGATTTATTCTCCCTGCCGTTACAGAGTCCGACTTCCAGGCCTCCACAGGCTGATCTGTGGCTGTGACTCCTCTTACCCCCAGAGGTAAAAAAAAAAGTAGAGTAGATTTCTCTGCAGATCTGTTCATGACTTCTGGGTTTTTCACACTGCACTTAACCCCAGGTCATTATTGTCATTCTAAACCCACAAATATTAACCCCAGGTAATGAATTGTTTCACACTTGTACAGTGCATTTAGAAAGTATTCACAATACTTTACATTTTTCACAGTTGGTTATGTTACAGCCGTATCCCAAATTGGATTTAAAATAAAACAAACAATACCCCATAATGACATGATCACTTGTTGAGTTAAGTGTTCACAGCTTTTGTTCAATACTTTGTTGAAACTCTTTTGCTACCAATTACAGCCTCAAGTTTTCTAGGCACACCTAGCTTTATTCTTTTTTTTTGCAGTACTTTCTAAGTGTTGGTGCACAGCTTTTTTTTCAGCTCTTCGGAGATGTTCAACCAGGTTCAGGTCTGGGCTCTGGCTGTGCCACTCAGGGACATTCACATAATTTTCCTGTAGGCTATGTTTTGTTGTCTGCTGTGTGTTTAGGATTTTTGTCCTGTTGAAAGATTAACCATAGCCCAGTCTGAGGTCCAGAGTGCTCTGGATCAGGTTTAGGATCAAGCAGATGCCTGCTTCTGTCAATAAAAAAACATCTCCACTACATGACGCTGCACCACCATGCTTCACTATAGGGATGGTAAAAAATGTGGAAAAAGTCAGGCACTGTAAATAATTTCTGGATGCACTGCAATTTAATAGCAACTCTTAACCAATCACATAACTCATATTTCCACACTTGGTACAGTAGCTGAAATAGTGCACATTGCATGTTTCTGTGGAAAATCTCAAAGAGCATTTAATTTGTTCAGGAAAACGAATTTGGTAGCATTCTGCAATAAAGAGGATGTGTAACACTAGATCCGCTAGATGTAAACAGGAAACAGAGTGAGGTACTAACTCCAGTCATTTTTTTCACCATATAAGAAAGCTATTGTAGAACAACAAATGTTTAATGACATACTTGTTGTGAGCTCTGAGGTTGTTAATCGATGTTTATGTTCTTCTGAACCCAGCTGTTTTCATCAATTTAACTTTTTATTAATTATTGTGTTTAATTTTAGTGAAGTTTATTTATAAACTAATTTCGAGAGGATCACGTGCTTATGATTGCTTGCAGCCGGCCCCGCATTATTCAATTCGTGATTCACCAATCAGACGATTCCTAAGCCACTATAAAAACCTAGGTTCCAAATCACAGCTATCTTCGTTTTGAAGAATCCCCCCTTCCACCCCTACTCTTCCTCCTTTCCTAGATGGGTGGCACGGTGGCCCAGTGGTTAGCACTGTTGCCTCACAGCAAGAACGTCACTGGTTCTAGTCCTTACCAAGCCAGCCAACAGTTCTGTGTGGAGTTTACATGTTTTCCCCGTGTTCACGTGGGTTTCCTCCGGGTTCCCCGGTTTCCTCCCACCGTCCGAAAACATGCAACTTAAGTTAATTGACTAATCTAAATTGGCAGCATAGACATGCTCCTAGTAAGAAGTTATATCTTATAAGCAATCACTATCTGTTCATTAGCTACTACAGCAAGGAAGTTCTCGATCTACCTGAGCTCAAACTCCCCTCTCGCCTTGCAAACGGGAGGAGTCCCGGGAGTCCCGGGCTCGAGGATCTTATGAGCTCAGGGCTCTCTCCCGGGACAGCATGCCAAACAAGCTTTATAATCAATCATCAGCTAAGTGTGAACTCTTGAAGTAATGTTTTGTGTACAGACAACAACATTGTATTATGCATGTCAGGCCAGTAGTTGATGTTACTTTGTTAAACACAGACCGAACACAAAAATCATATGCATTTTAACAGTTTATAGAGTTGAAAACTGTATCATTTTCAAAACCTTTCTGTTTTCAGGAACTCAAAATGCTGGTATTGTGTAAAAGAAAAAAGAGTTAAAGGAAGATCATTTTAAATTAAAACAAGTGTGTAAATCCTCCCTAGACAGAATGAAATATAAGCATATGAATACCCAAGATTCATTTCCAACATGAGCCGTATGAAATGTGAATTAAAGAGTTACTTCATCCACAAATAAAACTTTCCTCACCATTTAATCACACTTAAGTGGATCTAAACTTGACATTGGCATCCACTGTAGGAACAAGCAATACTATGGTAGACAATGGCTGCTGTTTCCACATTTTTCTTTGTGATAGATAAAAGAAACTCAGTTTTGGAACAAGTGGTGTTAGTACATAAATGTTGACAGAACTTTTATATTTGGGTGAACTAACCCTTTAGGATAAAGAGATAAAGAATGACCTAGGGTTAACTATAAGTATGAAAATCCCTTTTTTTAGAACGTAGCCCTAGTTCACTTCTTCTCTCCATATACAATGAATAAGCTTTCTTTCCTTGTAGAATATTGCTGCTTCTACTGTACACTGTAAAAAATGCTGGGTTCCACACAATTACTTCATGTTGTCGCAACACAAATCAATTACGTTAATTTCAGTGAATTGAACATAAAGCAATTAATTTGTCTCCAAAAATGAATAACTAAGTTGTTTTAGCTTATTATAAATAATTTGTGTGAACAAACAGCAATTTTATAGTCATTTATAAGTGTATAGCACACAATATTCCAGTAACATGAAGCATAATACCATTAGTAGACTCAAATAACAAACAGTTCTCAGTTCATTAAATTGGTGTTCTTTTAATAAAGCGAACACAACACAGGCCATTGTAAAGCAACACTAATTCTGGATCCATCCGTCTGCCCTCAACAGGTGAAGTGTTTCCCAGTGCTCAGAGTCTTTCTCTCTCTGTGTGTGTTTCTGCCTGGCACACCTGCTGCTCAGACCCTTTTCAAAGTTTTATTTGGGAAAAAACCCAGGCAACACCACATAAAGGTCAATAATGTATGAGCTACGTATGTATGTGTGTTTGTGTATGAATGTGTGCTCAGTCTTGGAGGGAAAATACTGGATTACTTTTATATAGACGTTAATTTCTGGCCTGCACTGATCAGACGTGTGTAAAAATTCAAGTCTCTTAAGGACAGGATTTTTCATCACCATTTTTGATAATGAATGATTTAAGCCTGCGATAAATGTATAGTTGCACTTGAAATGCTGCATTTGAGAAGTGATGGTCCTCAATAAGTTGTGATAAAAGTTTCTTATTTATTTGTGTTTTAATTAAACTTTGTTTGTTTTGAAAGGTGTTTTATTAGAATTTAATATACAGGGAGTGCAGAATTATTAGGCTAATGAGTATTTTGACCACATCATTCTCTTTATGCATGTTGTCTTGCTCCAAGCTGTATAGGCTCGAAAGCCTACTACCAATTAAGCATATTAGGTGATGTGCATCTCTGTAATGAGAAGGGGTGTGGTCTAATGACATCAAAACCCTATATCAGGTGTGCATAATTATTAGGCAACTTCCTTTCCTTTGGCAAAATGGGTCAAAAGAAGGACTTGACAGGCTCCGAAAAGTCAAAAATAGTGAGATATCTTGCAGAGGGATGCAGCACTCTTAAAATTGGCAAGCTTCTGAAGCGTGATCATCGAACAATTGAGCGTTTCATTCAAAATAGTCAACAGGGTGTGCAAAGAAGCGTGTGGAAAAACCAAGGTGCAAAATAACTGCCCATGAACTGAGAAAAGTCAAGCGTGCAGCTGCCAAGACGCCACTTGCCACCAGTTTTGCCATATTTCAGAGCTGCAACATCACTGGAGTGCCCAAAAGCACAAAGTGTGCAATACTCAGAGACATAGCCAAGATAAGAAAGGCTGAAAAACGACAAGACACACAACCTGAAACGTCAAGACTGGGCCAAGATATCTCAAGACTGATTTTTCTTAGGTTTTATGGACTGATGAAAAGAGAGTGAGGCTTGTTGGGCCAGATGGATGGGCCCGTGGCTGGATCGGTAAAGGGCTGAGAGCTCCAGTCCGACTCAGACGCCAGCAAGGTGGAGGTGGAGTACTGATTTGGGCTGGTATCATCAAAGATGAGCTTGTGGGGCCTTTTCGGGTTGAGGATGGAGTCAAGCTCAACTCCCACTCCTACTGCCAGTTTCTGGAAGACACCTTCTTCAAGCAGTGGTACAGGAAGAAGTCTGCATCCTTCTAGAAAAACATGATTTTCATGCAGGACAATGCTTCATCACACGCGTCCAAGTACTCTACAGCGTGGCTGGCAAGAAAGGGTCTAAAAGAAGGAAAACTAATGACATGGCCTCCTTGTTCACCTGATCTGAACCCCATAGAGAACCTGTGGTTCATCATCAAATGTGAGATTTACAAGGAGGGAAAACAGTACACCTCTCTGAACAGTGTCTGGGAGGTTGTGGTTGCTGCTGCACGCAATGTTGATGGTGAACAGATCAAAACACTCACAGAATCCATGGATGGCAGGCTTTTGATTGTCCTTGCAAAGAAAGGTGGCTATATTGGTCACTGATTTGTTTTTGTTTTGTTTTTGAATGTCAGAAATGTATATTTATGAATGTTGAGATGTTATATTGGTTTCACTGGTGAAAATAAATCATTGAAATGGGTATATATTTGTTTTTTGTTAAGTTGCCTAATAATTATGCACAGTAATAGTCACCTGCACACACAGATATCCTCCTAAAATAGCTAAAACTAAAAACAAACTAAACTACTTCTCAAAAATATTCAGCTTTGATATTAATGAGTTTTTTGGGTTCATTGAGAACATGGTTGTTGTTCAATAATAAAATTAATCCTCAAAAATACAACTTGCCTAATAATTCTGCACTCCCTGTATAGTTATTCCTGTGATCATTACTCCAGCCTTCAGTGTCACATGATCATCCATTATTATTCTATGCTGATTTGTTGTTGAAGAAATGTTTATATTGGCATTAGAAAGGTAACACACTTTTAATCTGCTGCCATTCTTCTCCTCACTCAACTCCTTCAACTGCATCTCTTCCTAGAGCTTTTAAGCTGTAACCACTTTGGGTTAGACCTTCAGAATCTTCTGTCTCATGATGAGTTTTCATAAAACCGACAATTAAATGTATGAAAAAACCCTTTCATTGTGTGATTAAAAACCTCTTACAGATTATTTATTTAACCTGCTTCCATTAAGTTCAAGCAAACCCTAGCAAGCCTAGAAATCGCTAACATCGTGCTGCATTAGAAATAAATGCTATAAATGTGCCAAACAAAACATGCAAATTGTAAAAAAAAAAAATGCTTGCAACATATTTGTTTAGAAATGTTAGAAATATACTATACACTAATTTTATTATACATAGAAATGTGCTAGCAATATTAAAACTTAACACTTAAAAAATGCTAGTAACATACCAACTTGCCATACCTTCATGCTAACTTTGTGTTAAAAGATGCTAGGAGAATGCTAAACATGTGAAAACACACTAGACATGTTAGCAACAAGTTAATTTATGCTAGGTGGTGTTTAAAAATATCAACATGCTAACAAGTATATAATAAATGTGCTAGAAATGTGTCAAAATATAAATGTTACTGTACGAACATGCTCATTAACATATTAGAACATTAAACATGCTAGATGGGTTAACATGCTAGCATTATAAAAAAAAACAATCAGCAGCATGCTAACAATATACAAGATAATTGTATTAGACATGCTGTGCTAGCAACATGTTAAATTGTTATCATTTTAAAATGTAATAACTTATGCTAATATATTAGAAACATAAACACGCTTGGTGCTAGAAACATGCTTGCATTGTGTTAAAAGATGCTAGTAGCATGCTAAAAATGTTAGGTCTGCCAGCCATGTTTATTCATGCTAGCTAGTGTTTATAAAATAGCAACATGGTAACAAGTTATTTAGCTATATGTAAAATATGCTAGAAATGTACCAAAGACATGCTAGTAGTGTTAAATCATGTAACTGTTACTGCACTAACACGCCAATTCGTTCTCTCATATTAAACATATTAGAAACATATCAATTTGATAAGCATGCTATATGCGTTAACAATGAGTGCTTATCTCAAAAGCCGAAGGTATTTCCTGACTTGTATACCCTGCACTGTCCCTTTATGTAGACTCTAAGATGTGTACCACAATTGACAAAGTTTTATTCAAGTTTATTTGGAGAGGCAAAACAGAGTATGTTAAAAGAAAATCAATAATTAGGAATAGGTCAGAAGGAGGATTAAATGCATTAGATTTCGAAACTATTAACAATATCTTTAAAATCAATTGGATCAAGAATTGTCTTTATAACAATAATTCCTTATGGTTCTCTATCCCTAATTTTATCTTTGAAAAATGTGGTGGCCTCCACTTTTTACTAACTTGTGATTTTAAGTGTACTAAAATTCCTATTAAGATGTTCAATTTTCATAAACAAGCATTAAATACATGGAAACTGATTTATAAGCATAACTTTTCCCCCCACTCGTGTATTGTCTGGAACAATCAGTATATTTTATTCAAAAACAAGTCCATATTTTGGAATGATTATGTTAAAAAAGGATTAATTTTTGTTACAGACTTATTAAACCATGTAGGGGATTTATATAATTACAGTGAATTTATTAACACTTTTGGTTTAAAAATTACTTTGAATGAATACAAAATATGTGTTCATTGTATCTCCCCAAAATTACTTCACCTTGTTAAAACCGCAAAAATATATAACTATGTATCTGGCTTACTTCCAGAGCTTACTATTAAGGGCCTTTCTATCATGGATAAAAAATGTAATAACAATTATATCAGGAAAATCCTAACTGCAGATAAAAGTGTTCCTCCAATATCAATGGTTAAATGGAAACAAGCATTCCCTTCATTCTTTTTCCCCCCAAAAATCTGGTCAGATATTACAAAACACGTAAAAGTAAAGTAAAAGAAACAAACTTCAAAATATTACATAGATACTATCCATGCAATGACTTTATTAGTAAGTTTAAGGAAGGTTTTTCACCCTTTTGTTGTTTTTGTAAAATGGAACCGGAAACAATTCTTCACTTATTTTTCAGTTCTAGTTACACAGAACGGTTTTGTTCCCAAGTTTCCTTATTACTTTTTGAAGTGTATTATAAATTTATCAATATAACTGATAAAATGGTTTTATTTATGGATTGCAACTCTGGAATATTAGAAATAAACAAAATAACTAAAATTCTCATTTTATTTGGAAAGTACCACATCCACAAAACAAAATGTATGCTGACTGTACCAATCTGTAAACTATTTCTCATAGATCTAAGAATTTTTTATGATTCCCAGACTTCTATACAGAATAATACCAAAGCTATTAAGACATCCCAACTGCTGGAAAAAATACTTAATGTACATGATTAATTTTTGTTGTTAATTCCGTTGTATACTGTTTTATGTATAATTCTGTATGCCCCTGTTTAATTAATGATAATAAAAAAAAAATAGATGCGTTAACAACATGCTTGCATATTTTTATATATATTTTGCAAACATGCTAACACTATCTACTACAAGTTAACTGGTATTAGACATACTAGAAATGTGGTAGCAACCTGAATATTAAAATGTTAAGATTTAAAAGATGGTACCACCTAATGCTTATATGTTAGAAACTTTCTAGCATCGTACTAAAAGAGATTCTAGCAGCATGCTAAAAATGTTAATACATGCTAGACATGTTAGCAACACGTTGGTTCGTGCTAGCTCAAGTTTAAACATACTAGAAACGTGCTAACAGCATGTGCTAACAGCATGCTAGTGGTTTTAAACTGTAGTAGCTTGTCAATTCATTCTCACATATTAAACATGTCAGAAACATGCACATTTTGCGTTACATGCTACATTCATTACATTAGCATGCTTGCAGTGTGCTAACCATAGAAGAAATATGCTTAAATCTTGTTAGAAGTATGTTAAAGCAATCACATTTTTTTCTTTCCTGTATTTCTAAATGTCTTAATCTTACGATACACAAACAAGTGTAGGTTTACTATAACACACAAAGATACTAATAGTTTATTTCAAATGTGAAGGCTATAATGTTTTCAAATGCTACCAAAAATAATGACTTTTTCTATTAATATTCCATCAGATATCTTAAAAACGAGTGTTCTAATGAAAGAGAAACACTACACACACATCAAGCAGTGCTGCTACACAGATTCACGTTTATTCAGAACCATTTAAAAATGATAATCATATATTTCTCTCCTTTTTTTATATAATTTTCTAAACATCTGCTACAGGAATAGACAAACGGAGCTCTCTGCGAATTATATACAGTGATCACAGGACATAAAGGGTGCACTAGACGGTAAAGATGTGAAAGCACTGGATGTTTGTGAGAGATTTAACAGGAATTACAGATGCCTTTCAGGTACATTCCACCAAAACAAACCACTCCTGGGTTCAGACGTGACTCTGCATAAATGCTCTCATGTTTGACTGCATGAGGCATGGTGGGTCTTTTTTTTACAGTTCATACATAAATTGCATTTTTGGCCATAAAGAAAGCATATTAAGAACAACAGAATGTAGAGACTCTCCACTTTCAACATCAAACATCATGTGTATATTTATATATTCATAAAAAAGACAACATTATACTGTCAGTGTTCAGAAATTAGGCCACTTTAAACCACTGTTTCTCCCTGAAACTCAAATAGGACTGAAGAATTTGTCCCCTGTCAAGTGTTTCCAGCATACAGACAGCTTCCGTAGTATTATGATATTCATATCTGGCCTCTGAAAGTGAATGAGGTGCATGGAAAGAGGGGAGTGATGTTTGAGGGACACGGTTTGGATGTGGTTCACTGAGGAAGGGCTTTCAGGATGGCATTCACTTCTTCTGCCACGGCGGTCAGGGCAAACTCAAACTGGTCCTGAACAAACCATCACATTTAGTGCATAAATACTCGTGAATGTGCACGTAGTATTCTGAAATGATCAAAAAGCACTTTGAACGTACCTTAGTGCGCACCATACTTGGTCTCTGGTCACGAATGTGTTCCAATGTGGCAGCAATGTCAATCTCTTTAACTCCTAAAAGAGACAAAATCCATCTGAATTCAAATCAAGCAAAACAGCACATAAATGCTGCACTGAAACAAGAACGCAACCGTTGGGTTTAGTGTACCGCAGACGAGAGAGCTCAAACGTGCTGCAAGTTAAGAAAACTTGACATTAATGCATTAATTAACACTGACAATGATAATATTGCTTCTGAACACAGTGTTTATTATGTTAATAGTGCACTGCTCACTGGCTCTGAATACACACACAGACAAACAATGTGTCACAGGTGGGGTGGGGTGAACTCTGGCTTGGGATGGGCGTCATCATGACTTTTAACCAATGAGAAGATTAGACATGTCCCTAATGCTGGGATCAGATCAAGCGCAGATAATCATGTCAAGATATGATTGATGTGAATTCCGTGAGCATATGGCTGACCTGAAACACATTCCATGTCATTTGTGCCAAATTTGCCTATTTTTGTGCATTTGCATTGATTGTTAGTGACTGTTTCTTTTCGGCTTAGTCCCTTTATTAATCTGCGGAATGAACCGCCAACTTATCCAGCATATGTTTTACGCAGCAGATGCCCTTCCAGCTACAACCCATCACTGGTGTTACAACCTCTTTGATGTTAGTCTAGGGTAAAAGGAATAACATATAAAAGGAACCGTAACACTGGGAAACATCCATACACACTCATTCACACACATACACTACAGACAATTTAGCTTACCCAATTCACCTATGCATATAATCTAGCACATGTTTTTAGACGTGTGGTGGAAACCGGAGCACCCGGAGGAAACCTACGCGAACACGGGGAGAACATGCAAACTCCACCAGAAATGTCAACTGACCCAGCCGAGGCTCGAACCAGCAACCTTCTTGCTGTGAGGCGATTGCGCTACCCACTGCGCCACCATGACGCCCACTGTTTGTCATTCATTCATTTTCTTTTCGGCTTAGTCCCTTTATTAATCTGGGGTTGCCACAGCAGAATGAACTGCCAACTTATCCAGCATATGTTTTACATAGCGGATGCTCTTCCAGCCGCAACCCATCACTGGGAAACGTCTTCACACATACACACACGCACTCATACACTACGGTCAATTTTAGCCTACCCAGTTCACCTGTACCACATGTCTTTGGACTGTGGGGGAAACCGGACCACCCGGAGGAAACCCACACAAACACTGGGAGAACATGCAAACTTCACACAAAAATGCCAACTGACCTAGCTGAGGCTCGAACCAGCGACCTTCTTGCTGTGAGGCGAATGTGCACTGTCACCGCGTTGCCCCCCACTGTTTGTGATCTGAATAATTAAGTTTGCTTTTGGTGTGAACCCAGCATATTATGATACATATGGTGAAGGCGATGACATTGCGCAAATGCGTGAATGAACATTCTGAAGTGAAGTCAAGATGTTTTCGTGCTCAGAATAGTCGGGAGCAGTGAAGACTACGTAGGGACCCTGTAATTCTGAACACAGTTCATGTATAAAGCTCCATCTATTCAGCTGGTTATCTGAGAGTGTGGTGCAAATACAGGAACTGAGAACCACTTGATGTCCTAATAATCATTAATTGACCCGGTGGAGGCAAATAGCTTTATTTTTAGATTTAATTTGATTAGATTAATGCTTAAGATATTTTTAACCGTTAATAAGTAAAGGGAATACTACTAGAAAGAACACCTCAGTTGTATTGACCTTATTTTTCAATGCGGAAGTGCGCTCGTTTTTGTGATTGTTTTAGAACTTCCGATTCGATCGCCTATGGGATAAATGACTAGAAATAATAAATGTCAGAAAACGGTCAAACTACTCGCTCTACAAACAAGTGTTTGCATGACTATACAGACAAAACAGAATAAGATAATAAGAAAATGTCAGTTTGCAACATCAAGCAGCAAAACGAGCTGTTTTTAATGTCTAAAAATGAATGGAAGTGAATGAGAACGGAAGTCTCAAGCCAAAATGATTCAAATGGCTGTGCCCGTTTGTCTGCGGAGAATAAGGTGAATAAGGTGTTATTGCACTGTTATCCTATACAAGAACTTTTTTAAATGAAAGTGCGCAATACACTATGTGTGAATTAATTGATGGATTTTATGTATAAGAATACAAATAATCATGATTAATCACCGAAAAAATCTTGCAATTATGATCATGATTTAAAAAAAAAACAGATGCATATATAAAAAACACCAACACATTGAGAAAACATTTTCAACAATTTGACAACACACACAAATATACATTGTCAGAAAACTGAGAGGTGAGGTTCTTTGTATTTATTCCAGACAACACCGCTTACTCTAGTCACAGGGTTCGTACGGGTGCTGGAAATCCTGGAAAATGCTTGATTTTTAATCTAGTGTTTTCAAGGTTAGGAATGTGCTTGGATTTTGGACAAAGTGCTTGAACCTGCTTGAATATGAAATTGCAGGACTCGAAATTGCGAATGTTTTGGTTGCATATGCGCCCGAAATTTTATCTATGCGATCCCAAAATATATTTCTGAACATTTGTGTGAGTGCATAAAATTTTTGTCGTGTGATCAGTTTTCATTGCAAAATGTTCACAGCATTCACATATTTGGGAGACATTCACTTAGAATGCATATTTGCACCTAAAAATGTCAAACACATCGCTCATGAATACTGTAGTTTAACCTCTTAACTGTCACTATTTGACAGGTGGGACATTTGCATACAGTTACAACAGTACCTTAGTCCTAAACTAAAGTAATATTGACAATAATAAAAAGTAATATTGATGAAAGCCTATGGTTTCTATATTTAGTGACTGATTTTCAAAACAGTTGACATAGGAGCAGTTCATTAATTTGCAGCAAGAATGTTTTCAGACTCATAAGGATTTAATTTGTTATTTGAATATCAGTGTACATGAAATGTCATGAAAGTTTGGTACTACACCCAAACACAATCATGCCATTTTTGGGTGAACTATTCCAATAAATCTATGCTTCAAAGTATTCAATAATGTTAAAAAAAGGTACATCCAGCATATATAACCGTAATTTAGAGTGGTTGTTAGGTGCTGGAAAAGCATAAAAATGCACCTTGAAAGTGCTTGAAAAGTGCTGGAATTTGAAGTTGGAAAAGGTGTAATAACCCTGTGGTCAGAACGTAGCTGGGTTTGCCAGTTTTTGGGGTCCCCTGACACATTTCTGTTGTGGTTTGCACACTTATTTTCAATGTGTTTCTGTATTTGCATGTGTTCAGAGAATTTGTGCATGTGTGCTGTCAAACTGATGAAGATGTGTTCTTAATTTGTTAGTGTTTTATATATGCATGTGTTGTCTTAACTTGGATCATGATTCTATATTTGCATGTGTTGGGAGAATTTTCATGCATGTGTTGTCTAACGTTTGGTGTCTTGTTAGTGTGTTTTCCCAACTTGTAGCACATTTGAGCTCTCTCAGCCATCATAGTTCGGAAAGAAAAAAACTAACAGAAAGTAATTTTCTCCACAAGAAAATGCATTTTTAATGCAAACTTATAAATCTTTAAACACTGACGTGCTGTGATCTCCCAGGTTGTTAATCAATGATATATGCTTTGGTTGAGGCTACCAGCCAGCATTATGGCAGCTCATCTTTTAAATAATAATGTAACACTTTCTCTACCCTTGAAGAGATTGTCTGTTAATTGTGACACAGTTCTTCCTTGTCTAAAAAGTTATTACGGCGGTTTATGTATTTGCTGTTATAAGGTAGATAGTGCTGTATCTTCTGAAATACTTCAAATAAGCTGATAAGATCAGCACCAAGCAATCAACACCACCAATTAAAACTGCCTAACAAAACAGCACATATGCTGAAATCTATAGGAATGTGTGAAATATATAGGAAAGTTTTAGAGATGACGAGGACTCAATATCTGATCATTCCAGCCTGATCTAACCACTGATGATCTAACCATTTTAGGTTCTGATTTACCATGAGATTGTGTTGGAACATTCATATTTTGATAATCGTTCTGAATTCAGTTTGACAAAAAAACTAACAAAAAAAAAACATAACGCTAGAATTCTGTTGTTGTTTTGTTGTAAATTAAAACTTTCAAAAATGCCCAGCTTTCAGTAAAAGAACACAGTTGTTTAAACTCATTAATACCCTCAAAATACACAACTGATTTCCCCCTTTTTCCCTTTATCAATGCATTCACTTCAATTTTCCAGCTTATTGATTAGGTGCTCAGACTTGTACATCTGTAAGTATGAAGAAAGGTCTGAAAAACACAGCACAAATATTTGGGCCATTTGCCTTCTTTCAGTGTACCGCATCACTGTTTTTCACTATGATTTTCATCATAGGTGCCCTTTAACACTGAAGAAAAATTGGGTGGCACTAACCCAATGAAACAAAAATAAAACTGAAAAAAATACAGGGAGTGCAGAATTATTAGGCATTACCAGTGAAACCAATATAACATCTCAACATTTCTGACATTCAAAAACAAAACAAAAACAAATCAGTAACCTATATAGCCACCTTTCTTTGCAAGGACACTCAAAAGCCTGCCATCCATGGATTCTGTCAGTGTTTTGATCTGTTCACCATCAACATTGTGTGCAGCAGCAACCACAGCCACACTGTTTAGAGAGGTGTACTGTTTTCCCTCCTTGTAAATCTCACATTTGATGATGGACCACAGGTTCTCTATTGGGTTCAGATCAGGTGAACAAGGAGGCCATGTCATTAGTTTTTCTTCTTTTAGATCCTTTCTTTCCAGCCACGCTGTGGAGTACTTGGATGCGTGTGATGGAGCATTGTCCTGCATGAAAATCATGTTTTTCTAGAAGGATGCAGATTTCTTCTTGTACCACTGCCTGAAGAAGGTGTCTTCCAGAAACTGGCAGTAGGACTGGAAGTTGAGCTTGACTCCATCCTCAACCCGAAAAGGCCCCACAAGCTCATCTTTGATGATACCAGCCCAAACCAGTACTCCACCTCCACCTCCACCTTGCTGGCGTCTGAGTCGGACCGGAGCTCTCAGCCCTTTACCGATCCAGCTACGGGCCCATCCATCTGGCCCATCAAGACTCACTCTCATTTCATCAGTCCATAAAACCTTGAGATATTTCTTGGCCCAGTCTTGACATTTCAGCTTGTGTGTCTTGTTCAGTGGTGGTCGTTTTTCAGCCTTTCTTACCTTGGCCATGTCTCTGAGTATTGCACACCTTGTGCTTTTGGGCACTCCAGTGATGTTGCAGCTCTGAAATATGGCAAAACTGGTGGCAAGTGGCGTCTTGGCAGCTGCACGCTTGACTTTTCTCAGTTCATAGGCAGTTATTTTGTGCCTTGGTTTTTCCACACGCTTCTTGCGACCCTGTTGACTATTTTGAATGAAACGCTTGATTGTTCGATGATCACGCTTCAGAAGCTTGGCAATTTTAAGAGTGCTGCATCCCTCTGCAAGATATCTCACTATTTTTGACTTTTCGGAGCCTGTCAAGTCCTTCTTTTGACCCATTTTGCCAAAGGAAAGGAAGTTGCCTAATAATTATGCACACCTGATATAGGGTGTTGATGTCATTAGACCACACCCCTTCTCATTACAGAGATGCACATCACCTAATATGCTTAATTGGTAGTAGGCTTTCGAGCCTATACAGCTTGGAGTAAGACAACATGCATAAAGAGGATGATGTGGTCAAAATACTCATTTGCTTAATAATTCTGCACTCCCTGTACATAAAACATAAAACAAAACAATATTGATTTGGCTTACCTTTGGCCATGCGGTTCAGTACCATATCGATAAGAATGTAGGTGCCAGTTCTACCAGTTCCATCACTGTTTGAAGCAGGAAAATGCATTTTAAAGCATTCGTTTGAACTCAAAGTGGTAATAAAAGAATGCTCGAAACACACACCTGCAGTGCACAATGATTGGGCACGAGCGTCCTCTGTAGCACTTGTTTACTTTCCTGAAAAAAACAAAGCATAAAGCAAAAAAGGGTGGACAGAAGAGGGAGGGTGAAGAGAAGAGGAATACAATTACAATACAATACAAATACAGTTACATAAAGCAAATCACTGTGGATCAATCAATCTTCTGTGAGGATATCAAGAGGATCTGGAGGGAAGGAAGGAGGAGAGAAGGAGATGGAGGATCCGGTAAGCCTCACTCCTGCTGCACTCACACCTACCAATGATCATTTTTGTGACTATGCAACTGGACCCAGACTACTAGCTGCAAATCACAAAAATGACACTGGGAGGTGTGCTACGTCCAGGGACCTACTGATCTCCATCAGACAGAGAGAGAGAGACGGGTAGGGAAAGAGAAGGGCCCGTGGCAGCATTACAACAACAAACGGTGCAAGTGCATTCAAGGAAGAGGAAACTGGACTTCAAGGTAAAAAACAAACATTCATTGGAAAACTTAAGTATGGTGGAAGTGTGAAGCAGACTCTTGTATTAAGGTGAGAAGAGGGGAGGGAAAGTGCGATTAATGAGGATGAAACTCTTTTTTTTGGATCTCTTTTAGATTACACTGTCAGTAAGAAATATTTTGAATGTATTCAATGAATAGTATATTTATGCAGTTCAAATCAGAATTATTAACCCCCCTTTATATTTTCCTTAATCTTTCTGTTTAACAAAAAGATTTTTTTCAACACATTTCTAAAGATAATAGTTTTAATGACTAATTTCTAATAACTGATTATTTTATCTCTGCCATTGACCTTAAAAGTCCTTAGTTTTTAAATACTTTTATTCTAGCTAAAATAAAACAAATAAGACTTTTTTTCCAGAAGAAAAAATATTATAGCAAATACTGTGAAAAATTCTTTGCTCTGTTAAACATCATTTGGGAAACATTTGAAATAAAAAATTCACAAGAGGGGAAATAATTTTGACTTCAACTGTTTATATAATGTATTAAATGTGGCTAAAGTGAGCTTTCTAGAATCAAAAATAGTTTTCAAAAAAGGTATAAAATTGATGTAAATATGCATTTATAAATTTAACCTTGGACCACAAGGTTGCACATGGTCTGTTGCACATTATACAGTATATTGTTGTATATTGTATATTTTCGGCAATAGACAAAAATAGTTACATTGTATAGGTCAAAATTACAGATTTTTCTTTTATGCCAATTTTTTTTGAGTATTTAGTGAAAATCATGTTCCTTAAAGATATTTTGTACATTTCCCACTGTAAAAATATAAAAACTTAATTTTTGTTTAGTAATATGCATCACTATTCTTGCTGTGAGGCGACTGTGCTACCCACTGATTTCAGATTTTTAAATAACAAACCATACATGACATTATGACTGGTTTTCTGGTCCATGATCACAAATATTAAAAAAAACATAAAAAATTAAAAAAAATTTATATATATATATATATATATATATATATGTTATATTATAGGAAGTACAGTGTAGTTTAGTATGATCACTAGTTTTCTACAGTATATTTAATAAGTTATTTATTAATTGTATTTAATATTTAATAAGTACATGTGAAACCTCTGGTTTCACATTTCTGAAGTTGTCAGAAGCAGAACACTCTATATTGGGGGAAAAAATCTTGAGAGGTGAATAAAAACCATCCCAAATATTTTCTGCATTCCCATTTGCAATTGTATGACTTTCTAAAAGAGGAAAACATATTGAAGGATTGATTATGTTGCTCTCAAAAGTTGTATGTAAAAAAAACAAACTTAATTCTATATAATGTATTACCACTGTAAAATACCACAAAGCTAATGCTATATGCTAAAATGAAACCAGTGCTAGATTTAACTCCTTGGCTACTGTATTTATGTTCATTTCCCCCTCGTCTGTATTAGTGCTGTGGTGAAAAATTCTTTGAGAAATCGATTCATCATTAATTCTGAAGTTTTCAACATGTATTGCTATTCTCTCTTGAGTTTAGTATTAACCAATGACTTTATAAAATAGGTTTTAACAGCAGATGTCGCTCTAGGCTAGTTTTTAATTGCAGTTGTTGCTCTAGGCTAGTTTTTAATAGCAGTCGTCGCTCTAGGATAGTTTTTAACAGCAGATAGTGATCTAGGCTAGTTTTTAATAGCAGATGGTGTTATAGGCTAGTTTTAACAGAGAATGGCAATCTAGGCTTAGTTTTAACAGCAGATGTCGCTCTAGGCTACTTTTTTATTGCAAATGGTGCTCTAGGCTAGTATTTACCAGTAGATGTCGCTCTTGGCTAGTTTTTAATAGCGGATGGCGCTCTAGAGTAGTTTTTACAGCACATGGCACTCAAGGCTAGTTTTTAACAGAAGATGGCGCTCTAGGCTAGTTTTTTTAACAGCAGATGTCGCTCTAGTCTACTTTTTTATTGCAAATGGTGCTCTAGGCTAGTATTAACCAGTAGATGTCGCTCTAGGCTAGTTTTTAATAGCGGATGGCGCTCTAGGGTAGTTTTTACAGCACATGGCATTCAAGGCTAGTTTTTAACAGAAGATGGCGCTCTAGGCTAGTTTTTTTTAACAGCAGATGGCGCTCTAGGCTACTTTTTTATAGCAAATGGTGCTCTAGGCTAGTATTTACCAGTAGATGTCGCTCTAGGCTAGTTTTTAATAGCGGATGGCGCTCTAGGGTAGTTTTTACAGCACATGGCATTCAAGGCTAGTTTTTAACAGAAGATGGCGCTCTAGGCTAGTTTTTTTTTTACAGCAGATGGCGCTCTAGGCTAGTTGTTAAGAGCCCAGGGCACTCTAGGCTAGTTAACAGCAGAAATGTTTAAAAGTACACTCGAATGCTCCCGAGGAAGAGTGCTTGTGCGTTCAGTTAAGTCATGTAACAGTTTTTATGTCATGAGATTTATGTAAACACAGCTCACTATCAACACTCTTGTAATTCGCTTAGTTTTCTTAACTTTATTATTAATTATTTTAGGTTCAAGTGGTACTTGTAAGAAATAGGATGCAAGCAGAGTACAGCTGTTTATTAAGTATGCAGCTTGATCTGCATTTTAAAAATCTCAGAATCAATGTCGAATTGATTCCTCAAATTTTTCGCCACAGCTCTGATCTTTATTTCGTGAGGACCTACAGCATGTTGTGTGTGTGTGTGTGATGTGTAGGAGCTCATCTGATCAGCATGGCATGAGCTGGTTTGTGGTTTTCAGTACCTGCGGAAGTCCAGCAGGGGCCGTGTGGACGATGGGATGCCGTTTGTAGGCCAGCTCAGCAGGTGAAACTGAGTCAGAGTGCGGGTCTCCTGAGTCTGCACGTTCTTCAGGTAGAAACTACGAACCAAGAAGTCTTTACACCAGATGTGTTCAGACACAAGATTCACCTGAGACATACAGGAAGACATTTATTTTATTTTTTTTGTAAAAACCAAGGTCACAGAAAAAGAGGTGAAACTGATGTTTCTCACCTCATAGATGTTATATAATGATGATCCTTCATCAGGCCAGTAACGTTCACATTGCTTTTCTCCATCCTCCACTAAAGCGGTCATCATCACTATCACAGTACAGCCGTTCTCCCATACCATCTAACACACAAACAAACACAAGCCTAAATATATGAGAAGCATATTAATAAAAGTCTTTCTATCATTATATTGTTTAATTTACAGACAGTTTTAGTAATTTAAATGTCAAAATATTTAAAATTTTAAATTGAATATTTAATAATATTTAAGTATACTATTTAAATGTTAAGAATGTTTTTACACACATTATTTTTGAATATTTAAGTGTAATATTGACATATCATTTATATCTAAATCTTAAAACTCCATCATTTTCAACATATGCATTTTACCTGCCAGAAGTCTGCGACAGTGTGTGGTAAAGGTCCTTGAGTTGCAATATAAGCAGGTAAACGTGGGTCATGATCAATCTATTAGTAAAGACAGCAGATTGAAGACACTCTGTTTTGCTTGTTTACTTATATTGTTATTTTAATGGAATAAAGATTGTGGTTTCTTACTATAGTGCTGGCGTTTATGTAGTCCTCCTTGGAGGGGTTGACCTCTGCTTTCAGTTTCACCCTTGAATGGTCATCTAAAAAAAGAATGTTTTATTAAACATACGGAATATTTAAAAATTTATTAATTAATTAAATTAATAAAAATAAATAAAATATGTATGATTTTTGACCATCATTTGTATTGTCTAACTGAGATGTTTACAGACTATGATTCAGAAGTTTGGAATTGGTAAGATTTTTATGTTATGTGATCAGATATACAGTAAACATTTAAAGGGACAGTTCACCCAAAAATGACAATTCTGTCTTACGCTTAAATCATTCCAAAACAGTTTAATTTTTTTTCTTCTGTTGAACACAGAAGAAGATATTTTGAAGAATGTTGGAAACTAGTAACCACTGACTTGCATAATAGGAAAACACAAATACTATGTAGGTCAATGGTTAGAGGTTTCCATCATTCTTAAAATAAAAAAAGAAACTGGTTTGAAAGTCAAGGGTGAGTAAATGATGACAAAAAATTTTATGGATGATTTTTTTTATATATAATTTCTATTTGAATAAATTTAAAATGTTTATTCCTAAAAGCTGACTGTAATAGGATAATTTAATATAAAAATAGCTGCTTACAAAACATTTATTATTGTCAATGTTAATAAGACGCTTATTTTAAATGTGATTTCAGGATTCTTTGTTTGACAGAAAGCTTAAAAGCACAACATTCTTTAGTGTTAAGTATAAATTTGACTTTACTGTCACTTTGGTTTAATCCAATGTGTGCTTGCTTAAAAATAGCAAAAACTTTTAATGATATTGTAAGTGGATGAGATCACAGACATAAACAATAGTAAGCAGAGTTGCGTTGCTCTTACAGGGCACAAAGTCAGGATAGCGGTTCTTCTCCATGTTGCTTTCACACTGGGCCACAGAGACGGAGCTGGGCTCAGCCTGATATGAACACAGAGCCTCCCATTCCTTCTGCAGACGGTCCTTATTCTTTAGATGGTCCTCCATATATGCCTGGACAACACAGACGCACTTAAATATCACACTGACAGATCATGAAAAGCTGATAGGAATGCCAACGATCAATCGATTGTTTGTCAATAATGCTTTAAATCGATACACCCTATCCATTTTTTGATTACATATTGATATCACTAATGGGATAGTTCACCTCAAAATGAATATTTACACACAATTTGCTCTCCTTCAAGTGGTTCCAAACCAGTTCTTTAGTCTGTTTTTTTTAATAAAGCTGTATCAAGTTATCCTTCAGAGTGGCAAAAACAAATATGGAAGTCAATGGCTTCCAGCTTTATGCAAAGTATCTTCTTTTGTGTTCAACAGAAGAAAAGAAAGTCAAGCAGGTTTGAAATACATGAAGGGTGAGTAAATGATGACAGAATTGTCAGTTTTGGGTGAACTATTTCCTTTCTGGGGTTATGCTTGAAGAAACAGAATATTTATTATTTATTTATTACAATCAAAGTAGTCATTTATTTACAATGAAATATTTCTACAGGGTGAGGATCTTGTGTTTTGATTGACATTTGTACATCTTGGCATGCTGGTTATAACATGCATCTGTTTTAAACACGTCTTACATTACGTATTACCGGTTAACAACTAATCGATTAATTGATCGTAAATACAAGCAAAGAGTGATCATGGGAATTTGTGAAAATGTACAGCCTTCTATGTCAGTAATAAATGACTGTACATGGCAAAAAAAAAAAACATTACAGTTCATCGCACAACTTAACACCTCAGCGCTGACCATGTAACTAAAAGAAGACAATTGGCTTTTCCATTATTATGTTCATAAATAAAATATTGTGAAAAGAGTGTTATGTAACAAAAAATGTTGTTGTGGTGAAAAAAAATATATAGATAGGTTTCCTTGTTTCACAGCCGATGCATTATCTATTATTTTTACCAATCTTTGCAAATGGTAACCATTTCTATGATGACATATATCGTCATCTATAAAGAATGGTCATATAGGACTTTTCACATACAACATGTGGAATTATGTCATCACTGACATTGACATTCATCATTGTAATTATGTGAAATATTTCTTTTGCCAGAAAAACCACCTCATGTGACTGTTAATTATGAGAATTTTTTATGTATTTCCATTAGCATATTTTCAATTAGCATATTTTCAAACATTTGATTTGAAGGTTAAATGAACATGTATACTGGAATACCTATTAACCCTTTCAAACCTAAGATTTAAATATTCCCACTAGCCCCCCTGCATGAGTTTTTTTATGTGAAGATTATTTAGCATGAATCTGTGTGTGTGTGTTTTTGAATTTCCTTAAATATGTGTAAGAATATATTTTGTCATTTAGCCAATTTATAATAACCATTATATTATTAGATCTATGATACCATGGATGCTGTCACGATAGCGTATGCTGCAGTGGAGAGATTATAGCTGCTGGATTTACAACATGTTAAGTGATGTGATATTTCAAAGGGTTAAAACACAAAACCCTGTCACATTTGGGTTGCTTGACTTTTACAAACAGGAACTGCAACTTAACACTATAATTCCTGTCTAAATGAAGTGTGAATGTGCATAATATAATATAATATAATATAATATAATATAATATAATATAATATAA
>CAIGQZ010032451.1:4607807-4620981 GCA_903798205.1 Danio tinwini | reverse complement strand
ATATATTTATTTATTTATTTATTTATTTGTATATACCATTCATTTCATATACATATATTTGCATTTTCTCATTTTTTGCAACATCTTCGTTCACATAAAATTCTCTCTATTATCTAACTGATCGGACATTGTTGCAAATGTAACTAAGCAAGGGTTTGTCTAAACACTTGAATGTGAAAGAAAAACAAATCAAAACAGTGTTGACCTGAGCTCCTCCATGGAGAGGAGGTGGAAGAGCTGAGAAATAAACTAAACACTGCTAGCTAAAAAGTTGGGAGGGAGGATCTACTCAATTTGTTTCTGTAGAAATTTTGTCACACATTAAAACATCGCTGCAAATTTGAGGTACTTCAGAGGACCTATAATTAAAATTTAAATTACACATTACAATAAATAATATTTTACCAAAAGACATTTTAAATCTATATAAATAATACATACAAATTTATTAGCAACTGTTACTAAAATTAATACCAAATATAAATGACACATTAACACAAGTAATACTTTACCAAACGTTTACCAAAAAGGCCATTTTTAAAGTAAACTTTAAATAATAATAAATCAAATCTGCACCTGTTGAAATAATGTCAAATCTGCAACAGTTCAAGCATTAATTTTAATTAAGTTGTTAATAACTACACAAAATACACTAATACTAGCATTTATAAATACTTATACTGACTAACACTTGATCACAAAATTAAATATACATAAACATTTAAATATATACACGTAAAACTGCAATCAATATCAATTTCAACCCAAATATCATTAATAATTTGCATAATCATAACTCTTAAAAGTTATAGGGGATTATGATTAAAAGAAAGAGCAAGAGTAATTTAGTTGTTAACTTTAAGCTCTATATAAATATTGTTTCGATTTAGGGTATAATTGTCATTTCATGTTGGTTTATATATTGTATCTACATTACAATTCATAAGATTTATTATTTTAATCCTTTAAAATCTACATGTATAGCTTACAGCCCCTGAATGACTTAAAGACTACTTAAATATATATTAAAAAGACAATTTTAAATATTCAAATAATGGCTTGCTTGTATTTAATAACTATATTTATTGAATAAAAATTCTAACATTCACAAAATCCTCATTAATATTATTAATATTTGCAATATTCTACATAAGAATAAATCTGAAAAAGTAAAACTAAATTAAATATCATGCCTCTCACTTCAGCCAAAGTTGATTAAAGCATTAATATTTCATCTTAGTAGACAGTTTCATGCATGCAAAAGCTTTTCACAGGTTCATGCTTAACTTTCCACAGGCACTTAAAAATATATATTGTGCATCACTTAAAGTGGAACAAAAAAAAAACAAAACACTTTTAACAATCTAATTTTTCTCACAGTTTTTTTTTTTTTTTTTTACAAATATCTATATATTTTTATCCAACATTTATTTATTTTTTTACAGACCTCTAAAGCCGTTAGAGCTGAGCTGAGAACGAGAAACAGTGAAAGAGCACTTCAGTCTGACCACAAAGAGGTCAGGACGCTTTTCCCTTCTTTTCTCTCCTTTCTCCAAATTCATCAAGCATTTTCCCCCTTCTCTCACACCCACTCTTTCCTTCACCGTTCCTCACACGTTTTCCATTCTGTCCCCCTTGTTCCCACTCAAACTCGGCCTTTTTCCTCCTGAAAAGCTGGAAGAATGTTCTGGATAGGAGATTGAAGGAGGGGGTGTTGAAGCAAGGGTGCGCGACTGGACCGCAGGACAATGGGGGAGGAGATAAGGGGTGTGGGGCGCCTCACCTGCTACTCCAGAGAGGCCCCCGAAAAGAAGACTGACAGGCTTTTAGAATGGAGCGCAGGAGCAGGCAGGAAAAATGAGCTGGTTTAGGACAAGAGGACAAAGGCCCCCCAAGGTCTGAGAGAAAATGAGGAGGCAGAGAGAAAAGCCAACTGATCGCAAGGAGAGAAAGCATGCTTATGGGGGACCGGAGAGTTGAGAGAGGGCGATGCAGGAGGAATAAGGTCATATTGACGTAAGGATGACGTAAGAGATGGGTGAAATATGGACGTTTTTACTGCAATAATGATATCAATGATTATAATACATATCTGTCCACTGAGAGACAAAAAAGATGCTAGATCGAAGTATTATCTTCACACCAAGAAAATAGGGTGGTATATGTAATCTAATATCTGTTTCATTCAAATTAGAAGCTAAAGGACACATTTGTGCTTAAAAGAAAATCCGCATATACATCAGAGAAGTAAAGACATCCAACTATCTAGCAGAGTAGAAAGAAGATAGAAACCCTTGAAGGGGTAGTTCACACAAAATTGTTAAATTAATTACTCACCTTCATGTCGTTCCAAACCCCTGAGACTTTTGTACATCTTCAGAGCACAAATTGAGATTTTTTTTTGCTGAAATCTGAGAGCTCTCTCATCCTCCATTGACATTGTCCTGAAAACATCCTCAAAATAGACCATGTGGTTCAGTGGTTCGATTAGAATATTAGCAAGCTACAACATTACTTTTGTGCACACATAAAACAAAAATAATGACTTTATTCAACAGTATCTTCTCCTCAGTGTCAGTATAGGGTACATGTTCACATCGCTCTCATGAAAGTGGGCCCTAAACTGACACTGCGGAGAAGGAACTGTTGGATAAAATCATTATTTTTTTATGTGTGCACAAAAGTATTCTTGTAATTGGAAATATTCAGAATAAACAACTGAAGGCATGTGCTCTGTTTGGAGGATGTTTTATTTTTCTGGACTTTGAATGAGTCAGGAGCATTGCTGAGCAATCTGAGAGAAATAAAATATCCTAATTTGTGTTCAAAAGATGAATGAAGGTCTCAGTGATTTGAAAAGACACACAATTAATAACTGCATATTCAATTTTGGTGAACTAACCCTTTCATCTGATCAAACATGAAAAACATAAACATGTGATTGTGGTACTCAATGGTCTATCCGTGCTCACCAAGCATTCCTGAATATATTTTTAAGAATAAAGTATATTTATAATGCAGTCCTAATTGGCATAGCCTTTATAGCAGTATGGAATACTATAAAATAGTTAGACTTCTTCCTTATTCTGTGATATGAAACCACATCTGGTCACAAACAAATAAGGGGTAACACTTTATTTTAGGTCACAATTCATAATTTCATTATAATTTTTAATTAAGATATAACTTGTTCATTAGTAGTTATAAAGTATGAACTCATTCTGCATCTCTAAAACCTAAAGCCTTCTACCTTACTAACTAAAAATAAGCAGCTAATTAGTCGTTTATTAAGCTAGTAGTGTTAGTTAATGGTTTGTTAATACTGTGAATTGTGACCTAAACTAAAGTGTTACTAAATTAGTAATTTCAAATAGTGAATTTTGAGTAAACATTTGTCAGTAAGTCTCTTTGTTTGTAAACAGGCTCATACACAGTCAAAACTGTATCGCACATGTGCTTCTGTAGTATGTTTATTTATTGCTCGGACTGATCAAATCTCTTTCAGGTTGTATGATTTATCAATATTAGTCGATTAAATCGAAAGGAAAAGTCTTACCAGTTTATCGCAAAGCATATGGCCCATCCCTACGTAACACGCAGTTCAGCATGTACAGACGTGTCTCTATGACTAAAATGTGCATTTGAATCACAATAAGCTGTTGGCCGAGGAAGCATAATTCAAACATCTGTTCCTCAAGAAACGGCAAAATAGGATTCAGGGTCCCAGGACCCCTCCACCGTTCCCCATGACCCCTCTGACACCCACTGTGCCCTTTGACCCGAGTCACAGAAAAAGAAGACACACACACACAAACACACACGCTGGCTATATATGTGTGTGTGTGTGTGCTTGTTTGTTTTGGAAGATCTTGAGGGCAAAGATCACTTCGCATCACAATAGGTGATTCAAGCACGCCCCAAGATGTGTCCTCTAAGTCAGAAATGGAGCATTTCTGAGACTCGCAGTGATCTAAGATTTCATCAGTCTGTCTGTCCCATTATGCGTCTTCTGCTCCATTCGCTCGCTGTGAATTGATTTCACAATTCAGCAGGACTCTGCTGTTATCTGATGGAAGCGTTCAGAATATGACTCGTCAGATTTCTCATCACCGCCGTCGCCTCTTTGCCATCATGTTGCACAGTGGAAAGTTTTCATTATTTCCTAGTTTATAACGAATGATTTTGATTTCTTTTGCAGCGTTTAGTGAGCGTGCATGCCCATCAGATGTATTTGTGTTTTTGATGTTGTAAATAATATTTATAATAGCTGAGTGAGTAATGTGTTCATCGCTAAATGTAAAACATAAAATATAAATATTTTTAAAATCTAACACTACTACAGGATTAAATGAAAACTTATTTACAACCTTTTTCCAAATACCAATGAAACCAAGAGAAATATTTTGAACTTATGTGCACCTGCAACGACTACAAACAGATTACATCATCTCACTCATCCAGCCTGCTCTGCCCTGTTACCACAGCAACCAGTCCACCTGACATCACTATTCAAGATCGCAAACAACTCTTCAAGAACAGGCTTAACTAAAATTTCATCAAACGCACATATTTCATCTAGACGCGCATGCGCCACATGTACACATGCATGTGTATGCAACAATTCCTAATAATAAAAATATGAACTCTGATCAAATGCATATGGTTTTACAATTCTTGTCAATTTAAATCTTAATAGATTTGTTGATAACTAAAAGATATATATATATATATTTTTTTTTTTTCATCTGAACTTATATTTGAGTTCCCTTATTATGGTATAAGGTGATGAATGATACAATATGATGCAATACAAATGATTCATTTATTGAAATGAAGCATTTATTAAAGCATAACTATTTGAATCAAAAAGTGAAAGCTTTATGAAACTAGATAACCATTATAATTTTATTATAAAAAAAATATTTATTCCAATTATATTTCAACCTAAAAAAAACTGCAGTACGTTCTTAGTTTGGTGTTGTCTGGCAAATTGAATTGTTGTTTAGTAACATAAATTTACATAGTGTAACATAAATTTAGTTTAGTGAAATTTAAAGTTTTAATGGTCATGGGACATTTATTTGACTTATTTTTGCTGTTTTTTACTATTAATATAAATGAACAAAATGCTTAAAATAAAGCATCTTTCATAAATATGTCACAGCTTTTAATCGTTATGTTATCTCAAGGAGTGTATCTTTTTATTTCAAAAAAGAGAGACATTATTTTTAATAACTGTACCTTATATAACAATGCGAAATGTCAACCTTTCCTTAATCTCATTCACGAGATAAGAAGAAAAATATGTTGTTTAAAAAAAAAGAGTTTACAAATTACTTTTAGAAATGTTAATTAAATTAAATTTGACAATTCCGGGCACACAATAAACAGCACTAGTATATCGACAGTCTAATTATCACAAAAAGTCATACCATGCATGATTTTTTTTTTAAATGTCATTATTCTTACGGAAAGCATATAACAGAGTCAAACACAGCCATCAAACAAACACCAAAATATTCAACTATTCATCTCAGCATTTAACTCTATCATAAAGGCCTGCAGCAGCATCAGAAGATGTGGTATGATTAGAACTCACCCGCACTCATCCTGCGCTCCACAGACCGAACACCTCTTTACACCACACACACACATGCGCCACTGGATCGCGAACAGCACCGACATCAAACTCAGCTTCACAAGCCTCCTCAAAGTCCAAGTCAAAGAACTTAAACAAACGCCTCAGTGGTGAACGTTTCAGAGACCCAAACGTAGGGAAAGAGTAGCATGCGTGTAGTGGCAGAGCGCAAAGGTAAATGAGTGAGAATAAATGGGAAGGACAAGAAAAGGGAGGGTAAAGAGAGAGTGTGCCTCCCCGAGAGCTGTATGTCCGACCCGTATGAAGGCCTCGCTGCCTCTCAGCCCCATTCAACCAATGCCGCCACTTGTCACATCAAACGCGGTTGCGTAGCGACAGCTCCACATGTTGCTGATGGTGAAATGGTGGGTGAAGTGGGGGGTGCTATTGATGCCCAGGATAGGTTGGTTGTCTGTGTGTGTGTGTGAGAGAGAGAGAGAGGAGGAGGGTAAAGGGAGAAAAAAAACTGTCTGAAAGCAACAGAAACAGGAGGGGGTACAACGAATGGGGTGTAAGGAAAGTGCCATGGGCTTAAAAAAGGGGGTTTTGTAAAGTAATACATTTTGGCATGGACACAAACACTGAGCCTCCACATCTGGAATAACCGTATCACAGACGGTATTTTAGAAGCTGGTGACTACATGGGTATTATACCCTTCTGAAGATTTGTAGAGTATTAAAGGGAGTTTGTATGACTTTCTTTGAAATTAAGGAAATAAAGGAAACCTGTAACCATTGACTTCTGGAGTATTTGTATTTTACTTGGTACGGAAACCATTTGTTACAGGTTTCTAACATTTTTCAAAATATCTTCTCTATGTATCAATCAGTACCAATCCTGTTCCGGGAGATCTACCTTCCTTCAGAGTTCAGCTGCAACCTTGATCAAACACACCTATCTGTAATTACTAAGTGCTCCGTCAGTTACTACTAAGCTGGTTAAGTTGTGTTTGATCAGGGTTGGAGCTGAATTCTGCAGGAAGGTATCTCCAGGAACAGAATTTGGCATCCCTGGTATAAATGTATAAAACATCTTGAGGCTGAGTAAATAAAAACTAGACGTTCATTTTTGGGTGAACTATCTTTAAGCCTTTGGATTATTTTAACTATATGCATATTAGTTAGGTCCCATTTAGTACAAGTTATTAACCTTTTTAATAAATCATTTGATACAATGCTTTTACCATGTAGATAGTGCACATGCATTTCTAATTTTATTTACATGTTTAAAACGGCCTGTGGTAAATCATTTCTGTAATCAAACTGCTAAACTTAAACATACTCTTTAACCCATCTATATTGTGTGTATTCAAGTGCTGTTGCCTAATTGCCTCGTTGCACATGACTGTTCAATGGACTTCAACAGCACAACAAAGTCATTATTATGAGGGGAAACGTAACATTTTCTTTAAAGGGATAGTTAAAGGGAATTCTCCCATCATTTACTCACCATAAACCAGTTTGAGTTTTTTAATACTGTTGAAAACACAACAGATTTTTAGAAAGAATACAGATAAATGTAACCACTGACTTCCATAGTATTTCTTTTTCTTCATTCATTTATAAATTTTCTTTTCAGCTTAGTCCCTTTATTAATCTGGGGTCGCCACAGTGGAATGAACCACCAACTTCTCCAGCATATGTTTTACGCATTGCATGCCCTTCCAGCTGCAATCCACCCCTGGGAAACATCCATGCATACTCATTCACACTCATACACTACGGACAATTTTAGCTTACCCAATTCACCTATAGAGCATGTCTTTGGACTTGTGGGGGAAACCGGAGCACCCGCAGGAAACCCATGGGAACACACTGAGAACATGCAAACTCCACACAGAAATGCCAACTGACCTAGCCAAGGCTCAAACCAGCGACCTTCTTGCTGTGAGGTGATAGTGTTACCCACTGTGCCACCGTGATGCCCATTTCTTTTTCTAGTTATTTATAATGTATATTTATACAGTAAGTGGTTAAAAGTTTCCAACATTTTTATAATTTCTTCTTTTTTTGTTCAACAGAGCAAAAAAACAACAACTCTGGTTTGGAACAAATCAAGGATGAGTAAATGATGCCAGAATTTACATTTTTGAGTGAACTATCCTTTTAATCCTTAAGTTTTCAAATTTGGGGCAATCTTTGCTTTGGTCATAGATAAAAATGAATAGATGCCTCATGGCTGTTTATATAGAGAGCTCTAGCCACCTGCCATATTGAAACAGTCAAACCAGGTCCATGAACACTGCAGCAGTATTTATCTATATGACAGCAACAGACTTAAGTGGGAATTTTGCTAAAATAACCCAATACAAGAGGAAGGAGTTAGCTAACACAACATTAAACAATTTTACACTATTGAGTTAACTATTGAGTTCATTTCTATGAAAACACAAACCAACACATCCCCATTGAAAAAAGGTTTCTTTGGGAATTTGTGGTATCTTGGAAAACTAATAATAGTAAAAAACAAGAAACTTGCTGTGAGAGATGATTGGGTAAAGATGGAGGACACATCTATGTGTCTGTACATCTATGTGTATACTGTATCTATAAAACCATTTGTAGAAAATACCACAGCATTATACAATTTGCCTACGATGGTTTACATAAAGATTCAATCTACAGCACTTTCATAAGCTGAAAATATGAAAGTGCGAGGATGTGTGGTTTTAAAATATTTCAGAGGTGTTATTGTGTTGAATTTTATGACAAAAACATTCTCACTCCAACCAAAGAGATTTGACCAAACTTGACATTATAATGACAACTTCCCAACTCCTAAACATGAGCTAGCCTAGACAACCTAAAGCAGGTCGCACACCAGAAGCAGGGCTCGGCGCAAAACGGCACGCACAAGAAAGTTGAAGTATCGCACACCAGACGCACACATTCACATGCTATATAAAATGAATATTCAGATGGCGCTCTGTGGTGCAGCAGAAATATAAACAGTGTCCTGAGTCGTGGCTGGGCACCGCGGACAGCCGCCAACTTGCGGCATCGGTGTGTGTACTCTTATAGAAACATATGTTTAGAATTCTAAAATACATGGCGCTGCGTGGCGCTATGCGGCGCTTCTGGTGTGCGACCTGCGTAACACATAACTAAAGCTAACCACACAAATTAACCCTGACCTTTTCCCACCTAAAAGTATTTTGCAATATACAGTAGCATGAACATGATGTGAAGTGTATAAAGCTTCAACTTAGACATCCTGTTGACTATGTCCAATAACTCTCATCATAGAATTATTAGAGCATAAGTAGAGTGGCTATGTTTAGATGTACTTGCAAAGCAGTTATTATAAAATTATATATATATATATATATATTGCTTATTGCCAGCAGAATGTCTGTTGGTGACCATTAAAATAAAGAGTTGGCAGATCTACTAAAACAGAGCTGAAAGTCTAATACTTAACATGTAGTCTGAAAATTACTTATGGTCAATAGAATGTCTGACAACAGTGTCCAAATTAAATGACTGTAAGTTTAACTGCTTCAAGAAAAAGCTCTGTTGCTACATTATCTCACTACTGGGAAGTGGCATGTAGCTTTTCATTATATTACTGACAAAATTGAACTACTAAAAAATAGTGAATGTATGCATGTTTGTGTGTGAAATGTATGTAAAATGGCATAGCCACAGTGGTGGAAAGAGTACTGAAAAATCATACTCAGGTAAAAGTACTATTACTTGGCCAAAAATGTAGTGTAAGTAGAGTAAAAGTATCTGTTGTAAGTATGAGTAAAAGGTAGCTTTTTAAAAGTACTCGAGTAGAAATACTGAGTAATTACACTGTGAAAAGCTGATGCGTTAACATGCAATTTGTGCATGTGTGTGTTAATACGTAACATTCTGTAGTGCATTTAGTGAAGTTTATTTATAAACTAATTTCGAGAGGATAACGTGCTTATGATTGCTTGCAGCAAGCCCTGCATTATTCAATTTATGATTCACCAATCAGATGATTCCTAAGCCACTATAAATGCCCTAGGTTCCATATCACAGCCATCTTTGTTTTGAAGAATCCCTCCTTTTACCCCTACTCCTCCTTTCCTAGATGGGTGGCATGGTGGCTCAGTGATTAGCACTGTTGCCTCACAGCAAGAACGTCCCTGGTTCTAGTCCTTACCAAGCCAGCCGATGTTTCTGTGTGGAGTTTACACGTTCTCACGTGGGTTTCCCACATGTTCGGTTTCCTCCCACCGTCCAAAAACATGCAACTTAAGTTAATTGACCAATCTAAATTGGCTGCATAGACATGCTCCTAGTAAGAAGTTATCTCTTTTAAGCAGGGCCAGACGGAATCTGCGGACGTTTTTTGCTATTTCTGTGGAGAATTTTGGTAAAAATTTGCGGATTTCTGCGGAATTATTTTAGGAGTATCATAACTAATACCTTAATATGTGAAATAAAAAATTATATCTTTTTAACTTTTATTTAATATTCAAAATGCAAATCCAATTAGATTCACTTTATTTGGTAAACAAAGCAAGTCTCTCATATAAAATATCAACTAAAAGACAGAAAACTATTACTGCATTGTACATAAATCAGATGAACATTTTATAAGTCAATAATATTACTGAAATTAATTTAAAAACTGAATAAATATAGATTTACACACATTTACTCAAGTAAATACACAGAATTAATGATGGGCTAAAATCTGCAGGCTAAAAATCTGAGGAAATCTGCGGAATTCTGCGCGCGCAGATTCCATGTGGGCCTACTTATAAGCAATCATTATTTATTCATTAGAGCAGGGGAGTTCTCGAGATCTACCTGAGCTCAAACTCCCCTCTCGCCTTGCAAACGGGAGGGAGCCCCGGGCTCGAGGATCTTATGAGCTCAGGGCTCTCTCCCGGGACAGCATGCCAGACAAGCTTTATAATTAATCATCAGCCAAGTGTGAACTCTTGAAGTTATTGTTTAAGACTATTTGGTGATTTCAGTCATCATACAGTAAACATCTGCCATCCTCTGTCTCTGGATCATTGCATGTAAAGATTCTGGACATCTTCTTGGACACTTTTAATTCTTCCATATGGTTTACTACATTTATAAAGCGCCCATGTATTGCACTGTAAAAAAGGCAGGGTTTCACACAATTCATTCATGTTGTCCCAACACAAATCGATTAAGTTAACTTAACACTTTTAACAAATTTATGTGGATTGAACATAAAAAAATTAAGTCGTCCTAATGAGATCTTAAGAATTGTGTTGTTTTAGCTCATTTTAATTAAGTATTTTGAAGTATTTTAAGTAGTTTGAACAAGTAAAAAAAAATATTTTTTTGAGTGTGAGGTAGTTCATTATGATGCAATTTACAGTCTATGTGTGATTTGACTGGACAGAAATCACTAGACTGATTTTTCTATTTAGCCAATCCCCCTAGAAAAGTAAAAATGAAGTAGTGAGTGCAGGTTGAAGGAAAGTAGTGGAGTAAAAGTACTGATACAGCACTAAAAATGTACTTAAGGGAAAGTATTAATACACATTTTTAAAACTACTTAATAAATTGCCATTTCTGAGAAAAACTACTCAATTACAGTAGTTTGAGTATTTGTAATTTGTTACTTTACACCACTGCATAGCCATAATTTTAATTACTATAATAACAATGTTGATGTAGTTTATGTGAACATGCCATGTGTCCTCATAATTCAAAATGCTTAAAAATCACACCTAACAAGGTCTAGGGATAAGGTAAGACCATATAAGTGTTTTTTTTTACATTATAAAATACATTACGCTATTAGTACACATACGTGTGTGTGTGTGTGTGTGTGTGTGTGTGTGTGTGTGTGTGTGTGTGTGCATTTAAACGAAGGAAAGAGCAGAAGAAATGAGCACATACTGTACTTCGGAAACAAAATATCATTTTGTGAGAGCATCTAGGAAATAGCTTGTTATTTACATCCTATTGTGTATAAAATTTATTTGTTCAATCAGTGCCTTTGTTCATTTAGATTCACTTGCTGATTTAGATTGTACAGACCATTGAAACAACTCGAATCATTAAATGACACAAATAATTCAGCTGTGTGCTTCCCTGAAATTAAGTGCTCACGTTACAACATTTAAAAAATAAATACATAAATAAAATCTGATATTCATTGAGTACAAATATAAATATCCTAGAGTACGTTTCAAAACTCTTTTAATAAGTTTTCTCATTAATATGCCTTCAGAGTGAACTTTGTGGGATTCCCAAACGGCATTGCTATGTATGTCACTGTGGGACGTTAAAAACTTTAATTCATTAAATAAGAGGGGGAGAAAAAAAGACTCAGAGAGAAAGAGAGAGAGAAAGAGAGAGAGAGAAGCACAGAGAGACAAAACCTAAGCCTAAGCAGAAAAGCATTTACCCCCATAAAAGGCGGACAAAAACGGTCAGGTGCAGGCAGGTCTCATTACTGAGGCAAAGAGAGAAATTGATAAAATAAAGGACAGGCAGAGCGAACACACACACACACACACACACACACACACACACACTCGCTCTCACACACCGTGCACTTCAGAAAGCAAAGAAAGTGTCACAGCCCACAATGCAACAAGAAAGAATAATTAAAAATATGAGCAGCCGGATGCAACAAAAGACATTATTCTGCATTCAAGGGCCTTGCAACAGCTGTACAAAGTGAAAGGCGAGCGGGGCGAGGGAGTGCAGAACGCCTCAATATGCGCAGAGCACAAAAGCCACCCAAGAAAGTGGGGGAGCGAGGGGAGAAGGGGACGAGGGAGGGGTCAAAGGCAGAGGTAACAAAAAGAGAAGGGCCAGAAGAATGGCAGAGGGGAGAATGGCATGGGACAAGAAGAGAAAGAATGAGCGAGGGAGAGAAATGAGGCACAGCAGGGACAGAACAAAAAAAAAACGTGCAGGAGGATCGGAGACAGGGGGAAACGGTACAGTGGGGACAGTTGGAGATGAACGGTGACTGTTTCAAACAACGTTTCATTTCAAATGCCCTCCTCTTGCAGTGCACGGTATTAAACGCCAACGTGATTCATGAGAAGCGCAAATTATATCTACGCTACGTGATCTGTACATAATAGATGGACAAAACGGCAGAATCTATGAATTTGAATGAGAACGTTCCCTGTTTGCTTGATGAGGGTGGTTATGTGGAGAATAATGACCTGTGTAGCCAATTCTCTTGCTGACTGACAAGAGAGAGTGGCTCATTATACCAACCGGCTCCCATAATCACTAATCTATAGACCTGCTGATCAGACTGAATGTGTGACTGTTGCTGCACTTTGACAACATGAAATAATAAATGAGAGACAGAGAGGGAAAGAGAGATACTCTCCTACTGTACTGTCATTACTAACACTACATTATAGCCAAATATTTTCCAAAGTGCCAACAAATTAAATCATGTTTTATGGCAACACCAAATTCAAAAAAAATACAGCTCCTTTTTAAGGTAAAAATTCCAGAATGATCAATAGCAAACTAAGACCTTCAACCAGTAGACAAAACTACAGAAAGAGCATTTCTTGTGCATGTTATACATTTATT
>CAIGQZ010032451.1:4554299-4584905 GCA_903798205.1 Danio tinwini | reverse complement strand
TCGCCAAGGATACAGAGAAGAGTCGTTTTGATTGGTCGGACCAGAGACGAGAGAGAGTAGAGTATTTTTTATTAACCAAATGATGCTTGGATGATCTATATTGTGTTATTGATACACAGGGTAACGATCAAATAAAGTGTCTAGATGCTTTCAAAATAAACAAAATGAGCATTAACCCTCTCCATGGTGCTGAAATGCTGCTCTTCACTGAACGACTCCTCGTTTGCGTACTGTCAATTTCCACCAGTTGCGTGACACAGATGAAAACAGCTCAGTTTGATCATAAAACACTCTTTTTGATGGATGTTTTGAGGATGAAGTGTTCAGAATATTATAGCCAATATGTGCCAAACACAATATGCTAATATTCTTAAAAAGTGATTTTAAAAGAATTACATATACAGTAGCCTACTATATAAGTAAATGAGATTTTCACCACATAATGTTTACATTTGCTTTGCCTAGAGGCATTTGCTACAGTATAGCTAGTAAATGTGCTCCAATCGTTGATAGGCCTTAAAAACACACCGTGTCCGTTCACAATGCAACATATTCCATTGATAATAAGGTTTTTCCTTCTCTCCACATTAACACCTACCGTATTTGCCTGTCATCCCAAGCTGACAGAAGACAGAGATCAAAAACAGGGCTCTCCATACTCGTGGATGCATCATATTAACTCTCCACGGGAGTAAAGTCGGCGCGCGTTGTTTTATCGCCCTCCGTCAACAATTTAAATCCACATTTTGTCTGTCGGTGCCGCAGGCTTGTGCTAAAAGCTCGTGTAGCACAAGTGATGGACACGTCAGGTAAGACAAATTAACTGTAGGCTTTCGTTTTAGGCAGTAATAAACACACACGGAGACGTGAACGAATGGACAGAATTTCCGGTGAGGATCTGGAGCGGGAATCACGATCTTCCCCTCACCGATGTGACGGAGACCCGCAATTACGTCATAGGGGGACCAGGCAGGGGATTTGTGAAGAGCCTTTCTTGCATGCACAAGGAATTAAACGGGGGTTAGAGACTATACATAAAACTGCTGCTTTATTTGCCTGTGAGATGAAAGTATGTGCGTGTCTGTTATTTTCGGCAGATGTTGAAGAAATCCTTCTGTTGTTCATCATTTCCTCCTTCCACGAAGAGACCGAGGAGAAAATGACATCACATATCACTGAGGAAAGGATGGGTAAAGCATTTTCTTTAAAGGCAAATCCATGTCAAATAAATGTTCATTCATTTGGAACCATATAACGTGCTGTATAGCCTATATCAACAAATAGTCATAGTGTTTTTAAAGCATGTAAAGTAGCCTACTTAAATTAGTCAATTGTGGTAATTCAACACTGTTAACTATTATTGTAAATTACACAGTATTTGACTGTAATATGAATTGTATTTTACTGTAGAACAGGTATGCAGTATGTTACTGTATATTTAAAGTTGCATTGTGAAAATGACTGTATATTTCACATAAAGGTTTACAATACCGTAAATACATACACAGCAAGGTAAATAGTGCTAAAAATGTAAATACAGCATTTTTACTGTAATTGATTTACAGTAAGTTACTGGCGAAGTGAACTTTAATATGGACTGTATTTAACTGACAGTTATGCAGTACTGTATTTTAAAATGACATTGTATAAAATACTGTATACACTGCATCCGGTAAGTATTTATAGCGCTTCACTTTTTCCAAATTTTTTAATGTTACAGCCTTATTCCAAACTGGATTAAATTAATTTATTTCCTCCAATTTCTACACACAATACCCCCATAATGCAACGTGAAAAAAGATTTTTTAAAACTGTTGCAAAATTATTAAAAATAAAAAACCTGAAAAATCACATGTACATTAATTAATATTATTATTTTTTTAAAGTTTATCATGCACCCAATTTTAATAGGAAAAACAACCATATTGTTTGTTTTTCCGTGTATAGCTACAACCCCTAGGCTTACAGTTATTATGAGTCATAATTTCAGCCGCAATTTTCAGCTTTATATATAATCAAACACCCTTTCCCCTGGTTTGCAAGCCTTTTCAGGTCTCAAACTAAATGGTTTTGAAGAAAAAAAAATATCAGATAGGTGAGTCATGAGAGAAATAAATAAAAAAGAAAAGAAAAATCATGTCATTTTGAACGAATGTCAAAACTCCTACCTGCATTGACTGTATAACTTATTTTTTTCTCCAATGCTAATAATGTTGCGCAGTAGAAATGAAAAGCTGCTTTATATGGCTGTCTTTGTTGTTGTTGTTTTTAAATGTGACATATAGCCCATGCGTCTTTTAGACAGTTGACTATATGATAATTTCCGTTCTTCATGAATTTTCTTCATGTCACTTCATGTAGGGCAGAGATAAGCCCTGTAATGGAAAAAACAAAACAAAACAAAACAATGTCAGACATTTATACGTCAGTCATCATTTATACGTCACCATAATCTGCCTCCACTTGAGACAGTAACAAAAACACGTCATATTTTGCGAGGCGGTTCTTATGATTATTAAACTCAGCTGTGGTGCCACCTGCTGTACTGATATTGACTGTGCAGTATTACCCTCATACACCCTGCAGGAGCTATGCTACACTGTGTAATGGGTTATTTAGGAATATGGCTTTGCAACTAGACTGCAATACAAAATAATGACGAAACAATACGATTTTTTTTTTGCATAATTGAAAAATATTTACCTTTATAAAAAGAAGATTAAGTTAAAGTGCTAATATAAAATAAGAAAGTAGCCTACTTTGTTTTGTAAAATGTTTTGGCATCCAGTACAACAGATTTGTTTGATAACTTTGTGTTTACTAATTGCACGTGTGTGTAGTCCACCAGTAGTGCAAATAAGTTAAAAATAAGTATAAATTTATACATTTAAAAAAATACTAACCATATATATGTTTGCTGCTTGTTCAAACTACTTATTAAGAATGAGCTGAAACCATTTTTTCGGAACAACTTAATTGTTTTATGTTTAATCCACTTAAATTTGTCAAAACCAATTCACTTCATTGATTTGTCTTGGGACAAGATGGATGAAGAGTGGAGTTTCTTATTTCTGTTGAGCACATATTTTGAAAACTGTTTGAAGCCTGTAACCACTGATACTGTTGTATTCCTACCATATGGTAGTCAACCATAAAAAACAAACACAATGGAAGTCGATAGTTTCAGGTTTTCAGCATTTTTGTTTTCTAAATATCTTCTTTTGTGTTCAACAAAAGACAGAAACTCAAACAGGTTTGTGACAAGTGTGTAAATGAGCAAATTATGACAGAATTTTCAGTTTTAGGTGAACTGTCCCTTTAAATAGGAACATACTATACTTAAAGTCCAAAAATAGTAAACTATAAGTAGAAAACTTCATTTATTCATGTATAAAAACTACACAATTAGTACTGAGAGTACACAAAATGTCATAAGAATCAGTATCAGTCAAAGTTTACAACTGTTATGCTTAAAATATACTGTACTTTTTGGTCTTTATTTATTTATTTTTAAGTGGCTAATTTATTCTGAATTTAAGTAGCTCACTCTCAAAAATAATAGCTTATTATTGGCATTAAAATAGCTCCATGAAGAACCTAGCATTCATGGAACATTTCAATTGCACAAAGGGTTCTTTATATAATGATCTTGACAGGAATGTTTTTTGAGAACTGTTCATTGAAATATTCCTTGCAGAAATAAATTGTTCCTATATCTTCATTCATTCATTTTCTTTTCGACTTAGTCCTTTTTTTAATATGGGGTCGCCACATTGGAATGAACTGCCAGCATATGTTTTACGCAGCGGATGCCCTTCCAGCTGCAACCCATCACTGGGAAACATCCATACACACTCATTCACAAACAAATTTAGCTTACCCTATTCACCAATAGCGCATGTCTTTGGACTTGTGGGGGAAAACAGAGCACCCGGAGGAAACACAAACAAACACGGGGGAACATGCAAACTCCACACAGAAATGCCAACTGACCCAACCGAGGTTCGAACCAGCGATCTTCTTGCTGTGAGGTGATTGTGCTACCCACTGCGCCACTGTGAGGCCCGTTCCTATCTTCACTCAGAAAATAACCTTTGAAACCTTTATTTTTAAATGCACAGATATTCAACATGTACTTTCACTGAAAAAAATATTCGAAGATGTTTTATTGGATTTACTAAAAAAATGTAAGGTAAGTGGTTGTAAAGAATTTATTTGGGCTGAATTTAAACAAACAAATGAATTTGAACAATACTAAATTTTAATAGTTTGTTTAAATTCAGCCCAAATAAATTGTTTGCAACAAGATTGCAGAAATATATATTTTTTCAGTAGAACACGTTATATTAAAGATACCTTCTGCATAATTATAACTTTATTTAGCTGTACTTAATAAAATTAACTTGAAATAGCCTTCTTTGGTAACACTTTATAATAACTACACACTATGAATCATTTATTAAGCATAAGCATCTAGTGAATTCATTATTTGTTAAGCATTAGTAATGGTTTCTCTGTATGTTAATAAATGCTTTATTAACTCAACTTCATGCAGTTTTGTGACCTAATCTAAAATGAGGACTATTTATGCTTTATAAATCCCTTATAAATGACAATTAAAGGCTTGGTATCAAATGAACAATACTTTTTGCAATCTTATCTAAAAAGTAAAATTACTGTAAAGTTCAACTATTGCTGAATAACAGGAGTGTCAAAATACGACAAAAAATTGAATAAAACAACAACAATATAATAATTTTACATAAAAATAGGATGCAATGTTTAAACTGTACAGTAATTTTATTTTAGATAAGGTTGCAACGATTTATTTTTTATTTGATGCAGTTTCATTTGTTTATCTTTAAATAAATAGAAATTAATAATGTCGTTTTTTTGGTTTTTTTTCCTGTTTAGAATTTAACCGAGACTTTAATTGTCATTTATAAGGGATTTATAAAGCATAAACAGTCCTCACTTTAGATTAGGTCACAAAACTGCATGAAGCTGAGTTAATAAAGCATTTATTAACATACAAATTAACTATTATTATATGCCTGAATAATAAGAATTATAATTGTTAATTTGAATAGTTTGTTAATCATTTACTAACTCATTCTGAATGACCTTAAAACACACCAACTATGCTTAAATAACTGGTTTGTAAATAATGCAAAACTTCATTTAGTAATGAAAAATAAATCATTAACAAAGTATTGAAAGTACAATTATTAAGCACATTATAAATGTGGTTATAAGTTAAGATTACAGCATTTGTAACTTCAGTTATAAACTGTTTACTAACGCTTATTAATGTAGAGTTATTGCTTAACAGATAATAAAATCACTATTTGCTAATGCTGGTTCATAGTGTGTAGTTATTATAAAGTGTTACCAATCCTTTTTGTAAGGATCATTCCACAACACTTTTTAAATGTATTTTTCTCAAACTCTCCAATATATATAAATATTTTTTTCTTGTACTAAATGATTTGTTTGAAATTAGATTTTGTTCTAATTGTGAATAGAATGTCTAACAAAGACAACACCCAGTCCTGCTATATTAATATAAAAATAATTTCATTTACTAGAAAAAAAATATATAGATAAATATTTTGGAGAGTTTGAGGAAAATACATTAAAAAAGTGTGGAATGATCCTTACAAAAAGAATTATATTTCGAGTAAATTTTTTTAAGTATATTTAAATAGAGTATAATATATGAAAAAACTGTTCTTAAATTTAGGCATGTTTGTACACAGGGACCCTTACATACTTTACATCTTTCAGACTGTCTGTCTTTACTGCCTTTACATGACATTTCCCCTTGTTGGAATCTGTGTATGTCTGTTTGGGGGGTTGCTATGGTGTCCAGGGGGTGTTTCTGAAAGACGACCTACTGGGCAACTCCCATTGCTGCCCACAACCCCCTGCCCATCTGTGGTTTTACATGTCCTGGCATTTAGAAACCACATTCCCCTGCCGTCTACACTAACAGTCTCCCGTCTTGGCAAAAGATCTGTACAGGCCGTACTGATGCTGGATCAGTTCAGATGTGTTCAGTTTAGTCCAGTTTATAATGTGAGGTTAGTCACAATTCTTATATTAACCACTAGCGTATATTCTTTTCACACTATGAGTAGTGTGTTTGTGGCACTGTCATCTAAAATAGAGCAGACAAAATAAATTCAGTAAATTAATTTATACAAACAAATGAATACAGAAAACTTTTACTCATTCACAATTATTGTAATAGTAATTTAGATTATATACAGTAGCTATATGGACAAAAATAATAGAAGACAACTTGAAGATTTTCTTTTCCTTTCTTTCTTTCTTTCTTTCTTTCTTTCTTTCTTTCTTTCTTAACAAATGCAAATATTTTTATTCCGACAAATTGACTTTTTTTATTACTAACAAATGTCATCAGATGTTTATAGAATAAAACAAATATCAATATTATAAGCAATGGCAACAAGATAACTTGGTTACTTAACTGATGAATGTAATGTATGATGTTAGGCTATGTCATGCATTTCCTTTGAATAAACTGATTTGACGGCTATTAGTCAAGCACTGCTGGATTTCTGTTGTTGTTACCTGGCAACATAAACTCTGTGTGATGTTGACCTTGTCAGATTTAATTTTTAAACCGTCGTCTTCCACCTGAAGCACCGGGTTAGTTTTCTGAGCCTGCTGTGCAAAAATAGATGATATTATAAGATTCTTAATGAAGCATTGTGGGAGCAATTAGCCAGGTTAATTTTAGATCTTTCGAGGTGGTTCTTCGATGACTTTGCTGCTGTTTTTGATCCGTCAGATGAACACTCAAGATTTAAAAAAAAAAAAAGTCTAAATTGTACATGGAAACAAGAAAGAAAATATTTTCAAAGTGGTCTGAGTTTGTTACATTGAGCTTGTTTCTATATAGTGACCAACACTAGGAGGCATATTTATACGCTGAGTGAGCAAAAGGCACGCGTGACGCGCCAGTGTGCAGGGGATTGCGCAATTTGACGCAAAGCTGCTTGGTGCTGCCTCGCTTCCTACGCTGTAATTGAGCAGTAGATACGCAAAATACAGCGATTTCGATTAATTGATTGAAATAATTTGAATTATACAAAAATTGCATTTATAGCACAGATCAGAGGACAAATATTTATTTTATCATTAGTATACATCTCATGATTCAGGTAAGGTTGATGACAGGTGAGGCCTCCCCTGACCGCACGTCCCTGGGTCTATAAGACAGAACAGGACAAAGGTCATTGTAAGACACATCAAACAGTCAGTTTTTGATGGACAAAATCCTATGGTGTCCTGTTGGTGTTTGTTTTTGTTTTGTTTTTAAACTCCGCTCAAATATACCAATTTACTTTCCTGCCCTGCTAAAAAAAAACCCGCTTAAACCAGGCTAAGCTGGCTGGTTTTAGCTGATCGACCAGCCTGTTTTTTTCCAGGCCGGTTTCCAGCCATTTCCAGCTTGGTCTTAGCTGGTCAGGCTTGAAAATGATCAGCTAAAACCAGCTTGGCCAGCCTAGTTTAAGCTGGACATAGGTGGTTTTGGCTGGGCTCTCAGCCTGGCTAGACTGGTCAAGCTTGTTTTATCTGGTCATCTGACCAGCTAAGACTATAGGATGGAAATGTCTGAAACCAGCCTGTAATGACCAAAACCCCCTTTAAAACCAGGCTGCTCGATCAGCTAAAACCAACGAAGCTTTTTTTTTTCAACAGGGTGGTGACAGTTTGTACTTTAATACACTGTGAAAGTGTAAAAGCTTTTACATAATTTTCAGTTTAAAAAACCTCAAAGTCTCAAATACAAAGAAATCCTATTTTCTTGAAACTACAATGAAACACTTACATACATATATAGACTGTAAAAATGCATGGTTCCACCCAATTCATTCATGTTGTCCCAACACAAATCCATTAAGTTAACGCAACTAATTTAAGTAGATTGAACATAAAACAATTAAGTTTCCCTAAAAATATCCAGAATTGTGTTGTTTCAGCTCATTTTATATACTTTTAAAATGTATTACGGGTATGCCTCATGTACCTGAACATTATTACTGATGGACATGCTTATTAATAAGGTGTATTGATTTAAAGAGATGGTTCCCTCAAGAAAATCAAAATGTCCTCACCATTAAATCACACACAACTGGCCTTTGTGAATTTCTTTCTTTTGTTGAACACAAATCAAACTAAAGAATGTTTTTTTTAAAGCAGTTGTTGACATCCATAGCCAGAACAAAAACTACTAAGAAAAGTCAATGTTTGTGTCTTTGTCATGTCTGTCAATGTCTGTTTTTTATCATTATTATTTTTATTCTTGACTGAACTAAAAGCTCTTTTTGGTATTTACAGAATTTATTTTCTACTGCTTTAAAATTTCTTTACTTAGCTTCTTTAAAAACATGTTTGTGAAACTTTCCAGTAATTCCAGAATTCCATATACTGTATAAAAATGTTTACACCAAATTTGTGCGCACAGAAGAAATAGGAGGAAATAATCAAAAACTCACATTTGAAGATGTGCTCCTGATCAACAACAAATCTCCCAAATTGTTATAGTATAGTATCCAGAAACCAAGCTAAACATATCACACAACAAATCCTTTGCTGCAAGGCAAACTACAAACTCCTCAGAAAAAATGGTGTGAACTCATATGGGCATGTTAGTATGTTAGAAATTGCGTTCTTTAAGTTCCTTGAGACACGTTTAGTGTCCTCACCAACACAGATCTCATACATTACATTCACAGATATACAATATATTTAACTCATATAATTCTAACCATTTTGTACTGCGTATAAACACTTCTTAATAAACAGTTTTTTGTGATAGCCCAATCAAGTCTCCATTAGTTTTCCAGAAGGCCTTCAGGACAGCAGTCTGGTGACGGCGTTCAGACAGGAAAACTATTAATAGCCATGACAGCAGCAGCTGTGGAGTAACATCGCAGCTTCTTGGTCACTATGGTCAGCCTGAGGAATGGGCCAGACTGATGGGGGTTGAGTGACAGGGATCTTATTTGGGATTGCATTTATTCAATGACACACTTACATTAATCTGATTTTCCAGGTGCAATGTAAGAGACAAACTAATTAAGAATATTCCATATCTGAAAAGATAATGTGGAATAACTAATATATTAAGCCTTACTCATATGATGGTACAATATTTTGTATGGGAGGAGATAAACAATTCAGGGAACACTTTTCACATTACAAAAAAAGGCAATGCAAGCTTTAGGGCCCACACATGTGCTTACTGACTGTTTCAACATCCTAGTTTGTTTTTTATCATTAGTCAAATGTATATTTTGTAGAGTAAAATATTTTAATGCAACCTTATAAATATAATTAATGTAATATGTCAAAAAACAAACAAACTGCGGCTTAGTAGCACAATTCTATCAGACAACTGTAGACTTGGCAACACTGATGCCAATTGAATTTTCATTTTTGGGTGAACTTTATGTCACATATCCAGTCACATAATACAAATACATCAAGAAATAAACTCACTTTCATATAACATTCTAGATAGTTTATTTAATTGCATCCCTGCCATTACAGAGTCTCAGACAAACTCTCTTTTCATCATTGAAGGGAGGTCAGAGTTCATGATAAGACACAATTACCAATCTAGAGCTTCTGATGTTTGTGCTCAATGCAACCATCTATTGAGCAGAGAAAATATGGCAGCTCATTATAAATCTAAGTCCCTTTCTTGAGCTCTATCTTTACTGTTAAAATTATATTTTACCCTAAAATGAAAATTCTGTCATCATTTACTTACCTTCCACTTGTTCCAAACCTGTTTGAGTTTTTTTTCTTTTTTTGTTGAACACAAATGAAGATATACTCTACTGAAGAATAAATCAGAATCAGAATCAGTTTTATTGCCAAGTGTGCTTCACACACACAAGGAATTTGTTTTGGCAACAGAAGCTTCCAGTGTACATAAAGTGACGAGTGACAACACAAAATTAAATACAAGAAAAGAAAAGGCAATAAACATTAAACATTAAACAGAGATGCAGTTAGTCAAAAAGATCTGGATGTTGAGTTGTATGTACAGATATGTTGTAAATATACAGGTTATAAGGTGCTGTGTACAAGTGCGTATGAGAAAGTATTGCACGTTTATTGCACAGTAGGGGAATATTTAACTGTTCATGAGGTAGATGGCCTGAGGAAAGAAACTTTTCCTGTGTCTGGCTGTTTTTGTGCTTGGTGCTCTGTAGCGCCGACCAGACGGTAACAGTTCGAACAGGTAGTGTGCTGGGTGCGAGGCGTCCAGAGTGATTTTACGAGCCCTTTTACTCACTCTGGAAGAGTACAGTTCTTGAAGTGTAGGAAGGGTAGTGCCAGTGATTCATTCAGCAGTCCGGACTATTCCCTGTAGTCTACGGAAGTCGGTTTTGGCAGCTGAGCTGTACCAGACGGTGATTGAAGTACAGAGGATGGATTGGATGACAGCTGAGTAGAACTGTACGAGCAGCTCCTGTGGCAGGTTGAACTTCCTCAACTGACGAAGGAAGTACAGTCTCTGCTGGGCTTTCTGACATAAATGACATAAAGCAGCAGCCATTGACTTTCATAGTATTTTTATAAGAAAGAAGTTCATAAGTTCACTCAGTTTAGAACTAGAAGTGTGAGTAAAGGGTAAGGATATTTACATTTTTGGAACTGAAAATAAATTACTGACTCTAATTGCAGTACATTGTATTGACCATATTAAATGCGCTCTCTGATGAGGAAGAGAAGGCAAAGGCGAACAAAGTCATTTTTTACAGTTTCCAATTGAACCACTGAAGTCACATAGAATGTTTGAACTTTGAACATCTCAGGACTGTTGGAGGATAAGAGAGCTCTCGGATTTAATCAAAAATATCTTAATTTGCGTTCCTGTATATGTCCAACAAATGGCAGGCATTAGAACTAAAGTACAGTTTTATTTAATACAAAGCAAACAAAACAAACTTAGATTTAGCTGTATTTGGCTCAACCATTCTTGAGTAGCTCGCCAATGTATTAGATTACTCTTAATACATAAAATAAATCAGCTGACCAAAGTTCTTATGGGGAGGAAACGTTTGAGAAGACAGTGAATAGTACAGTTACTCAGCAGAGATGTTAACCTGTCGGCCTTCAAGTAACTTAACCCTAAGTACTGTCTGGGAGATACAACTTTACAACACAACTTTTCAAACTGTTTTGGTTGGGTCACAACTCTTGAGCTATATGATTTACACCTTTTCAGATCCAGATACTTGCACAATCTGTCAAAACGAAACAATAACCTAACTAAACTACACTTGACTTAGCAAAAACAAAAACCATAAACATAAAGCGGTTGTGTCTGGTTAATATTTGGATGGGAGACCACATGGAAATCTAGGTTGCTGCTGAAAGTGGTGTTAGTGAGGGGTGTTTAACCCACGGTCTGTGTGGGTTCTATTGGTGCAGTATAGTGATGGGGACATTATATTGCCAGAGAGCACCATCCTTCAGATGAGACGTTAAAACGAGGAAGTCCTTTGAAAAGTGTATGGGTCTCCCCCTGCCATTCTGATTAAACTTGCCCATTGGTCTTAGTAAAGCACTTTGAGTGCCCATAAAAGTGATTAAGCCAGTCTCATTCTGAAAACATATATTTATTTCTGGAGAAATGTCGTGCCAGGAGATACAGTTTTTGCAGTTTTTGTTTATATTAATCCACCAGAGGCTGCTGTGTACGCTTTTTCAGATCTCAAATTCCTCTCACGAGTGCTATTCATGCCTGCTGTTCCCGCTGTCGAATGACTGACTGATCGATCAACTGACCCACCCTCCTCCTTCCCTCAACCCAACCAATAGTGTTTTCAAAAGTACCAATTGAACCACCCACCCACTTCCCTAAACCAAACCAACAGTTTTAAAAAGCAATCCAGAAAAAGAAAAGCCCTCATCTGATTTTTACCACGTTTTCAATTTCTACCATGTTCATAATTTGCAATCTCCATGTATATAGGCTATATACATTTTCAGAATGAGCCAATGTTGAAAGTGCTATATAAATGTAATGAATTCTTCTTCTTCTTCTTCTTCTTCTTCTTCTTATTATTATTATTATTATTATTATTATTAATATTAATGATAATTTTCTCCCATGATATATATTTCAGTAACATTTTTTTCCACCGTGTTCGAAATTGTGCATTCAAAGATCTATTTAAATTACATCTGAATCCTTCCTTTCTGAAAGTCTACTCTACTCTCAATAATTGAATTTCCCAGTCTGTTGACTACACTGTAAAAAAATCCATAATTTTACCCCAGCTGCCGGAAATAAACCGTAAAATAACAGCGGTACAGAAATTTACCAGAAATTGAAATTTAAGTACATTTCTATAATTTAAGGGCCGTTGTTTAACTCTTTTTTTTTTGGCAGCTGGGGTGTTTTATTAAATTACTGATTTTTTACAGTGTAGTCTTGTTCTACACTCAAAAAGGGATTTTGCTGCTTGTTTAAACTACCTATTTAAAATGATTTGCAAAAAACACAATTCTTAGGTTTTTTTTGGGGTGACCACTTAATTGTTTTATGTTTAATCAACTTAAGTTTTGTAAAAACAATCAAATTAACTTAATTGATTTGTGTTGGGACAACATGAAGGGATTGTGTGAACATTTTTTACAGAGTTTCAGCTCTAGAGGCAACCTCAGCACTAGTAAACAAAGGAATACAAAGAATATCAATGACATCAGATTTTCTGTTTCCACTGCATTCAAAGTAGGTTTGCTTTCACAGCATAGAAATCAGCACCTTCTTGGCATGTTGATAACTCCAACCAATCTCTGCAAGGACACAACTATTAAAGTGTTTGAAGGTCAAAGCAAATATTGTTTGCACGCTGTGAGTAAACCAAAGCTGATACAATGCAAATTTGGGTGCCACTTTATATTAAGTGTCCTAATTACAATGTAATTACTTTTAAACAAATTATTTAATGCAATGCAAGTATTATGTACATACATACATACACAAATACATGTACATTAGTTTATATAATTACAATTATACAGTAATTACACTGTTGACCCAGCCCAGGATTCCAGTTATTTTCAAAAAGTCATCTTTAATGTTCAAATGAAGATAATGAAAGGCTTTAAACCACTCGAGGGTGAGTAAATAGTGAGTGAATTTTCATTTTTTGGGTGAACTATCCCTTTAGGATAGAAATGTTAACTTTTTAAAACGTTGTAGTCCTTTTACATTTACAACTATCTAAAATAAACAATATTAAATGAAATATTTGAGACAGCTCAATGTGGCCACTTTTAATGGAGAACCTTTATAATGTGCATTTTAAAAACACACACAAACCTATCAGTCTAATATGGTGTTTATTGGGCCTCAAGCAATCTTCCTGGTAAGCAGAAGTGACAGCACAGGTTGGCATGACGTGACCTGTGCCACCTCACGCCTTGTCCAGTTGCTCCACCCAGCTGCTGGAAACCAGACCTCATGACAGCTGAGGAAGCAAGGTTTAGAAATAAGAGAGAGAGATGGAAGTGGGCGCCAATGTGTGTGGGTTGAAAACAGTGACTGAAAAATGTGGGTGGGGGCAAACAGGAGTGGCCTCTACCCCTCTATATATATATATCCTCTCTTCTGCTCTGCTTGACCCTCATTCTTCCACACAGCCCTCAGAGACCCAGTATTCACACAGCGTACAAACCCAACAGGCCCAGTCATGAGCACGAAATATTCAGCCTCTGCCGAGTCGGCCTCCTCTTACCGCCGTACATTCGGCTCTGGTTTGGGCTCCTCCATTTTCGCCGGCCACGGTTCCTCAGGTTCCTCTGGTTACTCAAGACTGACCTCTAGAGTTTACGAGGTGACCAAGAGCTCTTCTCCCCATTTTTCCAGCCACCGCGCATCTGGCTCTTTCGGAGGTGGCTCAATGGTCCGTTCCTATGCTGGCCTTGGTGAGAAGCTGGACTTCAATCTGGCTGATGCCATAAACCAAGACTTCCTCAACACGCGCACTAATGAGAAGGCCGAGCTTCAGCACCTCAATGACCGCTTTGCCAGCTACATCGAGAAGGTGCGCTTCCTGGAGCAGCAGAACTCTGCCCTGTCGGTGGAGATCGAGCGTCTGCGGGGTCGCGAGCCCACCCGTATCGCAGAGATGTACGAGGAGGAGATGAGAGAGCTGCGCAGACAGGTGGAAGCACTGACCAATCAGAGATCTCGTGTGGAGATCGAGAGAGACAACCTGGCCGATGACCTACAGAAACTGAAGCTCAGGTGAGAACTTCAAGAGATATTTTAGTTAGTAGATTGATAGCTTTGAAAAAAAGGCCCTGTTGGTACTAAATTTCACAATTAATTACAAAGAAATGGCAAATAACGTTGAAAATTAAACACTATTTGTAAGTTGAAAGTTAAGAAAGACTGAAATATTATGATATATAATAATGATTATTGCTTGATTATTTCAAACTACCTATTTAAACTCTTGTGACAATTCTTGTGGGTTTTTTTTGGGTCAACATCATTGTTTTATGTTCAATCTACTCAAATTTGTAAAAACAATTAAGTTAACTTAATCAACTTGTGTTATGACACCATGAAGGAATCGAGGAATTGCTTTTTTGTGTATATATTGTGCCCCCAAATTGTTCCTACAAAATAAGAATTGAAGAGTTTCGTACCATCTAAAACTTTATTCTAAAATTAACATATTTCTCGGGTTGCTATGTCTAGGCCAGTGTTTCTCAACCACGATCCTGGAGGACCACCAGCTCTGCACATTTGCCATGTCTCCTTAACCAAACACACCTGATTCAGATCAGATCTAATTATCAGAGAGTGAAAGACCTGTAATGGGTGTGACAGACAAAGGAGACATCCAAAACATGCAGTGTTGGTGGTCCTTCAGGAAAGCGGTTGGGAATCACTGGTCTAGAAAAAAATAAAATAAATTATATATATATATATATATACACACACAATTTGAAACAATTTGTTTTTTGGTTTTACTCATTTGTATCCATAATTTACCAGTGTTGTGGGTAAAGCATTACAAGTAACACAAGTTATGTGATAATATTACTTTTTTAAGTAGCACGTAAAGTAACGCATTACTTTTAAAAAATAAGTAATATTTTTTGAGTTACCTTTTTGAAAATGTAAAGTGAGTTAATTTTGGGTTTAATTAATTAAATTGCTGAATTAAAGTGGTCACAATGAATCACGCAGTCAATGAGAGGATGGGTTCATTATTTTGAATGCATCGAAGAAAAGGAAAAGGGCATTATAGTCTCAATGGACAGTGATTTAATTGAAGACAAATAGTACAAAACTAGCAAACACATTGCTTGAAACTTTCAATAATGTGTTATGTGTTTTTAAAGGTAAATGAAGGTGTGGGTTATGCAGTGTGTTGTTAATTGCAGAACTCCTCTATTAAAAAAAGGAATTTCTGAAAGAGATCAAGCCAGGTAATAAAAGTATTGCAAAGTAAAGTAAACATGCCAGATTACTTACTATAGAAAGTAACTAAGTAATGCAACTAATTACTTTTTCGGGGTGTAACTCAATATTATAATGCATTACTTTCTAAAGTAACTTTCCTTAACACTGTAAGTTACAAATTTTACAGAAATATCCTTAAAACGTAAAGGGATAGTTCACCCAAAAAAATGAAAATTCTGCCATCATTGACTCACCCTGGACTTGTTCAAAAGTTTTAGTAAATAATGGCCATGTTGAACTAACTTAACTGCAACAAGGGAAGGAATTATTACAGTTTGACCTTGATTTGGGGAAACGAGGAAACAAATGATTAAATTGTGTGCTTGCTTTTGGCCTACTTAGAGTTTACTCAAAATTTATTCTCCATTTACTCACACGCAAGCGGTTCCAAAGCATTTTGAGTTTGAATAGTAAAAAAAGACAAGTAGCCATTGACTTTCAATAAATAAATCAATACTATGAAAGTCAAGAATTATTCATTTCCAACATTCAAAATACCTTCTTTTGTCACCAACAGAAGAAAGAAAGAACTCAGATAGGTTTGGAACCAGTGGGAGATAAATAACTGATGACAGAATATTCATTTTTGGGTGAACTATCCCTTTAAAACGAGAAAGAAAAAATGTTAAGTAAAAAAAGTGTAAATTTGTATAGTTAGTATACTTAGTATAGTTAGTTAGCTGTGGTATAGTTGAATATGTTCATTTGTGTTCATAATAACCTCTTTTCCCACCGGCATGCTACATTATGTGCGGAGCTTAGCAAATTTTATTTAACTACAGAAAGTAATTTTTTAATTTGATTGTTGATCAAACACTAGCTTTAATCTCCTATATTCAGACAGTAGAAACAAATGTACAAAGTGAAAATATATCTCTGCAGGTCCAGTGTTGTGCAGGAGTGATTTGGTTTGTTTCTCTGAGAGTACATAACTGCACACTTCACGGAGTCCTATAGTGACATTTATTATATAACACACGGAGCCTGGAGGAAGTCACAGCTCCAAACGAAGAGTCATGATGGTGCTCGTAACTCATGCATGTCATTTTGATGAGAATGAGGGAAAGGACATTTATTAGATATCTACTTACTGTTTCTAACATCTCCCCGCAACAGTATGATTGATATGTACTGAAGAAGAAAAATAAAATGAGTGAAAATCTAGACCACACAGGAATGAAAGGGGTCAGGACCACCTGAGACTTTAAAGACAACATGAATAAAGGAATGCTTATGTCACGGTGTATATGGTAACTGCAGGTGTTGTTGCAATTTGCAAAAAAGGAACCCGAGTCACATTACGCCCAGATTACACTGCTATTAATAGGCTCTTCAGTAACCCCCCCCCCCCCCCCCCAGCACTGTAGAGAATGCATGACCCCTAAAAATAACACCCGCACATAGTGTGTGTCTATCTGTATGAGTGCACTGCACTTAAAGGACCCATATCCTCACATTATCAGCTCTAAATAAAGATAACTTCTCATATTCTAAAATAAAGCAATTGCTAAGCAGATACATCATTCAAAGTGAACCCAATGGCGAACAGCTTTGAAATAGAGGTTGTTCAGAGCTTTAAATGGATAGTTTAGACAAAAATGTTAAATTACTCACATTTACTCACACCTAAATTGGTCCATTTAAACTTTACATGTATCTTTTTTCTGTTAAGAAGTTTCCAACATTCTTCAAAATATCTTATTTTGTGTTGAACAGAAGGCACTCAGAAATCGATTTCTGTTCTGATTACTCATTGGAAAAAAATGCAATCCCTTAATGTTGTCACACCCAAAAATTGATTGTTATTTTTAAAGTTCTTACAATTTTAAGTTGATTGAACATAATCAACTTAAAATTGGGGGGGGGGGGGGTCACCTATAATGGATAGGACAGTAGAGAGTATTGAGAGGAAAGCAGAGAGGGGGGAAGGATTGGCATAGGACCTCAAGGTGGGATTCGAACTCAGGTCACCATGAGCACCTGAGTGCATGTGTCGATGCACTAACTACTACACCATTGCCACCAACAAATTGTGTTGTTTTTGCTCATGTTAAATTAATAGTCTGAACAAGCAGCAAAAATATATTTTTTGAGTGACTACACTGTAATTCTCTCCTTGATTTGTTTAACTCTAAAGTTCAGAATGTCATAGATCGCATTGCTCCTGTTAAAGTCAGGAAGAGAACTGGCAGACAGAAAGGACTTTGGTCAAGGTCAACATCGGTAAAGATGATGAAAAGCTGAGCGTATGTGGAGAAAGACGAAACTAGTAGTCCATTATAATATCTATAAAGACAGCCTTCATGCTTTTAATGTGGAACTAAACACTGCTAAGCAGACTTACTTTTCAACCCTTATAAACAGCATCTTAAATAATGCGCTTACACTCCCCACCCCCCCCCCAGTAGGATTCCCAGTGAACTGCTCTCTGAAAGCAAATGTAATGAGTTTGCTCATTTCTTTACTGATAAGATAAATAATATCAGAAATTCAATCAGCTCATCCAATCAGCCAAGTTGTGCCGACGTCAGACAAGCTCAACCACAACCTAAGAAATCAGACATTATGTCTGATCTCATGGCAATTAATGGTAAAATCTTAGAGGAGATTTTGCAAATTATGAAAACGTCAACCTGCAGTCTTGACATGTTCCCCACAGAATTCTTCAAAACTGTTAAACTGTTTAGAAATGGATCTTCTAAAAGTGGTAAATGCTTCACTTCTCTCAGGGATTTTTCCAAATTCACTTAAAACTGCAGTTGTTAAACCCCTCTTGAAAAAGAGCAACCTGGATAACACACTATTGAGCAATTACAGGCCGATCTCAAATCTCTCTTTCATTGGCAAAATCATTAAAAAAAATGTTTTTAACTAGGTTAACAAGTTCTTAAACTTTAAGTGGTGTTTAGACAATTTTCAGTCTGGTTTCAGAGCACATCACAGTACAGAGAGCGCTCTTATAAAGATAATCAATGATATCCGCCTAAATACAGATTCAGGCAAACTAACAGTGCTGGTATTGCTCGATCTCAGTGCTGCATTTGACACTATCGATCACAGCATACTTCTGGATAGGCTGGAAAACTGGTTCAGATCTTATCTTAAAGAGACAGGTTACTATGTCAGTATAGGTGACCATAGGTCAAGATGAACACCCATGACATGTGGAGTCCCACAAGGCTCGATTCTGGCACCTCTCCTGTTCAACCTTTTTATGCTCCCTCTGAGCCAAATAATAAGAAAGAACCAAGTTTCCTACCACAGCTATGCTGATGACACTCAGATCTACTTAGCCTTACTGCCTAATGACTACAGCCCTGTTGACACCTTCTGCCAATGCATTGATGAAATGAACAATTGGATGTGTCAAAACTTTCTTCAGTTAAACAAAGAGAAAACTGAAGTCATTGTGTTTGGGAACAGAGATGAGGTTCTCAAGGTGAATACGTACCTTGGCTCTAAAGGTCAAACAACAAAAAATAAGGTCAAGAATCTTGGTGTGACTCTGGAGTCAGATCTGAGTTTCAATAGTCATGTCAAAGCAATTAGCAAATCAGCATACTATCATCTTAAAAGCATTGCAAGAATCAGATGCTTTGTTTCCAGTGAAGAAACTTGTTCATGCTTTTATCAGCAGCAGGATGGATTACTGTAACGGCCTCCTCATGGGCCTTCCCAAAAAAACAGTCAGACAGTTGCAGCTCATCCAGATCCTCAGGTCTTTACACTGGCTCCCAGTTACATTCAGAATAGATTTTAAAGTATTATTATTTGTCTATAAATCACTAAATGACCTAGGACCTCAATACATTACAGATATGCTCACTGAATACAAACCTAATAGAACACTCAGATCTCTAGGATCATATAAACTAGAAATTCAGAAAGTTCAGTCAAAGCAGGGTGAATCGGCTTTCAGCTACTAACAGCGCCCCCCACAGCTGGAATCAGCTTTCAGAAATGATCAGACGTAACATAAAACAGTTAAGTTGTTGCAATAAAAACTCGAGAATTGTGTTTTTTCAGCTCATTTTAAACAAACAGCAAACATTTTTTTGAGTGTATAGAAGCTTTCCGTTACTTATTTGAGTCCACAGAGCCAACATTTGGACATGGTATTATTTATGTCATGCTACCTTTCATCTCTCTGATAAAAATATCAGATGCCAACTGACTGCCAACAATTACATTCATGAAACTGGATATGTGGCACATTAACAGCATAGCTGACCCATGGACTTTACATTAAACCGGAGCTATGTGTGATTCCAGTCTGTATATAAGAGAAAATGTTCTGTGCATGAAGAAATAACTACTTGAAAGCCGCTGTCAGAGTATCTCAAAGACACTTCAGACATTAGAAGAGGCTCTATTTCTGGCCATGAAGTCATTTCTAGATAACAAAATATCTTCTTCCTTAAAGAGAGGGGTCACTCGAAAATGAAATTTACCACATCATTTACTGTCTCCAATGTGGCTTTAGTTTCCTTCTTATGTTGAACACAAAAATTACTATGGAAGTCAATGTATCGCAGCAACAGTACCAGCATTTTTCATTCATTCATTTTCTTTTTGGCTTAGTCCCTTTATTAATCTGGGGTCGCCACAGCGGAATGAACCGCCAACTTATCCAGCATGTTTTTACACAGCGGATGCCCTTCCAGTCGCAACCCATCTCTGTGAAAAGAATAACTCATTCACTACGCATAATGTAGCCTACCGAATTCACCTGTACCGCATGTCTTTAGACTGTGGGGGAAACCGGAGCACCCGGAGGAAACCCACGCGAACGCAGGGAGAACATGCAAACTCCACACAAAAACGCCAACTGACCCAGCCCAGCCTTGAACCTGCAACCCAGCGACGTTCTTGCTGTGAGGCGACAGCACTACCTACTGCGCCACTGCGTCGCCTGTGCAAATCTTGTAGGCATTTATTCTATATATAGTATAATGCGTGTTCTATTAAAATAATATGATTACATCTAAGTTTCCCAGTGATGGGTTAGAGCTGGATGTAAATGTAAAACATATGTTATGTAAAACATATGCTGGATAAGTTAGCAGTTAATTCCACTGTGGTGACCCCTGATGAATAGAGGGAACTAAGCCGAAAAGAAAATGAATGAATGAACGAATGAATGAATGAATACATCTAAATTCCATGAAGGCTCTAATGTCTCTTTCTTCTACAGACTTCAAGAGGAGATCCACCAGAAAGAGGAAGCTGAAAACAACCTTTCTGCATTCAGAGCTGTGTGTACTTTATATAATCTTTACTTTTCAGTCAGTTTTTGAAAATATTTTTCTAAGAAAGGTACCTTGAATGACACATTAAATATGTCCCAAATGTAAAAGCATTCTGTATTTGTTTAAATTATAGGATTACTTGATAGAAGTACACAGGGTTAAAACAGTTGCCCCAATCCACAGGATGATGAAGATAATTATTATTATTATCGATGATGATGATGATATTATTATTATTATTATTATTATTTCATATATATAACAGTAAAGTAAGATATATTTAAGGCTGTATTTCTTTGATTTCAGATATCTTGGCCACAGATTAGTACATGATTCTTATTACAAACTTGGGAAGATGTTTATTATCAAATGTCTATTATCAAATTCACAAAAACTCACAGCACTTGTAAACTGAGCTCCGAGAAACTGAAACCACGGTTAACATAGGCTGCTCATGTGAAAAAAATGCTTCATTAAATGACATATTTACTTAAAAGAGTAAAACCCAGTGGGGCTAGAAGGGCATCCGCCACATAAAACATATGCCAGAGTAATTGGTGGTTCATTCCTCTGTGGCAATCCCTGATAAATGAGGGACTAAGCTAAGGGATAGTGAGTGATTGAGTACAACCCAGCTTGATCTCACAAAGAAGTGTAACTACTTTACATATTGTCAAAAAAGTGTCTAATTCATAGTAAATCATGCAATATAATTTCTTCAAAAACATTTGACTTTTAAAAGAAGGCGTGGGCCAATCCCAACCCCTACACTCAATAGTCATTGGTGGATAACCAAATAGTACTAAAATGTATGAATGAGATCATAAGAATTAGCCATTTAATGAAAGGTTACAAATTTTCATGAGATTGCACTGACATAGCCATATCATGTTCTCAGGCATTACCAGAATAAATAAAAACTAAGTATTTTTTTATTTGAGTGTTAGTTTTAGGCCCTGTATACATGCATATAAATACAAGCCAATTAAATGAGCTTAAAATTGTTGTGTTTTTTCCTGTAGGATGTCGATGCTGCCACTCTGGCCAGGCTGGACCTGGAAAGACGTATCGAGGGTCTTCATGAAGAGATTGCATTCCTCAAGAAGATCCACGAGGAGGTTTGTATTTAACCAATTTACACCCCTAATCATTTTCCAATGTTCTATATACGTGAGTAACTGTTCAACTCTGTGCCTATGACCTCCCCCACTCTCATACCCAGCATACAACACATACAACGACCTTTACTCACAAGCCTCTAAAGTCCAGTTCTTTAAATGTTCTCTGTTTTTTATTTGACAAGTAAGGATGAAATGGTCACATGTGTGTCTGACAGTGAGGGGGCAGTGTAAAGCTGCACAACAGATGCATCCCTATAATTAAACAGAGACAGATTCTCTGAGACACAGCTGTGAGCAGAGCGATGGGAAAAGAAAAAAGCCTTACAAGGCCCCACAGTCCTACAATTAGCTATCAGAGATGAGAGAGAAAAAAATGCAGCTGCAATCAAGAAAATAAAGGGTCTTTATGGCATCTGTGGTTCAATGAAGAACTGTTTATATTCATAGAATAGTTCCACTGCTCCAAAGGTTCTCTGTGGTGTAAAATGTTTCTTAATGTTCTTCAGGCTAAAGGTAAGAGCTGTTCCCTAAACAGTTCTCAGGGGCAGAATGATTCTTCTCTGGCATCACAGAACTCTTTCAAGAGTGTAAATTAAGGATTTGGTAGTTGTTTAAAGTTGGTTTAAAGACTATAAAAGTTTTTTTTGTTGAACCGTCAGTGTCAATACGGATGTCACCATGACCATCGCATAATCATTTTCACATAATTTTTTATGGAATACTGCAGCATTTATAAAGAACCTTGAATCAAAATGACTTTCCTCCCTCTTGAACTGTCATCTTATCTCTTCTCCTATAATGAATTGACTGACAGAGAAACCCTGTCACTATGGAGGGCCATTGGGGCCAGAAATTTCAAATGAATAAAATGTGATCAAGTCAACATGCATATTGTGACTGTGCACAACAGGCAATAGAATTGCTGTATGTGAGACTAGAGTGTGTAAGTAAACATCAGACATTATATTGCCTGAATAAACCGTGCATGTCTACATCTACTAAATAAGTTCAAAACTCATACTTGCCAAGCAAAATGCTAATTACTGCCCTTTAAAGGTATCTGTGTTTGCCTTTTCCCTATAGGAGATCCGTGAGCTGCAGAACCAGATGCAGGAGAGTCAGGTGCAGATCCAAATGGATATGTCCAAACCAGACCTGACTGCGGCCCTCAGAGACATTCGTCTGCAGTACGAGGCTATTGCTGCCAAGAATATCAGCGAGGCCGAGGATTGGTATAAGTCTAAGGTCTGTATCAGAGATGATAGATTTAGTTTGACATACATTTCAAATGCCATACAGCCTGTTAGCAACAGAATAGCTACATTAGCATCCACACCAACGCACAATAGCATTCTGTTTTACCATCCACTGATTTAAAGTCTACATGAACTGAAAGCTTCACAAACTTTTATTTTAGTATATTGATGTACTTCCAGCTGGTACAGAATATTGAGTAGGGGGTGGGGCTTTCTTTTTGTGCATTCATTCATAGTAAACTAACAGTAAAAGGGGCATGAATATTGTGGCTGAAGCCTGACTTCATCAGAGAAGGACCACTACTCTAACATGGAAGTATATGGTCAAACTTTGATTGAAGAGTACCAAAACAAAAATCTTTTCAGTGGATTAATTGTTTTATTATTGTTCAATAATAGCTGAAAGTTAATAATTCTGACAGTGAATTCCAATGATATTGTTCATCTTGTTTATTATCTTTATAGTGTCAGTGTGGACTTTGCTATTCTTTTACATTTTGAACACATTTTAGAGCTATATATTTAACAATATAATTATAGTTATAATCCTTTATGAAAGAGCCTATATTCAGATGTATGACTGCAAGCTAACGTGCTTTGCTTCGCACTCAGGTTTCAGATCTGAACCAGGCAGTAAACAAGAATAACGAGGCACTCAGACAAGCCAAGCAGGAGACCATGGAGTTCCGTCACCAGCTCCAGTCCTACACCTGCGAGATTGACTCTCTCAAAGGCACCGTAAGTCATTTAAGATACTGCGCATGGGCTGCAAACACAATTTATCAGCCAAAACAAATATTAGCGGGCCTCCAAACATCTGCACCCACTGTATTACTAATTATAAAGTCTTTAATATGTTCCCTTAGGTTCTCCATGAGTAAATTTGATTTAGTAAAGAGCCAAGAAGTAATAACCCTGTGATTTTTTTACTGGAATTTATCTTGAGGGTGTAATAATTCTAAACTGACTGCATGCAGTCTGCAGTCCAAATATTTAGTACTTGCCACTAGATTGTATTAAAGTACATTTTAAAATACTCACAATTAGATATACGTTCCATATTTTTCTTGTCAGCCTAACCTTTTATAAGGCACAATATGTAAGATTTGTTTTATTAAAATATCAGAAAACCACTAGGACAGTCTCATATATGTTTGCTGACTTGTTGACTTACATTATTCCAAATGTTTCAGAGAATGTTCAAATTCATATAATTAATGTGAGACAAGCATTATAACATAAACTTAAACTGTAAGATAAAACAGTGTAGCTTCTTTTCCATGTGATCATGCCATAAGCGGTGGACTGTGTCAAAAATGAAAGCTCCCTTTCTTTGTATTTAGTACTTCCACCGCAATTTTCATTTATAAATGTTACCTAAGGAACCTCAACGTGGGAACCCCCTTAGTGACTAAAGTTACCACCTAGTGCAAAAGACAACTAAAATGTCGCTGGTAGTGTGAATGAGTCTTTAGTTTGCTTCATACAACCATGAAAAACGTTTTGAATACTTTAGCTCATCCATGAACAGGATTTCTGCAGGAATCTTGTAGGACCACAACTCCCATGATTCCACACTCAATCATCACACTATACCTTTGTTTGTTGTTAATACACACCCTCTGGTGACGGAAATGACATATTGTGTCTTTAAGTAAAATATATTTCTCTTTATATTTTTCTATCAGTATGGTACTAAAGCAAGTTAGGTCAAAAGTAATCCAAAAAGTAATCCAAAAGTAGTCCTTTGGATGTTACCTAAATAATGTAATAAATTACATTACTAGCTCTAGTTTTTATTGTGTAATTTACGATGAGTAATGGACAACATCAGCGATTGTAAATCAGTTTAACTCACAGCTGCTTGTGCTTTTTCCATCTTTTGTGTAGAATGAGTCTCTGATGAGGCAAATGAGAGAGATGGAGGAGCGGATGGGTCGCGAGGCCGGTGGTTATCAGGACACCATCGCCCGTCTCGAGGCTGAGATCGCCAAAATGAAAGATGAGATGGCCCGTCACCTCCGCGAGTACCAGGATCTGCTGAATGTGAAGATGGCTCTAGATGTGGAGATTGCCACCTACAGGAAGCTTCTGGAAGGAGAGGAGAGCAGGTAAGAGAGGAAGAGCTTTTGTACTGTTTGTTAACTGATTTAATAGTGCACATTTCATATTGTTATTGATGTTCATTTCAGGATCTCTCTGCCCGCGCAGTCCTTTTCATCCCTGAGCTTCAGAGGTAGGCTCTTTTAAAGTTTACTTTCACACCCCTTAAAGCACAGGCATCAAACTCAGTTTCTGGAGTGCTAAAGCTCTGCACAGTTTAGTTCCAACCCTAATTAAACACATTTGAAACCTACAGGTAAGTGTGGTTGCAGCTAAACTATGCAGGGCTGCGGCCTTTCAGGAACTGAGTTTGACCAGTGTTGCCAGATTGGAAATGTCAAAGTATAATACCAGAACCTCAAAATTATCGTATTTGGAGGAAAATTATCGTACACGAGTCAAACAGAGAGTATACAGATATTGTCTAGACAAATAATGTTTTGTTACAACATGCAAATTACCACAATATGTAAAAACATTTAATAAAATAGGCATACCTTAGTGGGAAGGTTCAAAGTCCAGCTCCGAGTCGCTGTCATTGGATACCTGCGTGTTGCCAGATGTTGAGGGATTCATTTTGTGGTACAAATTGAACCGCAACAAAGCAGTGCACCAGTGCACTCGAAAGCAGTGCACCCTCCCGAATTTTTAACACACTCTGAGGTGTGCACAAGCCCATTCACAGTATCTGTAATGAGCTGATTTTGTGGCTGTGTTTTAATGAGATTAACTTTGAAAAGAACACGTTCACATAACGCGAAAAAACAAGAACATCAAGGGCAAACTCCTGTCTTTCTCACTTTCCCTTTTCAGCACAATTGTTTTAAACTTTATTGCTTAAACGACCTCCACCTGAAAACTACTGATCTAAGCATGGCCAGTGTTAACTCGTGAGAGAGAGCCATTCTCCACATTGATTGGCTAAGAAAATGTGCAATAAGATGGCATAGAAAACATGCCCAACTCAATAGACAGTAGAAAAAAGATGCAGCTAGATCAAGAAGTATAGAAGCCCTAATATAACAAAGAAATTCTGTTTAAATGCCATAAAACTCTGAAATTATCGTACATTATAGGACTTTTTCATTATTGATCGTACATCGTACAGAGGTCTAAATTATCGTACAAATATTATCGCAAATTCCAAAGCTGTATGCAATATTAAATTAAAAACGGTCAGAAATAATTGTGGAAAAACATCAAACTGCAATTATTGTGGTGTGGTGGTAATAGTAGTAGTAGTATTTATTTTAATAATAATAATAAAAAAGAATCAAAAATATATGGTAATATATAATTTAATATATATTGTAGTGTACATAGTAATAACAGTAGTAATAATAATAATAATAATAATAATAATAATAATAATGATAATAATAATCAATTATTTTAGGCATGAGCAGTCCTATGCTCAGATTGCTCACTCTAACATTGCTGTTGTGGAATATAAACTCAATATTTTTGTCAACACGATGTATAAAAAAGAAATAACCAACAGATGACACAGGCTGCGTCCGAAAACGCATACTTCCATACTATACAGTATGCTAAAATCAGTATGCGAGCCGAGTAATATGTCTGAATTCATAGAATTCGAAAATCAGTATGCGAGAAGTACCCGGATGACTTACTACTTCCGTCAAGATTCTGAAGTGCGCATCCCATGCATGCTGTGCTATCAAATGATGCCCCGTGAGAGAATTCATGATTGGGAGTGAAGCAACGCAACTGACCATGACAAAATGGCGGATGTAGTATGTCTGAATTCTATTCATACTTCTTACATTCATACTGTACAGAACATACTTTTCTAACGGCTGAGTAGTACACTTAAATTCAAATGCAGTACCTACTGAGTAGCCACAGTTTTGATGCCAAGATGCCAAGATGAGTTTTTCAATTAAAATGTGTCATAATTTACTCACCTTCACTTGTTTAAAACCTATTTGAATTTCTTTCTTCTATTGAACACACAAGAAGATATTTTGAATAATTCTGGTTTCTGGCACCAATTGATTTCCATAGTATGTGTTTTCATTCATTTTCTTTTCGGTTTAGTCCCTTTAGTATGTGTTTTCCTACTATGGAATTCAATAGATGACAGCAACCAGCAATTTTTCAAATTATCTTATTGTGTGTCACAAAGAAACAAACTCATAAAGGTTTAAAGCAACATGAGGCAAAATAAATGAGGTCATTTTCATTTCTGGGTGAATTATCCCTTTAATAATACAGATACTTGCCCAAAGCTCTTCTCTTATTCCCCCACTAGGGGGAGCAAAGCTTTTGTTTTTGTATTCAAACACTTCCTCTGTTTTTGTTTTGTTGTTTCTGAGCAGCTCTTACAAAGATGCTATCAATAATGCAGTATTTATGTACTAACCATGTGGAGGCTGAGTTTAATGATGCATGTCTGCGAATTGTTTCCACAGAGAGCAGTCCAGAGCAGCACCACCAGCAGCAGCAGCAACCACAACGCTCATCTGAAGTCCACTCGAAGAAAACAGTCCTGATCAAGACCATCGAGACCCGCGATGGCGAGGTAACACACACAAACACACCAGTCAGAGCGTCTAGTGATTTCTTGATGCTGTTATTGTCATTAATGCATTGTTCCCCAATCCCTCAGAGTTCCAAAACTTCTGAGTTTCTTTTTTTTCCGATGAGTAAAAATAAAAACAGTTTACGGAATCAATGGCTACAGATTTTCAATATTTTCCAAAATATTTAGTTTTGTGTTCAGCAGTAAGCATTGACAAAAGGTTTAAAATACTAAAAAAAAAAATGTCTGTGCTTGCTCAAACTACTTATTTAAAATGAGTCGAAACAACACAAGTTTACGTTTTTTACAACTTAATTGTGTTATGTTCAATCCACTTAAATCTGTAAAAGTAATTAAGTTTACTTAATTGATTTGTGTTGGAACAACATGAAGGAACCGTGTGGAACCCAGCATTTTTACAGTGAATTAAGCTATACATGAATACTTATACTGTATATGAATAAAAACATCATATTTGACAGCATTTAAAACAGTGTCACCAAATAAAGTTTATTTATTCCAAATGCAGAAAAATATGGAGGGTAAATAGGGCCAAAAAGAAAATAAATTAATAAATATAACATGATAAGGCTGGATTTTTTGGAATATGGTATTGATTGCTTCTATAGTGTATTGTTATTTTGTGTTTAAAGAAGAAAGGAACTCAAACAGGTTTGATCCAGGTTTTTTATATCCATTTAGCCATTCTCCAGGTCAGGCGGTAGCACTTTCAGCTTAGCTTAGCATACAGTAAATCATTAATCAATCAAATTAGGCCATTAGCATCCTTCTCAAAAATGAGAATTCACTATTCACCTTTTTAAAGCTTGACTCTTCTGTAGATACATCTGTTTTACACTAATGGCCTGTTTCCACTAAGTGGTACGGTACAGTGTGTGTGGTTGGGCTGCCACAAAGCCAAGAAGAAGAGCAGAATGTGTGTGTGTCCTGTTGTTATGTATGAGCTTGCGTGCACTCTCTGTGTGTCTATATTTGAAATAATTTCTTGAGCTCATGATAATAACGTGTACGTGATTATTGAAGTGCTTCTAGGACATTCAATCCTTTCAGAAATGGATGTAAAGAAGCAAATGATTGTTTCAGCAACCTAAATAAGATGAACAAACTGTCATGTTTCATTATTATCATCGCCTTTTGGACTATAATGAACTCGGATTGATGGAATTACTTTTTAACAAGATGTTAACGTAACGTACTGGTGGAGAATGAGAGATTTGTGCTGACTCTATATGTTTTGTAACGTTTATGAACCCAAATAAGGCCTAAATATAAGTTTTGGTTATTTTTTATTTGTTTTTGGTAACATTTCTTTATGTGTTCATAAATGTTTTATTTTTTTAGATGTTAAATGTGTTTAATTATTTTATTTTATACAATTGCAGACGTTACAGTAGGCTATTTTACATTATCATTGATCTGCAGCTATAATCAAATCCTGCTTATAGAAAGGTTAGTAATGAACATTTATTTGTACATAAGTATTTATGTGTATACAGTATTTGGTAGACCTAAGAAATGCTTCTCATAGATATGTAAACTTCAAGTGAGAAAGACAACTTTCTGTCAAACATGATGCCCACCGAAGAGGTACCATTAATACCTTTTGGCAGTGGAGACACAAGCCTGATAAAGGTGACCCGTACCGAACTGTACGGTACCGTACTGCACCACTCAGTAGAAATGAGGCATAAGCTATGCTAAGCTAACCTAAGCTAAAAGTGCTCCCACCAGACCTTGAGATTGATTGAAGAATGAATTCAAAAATGATAAAACTCAGCTATTTAATTCTGGGAGCATTGTAAAATTAGCTTTATTAGTAAAAAAAAAAAAAAAAATGTTTTTTACACTGCCTACACTCATTTACATAATCTTCATCCAAATAATCTGTTATTTTACTCTAGACTAAGACAACTAGTGAGGGCATGAGCGCTCTCAGTGCTCAGCGTGTAAGTTCAGCCACGGCTCATTTGTTTTATCTGTTTCTCAAACATTTTCCTAAACCCTGTTCCCTATTAACCAGCACTGGGCTGCACTACAGACTCCTCCAAACCTCACATGTACAACCATTTGTTGCTCTACTCAATATCACAGAGAGTGTTCTGCACAACCCAAATGGAGAACTTCATATATCAAAGAATGTCCTTGCACTCGCATTGATTTACAGCTGCAAAATGGCTGTTTTCACTTTTGGAAGCTCTGTTTCTTATTCACATTTTGAAGGGTTCTGTTCATATCTGTGCATGTGTATCATCTGTATGCCATTCCAGCACTCCTCCTCTAACTATTGCCTTTATTTCCGCTCTTTTCAGGTCGTCAGCGAGTCCACACAGCACCAGCAGGACATCATGTAAAGCTTGAGAAATAGATAGAGTTTTACAGAATCCCTTTCCCTAACTTGCATTTTCGCTGATGGCCTCAGGCTTTTTTTTTAAGCACACACCCAGTATTGCCGTGACCCATTACCGCATATGTGGATGACGCATGGAGACAAAAGGAAAGTGAGCTGAAAAACCAGAGGGAGAAAAAGTGAAATGGTGTGATGCAGAGTGTTCAGAAAGTGGCCAGATGAGCTCAGAGTTTCTGATTTAATGAATGTATGTGTGTGTGTGTGTCTGTGTGTGGTTGGGTCATATCTGAGACATTGTGTTCCACAGCTACAAAAACAAAATAAATTCCACTGTATTTTCTCCTATAATATTGAAGGCTCATTTTTAAATAGATTTTATTGGGGTTTTTTTAGGAAATGTTTTTCAAAAAATGATTTTGAACCTTT
>CAIGQZ010032451.1:4519676-4538627 GCA_903798205.1 Danio tinwini | reverse complement strand
AATTGTATTTGTGTATTTATGAATTGTTAGACATTTACGAATTGCATTTGTGTATTTATGAATTGTGCATGTATGAATTAAATTTTGTAAACATTATTTTTGAGACTGATCTGGCTCCATATAAAAAAAAAATTCTTAAAATATAATAATACACAGAGCATGATGCAAAAATCTGCACTATCAGGGACTTTAGTTTCTGCCCACCCCTTCAAGTATGATACAGGCAAAGCTTTATTAACTACATTAAACACTTGAAGGAATCTAACATTCACACTCGCACATTCAGTTAGTATAGGAGGAGGCATTTCTCTGTTCATAAGAAAAAGACCACTTTATTTTCCATGTCATAAATACCTCAGTGTTGGGTTACACACTGCCTATTGCTTTTGGTTGACAGAAGAGGAGGTTTGTGCATCATTTATCTAATATAACAAAATAACTGTGTGTTTATTCGGACACAGTCATTACACAGGTAGAGTTGTGGAACATTTTAAATTTTAAAGGGATAGTTCACCCAAAAAACATTCTGTCATCACTTACAAAATCAAACACTATTCGAGTTTCTGTCTTCAGTTGAACACAAAAGAAGATATTTTGAAAAATGCTGATTGCTGGCAGCCATTGACCTCCATAGTAATTTTTTTTTCCTACTATGAAAGTCAATGTGTGCCAGCAATCATCATTCTTCAAAATATCTTCTTTTATGGAATAAAGAAACTCATAAATGTTTAAAACCATATCAGTGTGAGTAAATAAAGCCATTTTCATTTCTGGGTGAACTGTCCCTTTAAGAGGGTTTAAAATGGAGGGGAAAATCACATCGCACCTTTACATGTAAACCTGTTTTTTTTTTTTTTTCATATCCTGAAGGAATATTCAACCGTTGTAATGCAGAAGTGAGTGAGCACAGCTTTTCTTGTGTGTAGTTTATGAAATATCAGAATTATCTGCAGCTTTAACACCCCTCTGTTGTGCTAAACGTGCAGTGTGAAACTATGTGGTGTAGAAAGCTAGATACAGATCAAGCTATTGTGTGTCGCATATTCATATTTTCATTTAGCAGACACTTTATCCAAAGCTACTTACAAATGAGGATAAAATAAGCACAGAAAGTGCACTCAGAATTGCTCATTGTATTCATATATGCTTTGGACAGTTCAATTTAATTTAATTCATGTTTAATTATATAGCACTTTTACAATATAGATTGTGTCAAAGAAGCTTAACATTGAAGTTCTAGCAAATGGAAATTGTGTCAGTGCAGTCACTGAAACACCACTGCTCTAAATACACAGTAAGGTTTTTCTTTTAAAGGTAAAACCTTTTCTTATCTTTTTAACCCAACAAGTTTATTAAAGAAAAATGTGACCGTAGTCTGTAATATATAATATGAGGCTCCTCTATGCTAAGCTTTTACATAAAGAGCTTTTGCATATTTTTACATAAATCAGTGACAGACCAGATAAATAAAGAAGTGGACTTGGGGTTTAAAAAAAGGCCCCGTTTACACTAGTACGCTTTAGTTTTAAAACGGCGTGAATGAAAACGATCCGCGTCCACACTAGCGTTTCACCCAGCGTTTCTGAACAGCTCTCCGTCTACACTAAAACAGTGAAGACGCACATGACGTGACCACACACACACACACTCTCTGGCACGCGCTGCAGCGTGCGTTGAGCACATACCCATGAGAGCTGTGCACGTCAGACTGTTCATTACGGATCTCCCGCTGGATCTAATCTCACTATATTTGTTAAACATGATATTTAATTCATCTTGTTGTCTATATCTAGCGACATATTCCCTGACTTTGGTCTTTTGAATCTATTACTTGTGGCTCGTTTCCACTGAGTGGTACAGTACGGTACGGTTCGGGTCGGTACGGGTCACCTTTATCAAGCTTGCGTTTCCATTACAAAGGGTACCCTTTTGGTGGGCGTGGTGTACTACAGAGAGTTTCAGTCGACGTCATTCTCGCTCGAATAAATGTCTACAGTAAAGCTGTACAGTTCGTTCACATTATATGAAGCTCTTCTAACAAAACAGATGCTTTAAACATATTAATAATTGTTTATAAATGTTTATTACTAACATTTCTATGAACATGATTTGATTATAACTGCAGATCAATGACAGTATTACAGCCTACTGTAACGTCTGCAATTATATAAAATAAATAAATAAATGCAACATATATGAACACATACAGACCCTTACAGTCTCCGATATGTTACCAATTACAGATAAACGACACACAGCATACATTAAGTCCTTGTTTGAGTTCAGCAATCCTTGTAATCCTGTCGGGCTTCTCCTTTTTTCCGCGCTTCACTCTCGCGTTTGTCCTTTTCTTTCTGAATGGATCAGATGTCGAAGACGCTTCATTAATCACACACGCACGTTATTATTATCAGCTCAAGAAGTTTGTTATATCAAATCTAGACTCGAACGCGGGCTCCCTGGAGAAAGCGAAAAACCGCTCGCACTTTTAGACGGCCTCATAAAACAACAACAGGACACGGCAGATTCTTGGCTTTGTGGCTGTTCATCAAGACAACGACAAGATTTGTTTTGAGCCCGGGTCATCCATGTATCAGTATTATATGCATATAGTTGTCTCGGCTGTGCATTTAAAAACATGGCGGCTCCATTGTTTTGATTCTGGCTAGCTCCACGAGATCGTGACGTATCTCTGTAAACCAATCAGCGTTCAGCTGCGTGTGTAGCTCCACCTTTGGGTACCCTTTCTCGTCTTTGGTACCCTTTCGAAAGGGTGCCGAAAAAGTGGTACGGTACGGATCGGTTCGGTATGCTTTTGACAGTGGAAACGGCCATAAAAGCGTACCGACCCGTACTGTACCACTCAGTGGAAACGGGTCTTTGTTCTCAGGTAACGTGTTTTGGCTGAGCGCAGATAAGTTAGGTTAATATCCTAATTAATGTAACAGCGGACACCACATCGGACTGATTGCTTGCCTTTATTTTTTCTATTGTATAAACTTATTGTGCGTTTTAGTTATATTGGCCTTTATTATTTATTAAAACTGATAAATGAAAGAGAGGGTATGTTTCGTATTTTCAATGAAAATGAAAGACGGCAGTAAGGCTTCGTTTTGTTATAAATATGCATGAAGATGACGCTCATATTATGCAGCTACATGACACCTCCACTTTTTTTGATGTCTGGTAAGTTGCTAATATCAAAATAAAAATAGGCAGAATTCCTTATGTCATGTTTTCATTTTATTGTTAAGAAAGTGAAACAGCATAGTCAGGGTGATGTGAAAGACTTTTTAAAGTACCAGCGTTTTAAAATGAAAATAACCTCTCCATCGTTTTCAAAACGCTTCGTTTTTGGGACTCGAAAACTCAGGCGGAGTGTGGACGGAAGGCATAACCGTAGCAAAACGTATGCGTTTTAATAGTAAAACGTATTAGTGTAAACGAGGCCTAACGCTAGATGAAACGCTAGTGTGGACGCGGATCGTTTTTGATCTAAAACGCCGTTTCAAAACGAAAACGCATTAGTGTAAACTGTGGACTTTAAAACGTTAGCTTAAAAATTCCTAGGTTTAAATGTCCTTAAGATCAGTGTAAATGCTGAAACAAGATAACACTTTGTTTGCACTTACCTGCTGGAGATGTAGTCGGCTGCTATGGACCGACGGCTTTGTATTGTGGTATTAATGTAATTTATTTTTGAAAATAGGCTCATTTTACAACTCCCCACTTGAGTTCATCCATTCAACAAATATGCAGGTCTGGTGGGAGCAGCTTAGCTTAGCATAAATCACTGAATTGGATAAGACCATTAGCATCCCAAGCTAAATTTTTGAAACGGTTTAAATAAATTTCCTGTTAAAGCTCGACTCTTCTGTAGTCACATCATGTACTAAGAGCGATTTGGATGGATGGATAGGAACTAAGTGTGGCGCAGTGGGTAATGCTTAGGCCTGTCACAATAATCAATATATCGACTTATCGCACAACACATGGACATCAATTTTATTATTTTTAGTGATGCAATAGATATCGCCCCTACATAAAAACAATTCTAGCAACATTTTAACTGATTGTGCAACATCTCTACCTCTACTGGAGTTGTCAGTATGGTTAAAAACACTATAGTATTTACTATAAATTACAATAGTATATTGTCATGTGGATGTCTGACAACTGAAAATAGATCTGGTAGCAGATATATTACTTTTCACCTTGCACTTTTTTGTTACCACTAATTATTATTCATTTAGGATATGTGTTTTCACATTCTGATTCCAATGCCTAATTATTGAATTGTTAAAATGACTATAATTAAATTAAATATTCTTAAGATAAATTATTGTGTGTTTTTTGAAAGAGTGTACTTGCATTGTGATATTATATTGTCATTCTGGCATTATATAATAAGTGGCATAAAATGGTCTTAAAATGACAATAATATTGTTTATCGCAATATATTTTGGTGCAATATATCGTACAACAAAAAATAGATATCATGACAGGCCTAGTAATGCTGTTGCCTCACAGCAAAAAGGTCGCTGGTTTGAGCCTCGGCTGGGTCAGTTGGCATTTCTGTGTGGAGTTTGCATGTTCCCCCCGTGTTTGCGTGTTATGTTCGGTTTCCGCCAAAGACATGTTGTATAGGTGAATTGGGTAAGCTAAATAAGTCGGTAGTGTCTGTGTGTGAATGAGAGTGTATGGGTGTTTCCCAGTGATGATAATACAGTGCTTGAAAATAGTCCCCAGCTAGATCACAGCTCCGCGTAATATCATTGCACCTGCTGCATCCATGTTATGGCTGCAAAGATACTTGTTACAGATTTCAAAAATATCATTAAAAATCTGCTCATGCTTCATGTTTGCCGCATCTTTGTTTGGATCATGATTGAAATGCAGTCAGTGGTTGCCTCCATTTTTTAATGGAAAAAGCACAAACAAAGCCATACACAATGTTTATTTGAATAAATGCACTTGATTTGTGCTACTTATTTGATTTGGGGTTTGAAATTTTAACATTTCATTTAAGTTTTGTTATATGTCATCTTTACAATGAAACATACCCAATGGAAGAAAAGAGTAACAGAAGTATGCCTTTTCATTAACTGTGTAATGTAACAAAAATCTGTTAAACAATTACATTGTGAAAAAGCGAATAGTGAAATTAAAATCGTAAATCGAAACTAATTGTGAGTCCAGCGAATCTTTACATTCGCAATTAAATAATGAATACAATTTTGGTTCATTTACAACCAAACCCTACACCCACTTGAAATATACTGTACAGCATGTGTAGGATTAAAGCTGATGCTGGTCGCTTTTGACTGCCTTTAAAATGGACGTGTGTCAAGAGGACATTTTGTTTGGTTATGTCTTTCTTTTATAGTATGAAAAAGAAAGATTGGCACAGCATTTGAACAACATAAAGAAGATAAAATTATGACTTTGGTCAGGTGATATTATTGACCACGGCTGATCTCTCATTCACAATCATTAGCTAACCAATGAGATTGATCCAAACCCACTATAAGTAGCCTAGAAAAAAATCACTCCCTTATATTCCGAAGAAACCCCCCATCCACCCCTTCGCCTCTTCTTTTATTACGGGGCGCTCTCGAGAACCACTTGACCTCGTACTTCCCTGATACGCTCTATCGACCAGGCGGGAGCCCTGGGCTCAACTATCTCCGAGCTCAGGGTTCTCTCCCGGGACAGCATGCCAAACCAGCTAACACTTGTCAAACAATATCTAGGTGCGAACTCTTGAATTTAAAATCGTACCATTTCATACGACTGAACTCGTACAAATTAGCCACTAAACTGACAAAATGTAAAATGCTTACGTTTCCTCATGAGATCAGGCTGGAAAGAACATGTTTAGAGTTAAATACAAACTTTTATAACGCTTAAACAACTTTAGTTTTTGCTTTTTTTGTTTCTGACTGTATTATTCATCTGGTTTATTATCTTGTGATATTTCTTTATTTTTGCGCTGCTGGTCTGACTTAAATAAATTAGTGTTTAAAAACTACTTTTTGTTCAAGTCTGTCTTGTGTTTTAGTTGAGAATGCAAATTAAATAAAACTGTGAAGTTGATCAACAGTGTATTTTCCATGCAGCCCCTATAAGTGACGTTATTTATGGGAGCATTAAAAATATTCTTTGAAAAAGTAACTTAATAGTACTTTTAACAGTAATGCATTACTTTTTGGTCTAAGTAATCCATAAAGTAATTGAGTTACTGAATGAGGTAATTAGTAACTGTAACGAGTTACCTTTTTTTCAGTAACTATCACAACACTGGTTAGGACAATTCAAAATCTCCAATAATTAAAATGAAACCACGCAGCTGAAATCACATCTGAAGCCTTTTTCCATCAATTTGCGAGTAAAATAATATAACAACAGTAATCCATTCGAATGTGATTTTTCATTTTCCTCAGTTAAAATGAATTCTAGCCCTGCAGGGATATGCACATTTATTTTTAAAATGGAAAATTATGCTGTGCATCACAGAGCTGCTCGTGCATGCTTTGTTTTTATTGCTGGCACATACCCGCCAGTAACTGGTCCACACAATTTAATATGTTTCACCCCTTGCCTGGAAGAAATCCACCACCGCGTTCTTCACAATCTATCTGCCAGCTTCTTTTAAATAAACAGCATGGTGTTAAGAAAGAAAAGGGACACATACACACATTCACTTGACTTCAGGAGCACAACATTTATGGTTATCAGTATTGTACAAATACATGCTCAATAATAATAATAATAATAATGATCATAATAATGGTCAACATCGATTTAACAACGTACAGAGCTCCACCTGAAGTCTTCATCTAATAAATTAGAAATAAATTATAATTACAAATGACTATCAATGGGACAATTCAAAAAGACAGTTCTTCAGCATACGGATGTAACCACTGATTAGAAAAAAAAACATGTAGAAAATTAAGTCAAAACACTAGCAATAACACAGAAATGCATATGTACATTTAGACAATGTACAAAGTTTTTACAAGAGAGCCAAGCGGTCACTTTAAAAGACACGGTAAACGGAGAGGAATTTAAGCCTTTAAGCCCTTTCACTACTTCAGAGTGAGGAAAAAGATTAGACTTGGACTCAATCATTTCTCCTGATAAACGCAGAGGGGAAACTGGCTGTGAAATCGCCCTGCATCCAAATAGGAAAGTAAATCAGAAATTAAAGGAACACTCCACTTTTTTGGGAAAATAGGCTCATTTTACGACTGCCCCAGAGTTAAACAGGTGAGTTTTACCATTTTTAAAGCCATTCAGCTGGTTCAGCCGGGAAATTTTTTAGCTTAGCTTAGCATAAATCATTGAATCGGATTAGACCATTAGCATCTCAAGAGTTTTGATAATTTTTTTATTTAAAGCTTGACTCTTCTGTAGTTACATCATGTACTAAGAGGCTGATATATCTAGGAACTATACTCTCATTCTGGCGTAATTATCAAGGAACTTTGATGCCGTACAATGACTGGAGCAGGCGTAATGATATTACGCAGCCTGAAAATAGTCCTCTGCACCAAAATCTACACTTGGACAACCAGTTAGAATCTTTGTGATATTATTGCCCCTGCTGCAGCCATGGTACGGCAGCAAAATTCCTTCATTATTACGCTGGAAACAGTATAGTTCCTACCCATATCAGTCTAAAAATGTACTTTTAATTTTCGGTCAGACTTAGTAAACAATGTAAATACAAAAGAGTCAAGCTTTAAATAGAACAAAAGATGAATTATTTTGTTAATTTTTGAGCAAGATGCTAATGGTCTAATCCGATTAAATGATTTATGCTAAGCTAAGCTAAAGAGTTCCTGTGCTGAATGGATTTAAAACTCTATTTTTCAAAAAGTGTAGTGTTCCTTTTAGACTTAACCTTGCAGCCACACTCGCAGGACCACAAACGCTTTCACACCCCACACAAAACACTCCTTTTCTCTATATTTCTGCATATACACATCAAATACACACGCATACTCGGTCTGTATTCCCTCCCGTCACTTTCCTATTCATACACATCTTTTTTCTGTGAGATGTCCACCATTGTTAAACTCAGGAATCTTTCTTTAATCGCTTTCAAAAACTCTCTCAGAGGAGGCAAGGACACTTAAAAATCATCCACACGAAAGCCTTTAGTGTTCACAGTTACATCGCTAGGGCTCCTCTCAGTGCCACGGCCCCTGATATTTAACTGGGAGTCACCTATAAAAAAGTCCCTGCTTACTTCTATATATAAGTCTTAAATGAAAATCAAAAGTTTGGAATAATTAAGAAGCTTTTATGGGTTTATTTATTTAAAAAATATGCATTTATTTGATTCAAAATACAGTAAAAATGGTAATTGGTTAGTATTATTATGTTTAAATGTAATTTATTCTTGTATGGTAAAGCTGAAATTCAGCATTCAGTGTCACATAATACTTCAGAAATCACCCTGATATAGTTTCTTATTATCTATGTAGAAAATCTTTTTAATAATGTTTAAATTGTGAGGGCTTGAAACTAAATTCATCATGAAAATGTCACTTTTTAGATTTTTTTTCTCCATTTTTAAATTACTCTTACTTTAAATACTAGTTTGATTTTCACAAAAAAGTAGATCACCTTCAGACCAGGCAGACAAAAGAGATACATAAAATAGCTACAGTATTTTGCTTATGACTTGTGAATTTATTTTATTTAGGGACAATGCTCATTAATTCTGGTCTATTTGTAAACATCACATCTATTTGCGTCTGTGAGGAACTAGTTACTCTTGTTGGACCTTTAACTAATTGGATACAATTAATCTTACTTACAATTTCTTTAAGCTTTTTCCTATCTGATTTATTCTCCCAGTTTATATTAAAATCCCTCACGATTAGCATTTCTTTTGTCTGATAACATTCCTTTAGAACTTTATAATTTTTTTTCATAAAAACTAACATCAGCAGATGGTGGCCTCTACAAACAAATTATATTAAATGACAAAAATTTGGCCAAAGACTCCTTTTTTAGATTGAGAGCAGCTACAGATTTAAACCATTCTTACATTTTCCATGTCAGCCATTTTAACAAATAGGTTTCATTTAGAATTGTATCATAAAACGATTTACTTTAAGAGGCCACTGATGCAGCATTATGAAACGTTAGCACTAGGACCTGAAAGTATTTCAAGTTTTGGGATTTGTGATCAAAGATTATGATGACATTTCTAAAGATGCTAATAGCTTTTGATTAGTTTCGTCATGTGACTATTACACTGGAAAAAAATGATTCAAAGATGATTCTTTGAATATTAAATTTTTTTTTAAGGTAAGTGGTTGTAAACAGTTTATTTAGGCTGAATTTAAACAAACAAATGAAGTTGAACATTACTCAATTTAATTTAATTTGTTTGTTTTATTTTTTTTCAGTGTACTATAATACTGTAATGCCATAATTGGCTGAATTTCCTGTTCACCATTTTTATTATCTGTAAACTTTTCAAAATCTCTCTAGAATGCCGCTCTCACAAATTCAATTTGACAGATAAAAAAGTTTTTATATACTGTACTGGATCAATAAATTTGATGGCAAACAATACCAAACAGCATCCTCGTGTATATCTGCATTCACTCATATCAAAATTGTGATATTTATTTTCTGCCATTTTGTCTAAAATGTCTTTTTAATCACTCATCATAGTTGATCTTATCTTCCATGCCATACTAAGATCCTAATTGTGTCTTTGTGTCGCTTCTATTTTCTGCTCACAGCTATATTTATTAGTGGTGTAACGGACCCCAAATCTCACGGTTCAGATCACACTACGGTTTTTGAGGCATGGATCGGCCCATTTTTTGAATCAGCAAAAAAGAGACAAATCATCATCTTTGAATTATAAGGTTCTATCTGACATTTTTGTCAAAATTGAGTTATTGACAACTTATTTACTATATTACGTTGTTTAATTTACAATTAAATAAGTTGTTTACATTTTAAGACTTTTTATTTAAAAAACAAATGTTACACACATACTGTTTGCTATGGAATGCAAAAACTTTGAAGCTCAATATCTCAAAATCATTCCGAACGCAGATAGAACCTTATAATTCCAAGGTGACGAAATGTCAACTGCTTCCCACAAAAATATTACTGCAAAAACCATTAGTTAATTAATAAAACTAAAAATCAAGAAAGAACAAGCTAAAAAAAAAGAAAAATATTTAATACGAAAAAAGATCTTTGCTTCTATTGCTGATAATACTAAATATAGAAATCTAACATCTTGTACAACATTATTTTCTTGAACATTTATTTTCAAATAATGATTCAACGATAAACAGAAAACTTCATGTTTCATTATAGGTGGATTATTTATGAAAACTATTCAGTGACATTTTTGATGGTTGTTTGTCGCCACCCATTGGTTAAACAATTGCTACAACATTCGCCAGCGTCAAGTTCCATTAAACGGTGATTTAATCTTTACCATAAACATCAGTGCTTATATCTGAACTATAAACTGTTCTCCCAGTACTTCTGTGTTATTTAATTGTTTAATTGCTATTGCAGTGCTTAGAAGGTTTAATAAACATATACAAATCATTATTATTTATAATACATGTTGCGTGGGTTTGAATATAGATCATGATCTTTTAATGTTTATGTGTAACTTTACAATGAATGCCTCAATGCAGGCTAAACAAACAATGACAGAAAACACCTTTAATTAATAACCTAAGAAAGCATTTGGGTAGGTCCCACCATAAGTTTTTCTGTCATCATTATATTTTACAGGGAAGCCAAAATGCTTTGATACGCGTGATTTGAATGACACGGGAGGCGATCTTTCTTCAACTGTTATAAATGTTGGATTAACCTACAAGTTCAAAAAAAATTTTAATCCACAGGTCACGTGCTGTCCGAACTGTGAGATGTGATCCGTTACACCCCTAATATTTATATAGCTTTATGTAATCTTTTGCCAAACATTCGAAAACTTTGCCATCAAAGGAATAATTATGTTTAAAAATATATTAAATTGTAAAAAATAATTATGTACATTGTTACTGTAGTTTAAATCAAGTCAACTATATATAGTTTTATTGATAACTATTCCAAACTTTTAATCTGTACTGTAATCGAACACATAAAAGCAGGTTGAAAAAACATGTATATCTACAGCAAAAACACAATGGTGGCACTTTCCCCACATACATTGGCTAACAGATGCACAACTCATCATACTGTATGCTTGTGCAATGGGCTCAGATTAAACAGAGACTGAGTTCACCAAACACGGTTTGACAGATTTTGTGTAGGCCCTGACACAGAGCAGATAAAGCCTTACAAAAAACGACACACACTTCCCTGCCTGTGCTGTAAACATAAATGTTATCTAAAACATCTTTAAAAGGTCGGAAACCAACAGGAGGATTGAAGATCTAAATCTGTAAACTGGATATACGAATAGTCTGTCTAGCAGAACCCGTGCATGCTTTATGACAGTTTAGTCCCTTAAAAGCCAAGGCCATATTTGGTCCCGCGTTTAGATGGAACATAATGGATCTTCTTTAAATCGGCTGCTGAAATAATGACACCATTCTTCTCGGACGGACTGAAACGGCAGCCTAATTAAGGGAAAGTTATAAGTGCAGGCAAATATACCACAACCATCTTTAGCAATATAAAGTGGAGTTGAATGCGAGAGTCCTACTGTGGTTACGCATTGTTTTTTAGGTAAATGATCCATTTGCTGCAACTTCTCTGTAATAAAAACGAAAGAAATCATGGGAGTACAGCAAATCGGGTATCTGGGTATGATAGCCCTGTCAGCCATTTGGACGACTGTAAGATAACCACATGCTCTAGATTTGATCCGGCCGCAAAAGTTCTCGGAATGGTTTGTGCAGTGCAGTTCCTGTTGAGGAGAAGATATGGGGTCAACCTCTCACCACAGGGCCTGTGTTGGCTGTTAGGGGCACTTGGGAGCCGTAATCATAGTCCAAATCGACAACGTGTGAGCCGCCAATCAAGCGCCCATGAGAGTATCCCCTTCTGTCGGCACGTCTGTCACGGAAGTTCTGGATGTAACTCTAAAAAAAAGAGTGAATGTAATCAATCTCTGATCAATTGAAAAGATTTGACAGGTTTTGTTGATTAGCTTTTAATGGAACACTCCTCGTTCGGAAATAGGCTCATTTTACATCTCCACTAAAATTACAGTTGAGCCGATCTCCAGGTCTGATGGAGCACTTTTAGCATAGCTTAGCATAGATATTTGAAATGGATTAGACTAGTGTTTCTCAACCACATTTCTGGATCTGGATTCAGATCATTAGCTCATTAGCAGAGACTGAAAGACCTGTAATGGGTGTGACAGGCTAAGGAGACATCCAAAACAGTGCTGGTGCTTGAGAAACACTGGATTAGACAATTAGCATCTGTTGGAAATATGAAAACTCAAACCAGGAGACTTGTTACAAGCAGAATTTTTTATTGTGATGTGTTAATTGTTCTGCAGTCAAACAGTATCTTCAAGAAATCCACATAAGTCTGCAAGAGTCTCTTACAAGCTAAAACCGGTCTAAACAAGAGTCCAATTTGAACAGAGTTGTCCTGTTTTGAATGAAATTATATAATTAAACACCAAAAAATATATATATATTCACTAGTTCTGTCTGGTTCTCAAATCTGATTGGCTGATAGCAGTACGATATTCTGCAATATCAGGACTGGTACAGCCTCCTCCCCCTTCTGTATTGCTCCGCCCACAGAGTGACAGCAGATGAATAAACTCACTACAGTTTATCAAATATTGCAGCTGTTGGACAACATAATGTACTCTTGAGGCTTTTTAGATGAGAATGTAGTTGTTTCGATTGCAGCTATGCAGTTCATTCATAAGAATAGTGCCTATTTTAAAATATTTCTAATTTCTGAGCAGAGCAAAGACAGTTGACGTTGTCCATCCACAAGATGGCGACATATTAAGCCCTTAGAGGAGAAAACCAGCGTAATTTTAAACTAAAGCTGATCAAATCATTATTAAACAGGTAAGTGAGTTAATCTAAGTCAATCTCTCTCTCTCTTTTGTATGTTGTAGTGCTGTATTTATACAATAGTAATTGTAGTGTATTGAATGTGAGATGGAACTCACATATTAGGAATGTATGCATTTTGTGTTGGCTACTCTTTGTAGAACCCTGAGTTACTTTTTGGTTGACCGTCTGTTTGTTTCTAACGTGTCTCTTGTTTTCCTTACTGCAGACTAGTTCAGTAAAAAGAAAGAAAAAAGATTTTTCATGGTTCATTTTTGCGATATCCTGATTGCAACAGAGAAATACTGGGAAATCTCTGTAGACTGATGGCATTTCATGCTGTTCAGCCTTATAATCTTAAAATGTGAGCAAAATCACTTTAGATATTACGCTAGAGAATCATTCAAATACTAGCCCTAAAGTGATGTTGGTGAATTAGTAACGGCTTCTGCTGTTCTGACATTAGGTACAGATGTGAATGAATGGCGGAAAAAGTAGTTCCTCTTACAAAAGGGTTTTTAGACTCTGCGTGTTTGATTTTCTTTTTTTACATACACGATTATGCCGTCAAATTGTTGTATAAACGCAATATAACACTCATAGCAGTGCGATATGGCTGTATATCTTCTGATAGGACACACAACGGACGCCTTTAACCAGTGCCGATATACAGCCATATTGCACTGCTACTTCGAGTGATATTGCTTACATATCACTGTTAATTTGAAATTAGATTACATAAATTTATATTTCAACCAGGAATGCTCCGATCAGCAGAAGATCGATACTGGCTGATAATCACATGTCTTGACTCAATCGGTACTCGCTAATTTCATGAACCGATGACAAGTGTGATGGTTTATCAGTTTACAAATAGAGGAAGATGCACATGTGCACCTGAGTTATACATCAGCAGCGCTACAATCGTTTAATCTGTTTTATCTATTATTTTCTGTAAAGCTGCTTCTGACCATGACATGTCCACACTAAATTTAATAATAAATGTTTTGATGGGATTATATGCAACATCCTTAATTTCTCTTAGGTGAGGATAAAACTCCACTTAAGTATCACACTTGTACGCTGACACGTGCAGAGGTGGGGGCTTTGGGGCTTTTGCTTGAGCCCCTGCCCTTTTTTCTCCTGGAGAGAAAGTGCCCTTTTTTCCTGGAGATAACAATTATTTTTTAAATACTACTAATAATATAATATATGTATGTTAATGCGTGTTCTATTTAAGGACCGCTTTCCCTGTCAAACAATAAAAAAACAAAATTTTAAAGAATATATTAGTTTTAGTCTAGCCGCTCCAAGCGAGTCTTGAACCGACGATTTGGAAAGAAAAGCCACATGCGAGGCGAACGCTCTAACGAAGACTCTATTTACATTGTTACTTTCGCCTTAAAAGTAAGGTGTCAACAGTGGAGTAACGTCTAGCACTGCCTATGCCAACTCCTGCATCCGCATTGCACACAGACTCCATCTAGGCCATAGCTTTACAGTCTGACCCATACACACACTGCAGACAGAGTGGGAGTGTGTGTAAATCGTATATTACTAGCTGACCTCTGTTACGGCAGCGCGATATGATCGACAGAACCGCCGATGTAAATTCATCCATCATTCGTCTTCATTGTGTGGAGGTGAGTAACGATTAACAAAAGACTACCTGAGGCTCAAATTTAACGTCAGCTATTTATCCAAAAGCTCAAAAGCAGATAGGCTATTTTGTCTTGCTAACATCCTCCTGATTTACAACCATGTAATAAGTTAGCTAAAGTTTAGCCAGGAAAATATCACAGGCATACAGGCTGTAATGGAGAAACGACAGCTGGATAGTGAAAATATTGCCCTCTTGTTTTTGCAGTCACACAGAATATATAAGGTCAATTGAAGCTATAAATCATGTACATATAGGCTAGCTGTGGAAGTCAGTGGCTATCAGTGTGTCCTACATTCTTCAAAATATTTTATTTTGTTCAACAGAAAAATAAAAACTCAAACAAAAATAGATTGAAAAGGGATAGTTCACCCAAAAATGTACTCTCCCTCAAGTGTTTCCAAATCTTTGTTTCTTTATTTTGTTGAACACTAATGAATAAAAGAGATATTTTAAAGAAAGCTATAAACTTGAAATCATTGACTTCCAGAGTAGGAAAAACAAATACCATGAAAGTCAGTGGTTACAGGTTTCCTGCTTTCTTCAAAATATTACTTTGTGTGTTCAACAGAAGAAAAAAAGTCAAATGGGTTTGAAACAAGTAAAAGTTGAGTAAATGGTGACAGAATTTCAGTTTTAAATTAACTACCCTTTTAAGGGTGAGTATATGGTGAATTTAGGGTAAAATCTCCTTAATAATCTCATTATAATATATTTTATTTAAGTACAATTATTACTATTATTTTATAAAAAGTGCCCTTTTTTTCCATTTGAGCCCCTGCCCCTTAAAAGGTCTCTGCACATCCCTGCTTACACGGTTATATAAAGTTTGAAGAATCAGAATTGGTACTTGGTATCGGCCGATTACCATGACAAAGTGTTGGTACTCGGTATCGGCTGCAAAAATCTTGATTGGAGCAATCCCTAATTTCAACACATCTTGCAGAAAATTTTTGAAAAAGACTTTTGATCATTTTCCAATTTAAAGCTTGACTTTTCTGTAGTTACATTGTGTACTAAAATAAAATAAAAGTAAGAAACGTACATTTTCTAATGCGATGTAACTACAGAAGAGTAAAGCTTTAAATAGGATTTTTTTTTAGCAAGATGCTAAGGAAATGGTCAATTCAATGATTTGCTAAGCTAAGCTAAAAGTGCTCCTGCTAGACCTGGAGATCGGCTGAATGGATTCAAAAATAGTCAAACTTAACTGTTTAACTCTTTGGGAGTAGTAAAATGTGCCTATTTTCAAAACAAGAGGAGTGTTCCTTTAAGATAACTGTCAGATGGATTTGTGATGAGAAAGAGGAATAGTTACCGGAGAAAGTACATCTCCATCGAAGCGGCGGATGGTGTTGGGTTTCCGGCGGTGGGTTGGCTCGGGATGCTGGACTTTTGGTGGAGGATTTGGGGGATGAGGATTGGTCTGAGGTGGGTGGTGGTACTTCTGTTGCTGTTGTTGTGGGGGCTGTTTTTGTGGCTTTTTCTTCTTTTTCTTGTGGCATTCCCTTCGCTCTTCCTTTTGACGGATTCGCATTAGCTGCACTCGTCTCTGCTGGTGATTGATGAAGACTAGAAATGGAAGGAATCGATAAAGACAGATAGGATTAGGAGATGTACTCTGATATGACATCAGGTCAAAAACAGAGCCCTTATTCTGCACTGTTAAGGCACTGTTGTGTGTATTGGCGGCGATTCTCAATCAGTGGTCCAGAGCCAAGCTGATAAACAAACCGTTGAGTGTTTTGACACATTCGGCTCTGCACAGGGCTAAATCGACATTCTGTTCTCTGTCATTATTAAAAACAGACGGATTATTTCTGCCCATTCAGTCACTGTGTTGTGCCTCAACAGCTCCGTGGCCCATCTGTCAGGGAATTCGTGTAATGATCTTTCTCTGTCGCTCTCCCCCTCAGAAAACACTACTCCCACTCTCGCCTCTATTCTTCTGCCCCTTCCTCATGGCAGCGCCTTCCCCCATCCCACCAAACAAGGGCCCAGCTTGTCACCATGGTAACCACCCCCAGCGCAGTTCACACTGTCTGTTCTCCCAGTGGGCACTTTAATGCTTTATCTCAGTGTAACGGTTTGTTTAGCCTTGCGCTTGACAAGGTAAAATAGTGTATGCATGCATATATTTAAAAGAGAAATGTTCAAGGTTCTGTAGACATCTGGAAATATCTTTCTACGCACAATTATGGTCATAAACAGTGTGATTTCTACCCTTGGATATTTCCTGAATACTTTCTTACCATGCTAAGGATGTACATGATTGCTCTCTACTAGAAAGTGATGAAGTGGTTTAAAAGTCCCTATTCAAGGATTTCAGGTCAGGCTTTCCCATTGAGTCACTTATGGCCCGTTTCCACTGAGTGGTATGGTACGGTACGGTTCGGTACGCTTTTATGGCCGTTTCCACTGTCAAAAGGCGTACCAAACCGAACCGTACCACTTTCTCTGCACCCTTTCGAAAGGGTACCAAACACATGAAAGGTGGAGCTACACGCGCAGCTAAACGCTGATTGGTTACAGAGATACGTCACGAGCTCCTGGAGCTAGCCAGAATGAAAACAAAGGAGCCGCCATGTTTTAAATACACAGCCGAGACATTACATCGTACTTCTATATGCATATAATAATGAGCCATGGATGACCGAAGCTCAAACAAACCTTGCTTCAAACAAAGCCAAAATCTGCTGTGTCCTGTTTAAAAGTGTGAGCGGTTTTCGCTTTCTCCAGGGAACTCGCAATCACGTCTGTATTTAACATAACGAACTTCTTGAGCTGATGATAATAACGTGTGTGTGATTATTGAAGTGTCTCCGAAATCTGATCTTTTCAGAAAAGAAAGGGACAAACACGAGAGTGAAGCGCGAAAAAACAAAGGATAAGAGCAAATTGTTTCAGCAACCTGAATCACGATCAAACTGCCATGTTTATCATCACCTTTTGGACTATTATGAACTCGGAATGACAGAATTACTCTTTAACAGAGTTTACATGTGCTGATAAAGATTACAGGCACAGATGAGAGGTTTGCACTGACTGTGGGCTATATTTCATGTTGTTTTTGAACCCAAATAAGGACTAAATGTATGCTGTGCGTAGTTTTCTGTAATTGGTAACATATCGGAGACTGTAAGGGTCTGTATTTGTTCATATATGTTACATTTATTTATTTATTTTATATAATTGCAGACGTAACAGTAGACTGTTTCGCACTGTCATTGATCTGCAGCTAGAATCAAATTATGTTCAAAGAAAAGTTAGTAATAAACATTTATACACAAGTATTTATGTGTATAAAGCATCTGTTTGTGAGAAGTGCTTCTCATATGATATGTGAGCGACCCGTACAGCTTTACTGTAGACATTTATTCGTGTGAGAATGACATTGATTGCAACTTTCTGCCGTACACCATGCCCACCAAAAGGGTACCTTTGGTAGTGGAAATGCAAGCCTGATAAAGGTGACCCGTACCGTACCGTACTGTACCAGTGAGTGGAAACAGGCCATTAGAGACACTATGAGAGGTGGACACAGATTAACTCCACAGCAAGTAATTAAGTAGGATAGTCATAAAAAATAAACTATCCATAAATCTCTGCTTATCAGCCCAATACACCAAGGAAAAAAATTCAGGAAGACACTTTGCTTCCATAAACACATGGAGGGATATCCTCTTAAAAGGGCTATATGTCAGATTTTTCATATGTAAGGATTTGGAATATTTTTTGGGTACAAAAGGATGTGACATTTGTTTCTGAGATCCTTCTGTTCTATGACACAAGGAACCAACAATGCTCACTTACAATGCTCACGATAATGCTGAAAGAGTTGTTCTGTACTATAATGTCAATGTGTAATGCTGGGAAAATTGATTAACTATAGCTTCACATCAATGTGACCTATATACTCTATTATATCACAGCCAGATCTACATACTCTATTGTCTCAAAGAATGACTGGATGAAAATAATCGAATGTAAATCTGAATGAATCTGTCCTCAAAAATAGTGCACTACATTAGAGAAATTTCAGACTCAGCTATTGAACCGTCCATGTAAGTGTGTTTGAGAGGGTTAGATCATAAACACTGTAGGATGCTGGCCTTCAAGAGCAGGACTGGACACCCCTGCATCTCATAGAAGGTCCTGATATATTTCAATATCTGTGTCCTGTTCCATCTTGCACAAAGTCAGTGCGCAACCCAAGGAAAAAAAAAAAAAAAAAAAAAAAAAAACACTATTTTT
>CAIGQZ010032451.1:4507830-4519576 GCA_903798205.1 Danio tinwini | reverse complement strand
TATATATATATATATATATATATATATATATATATATATATATATATCAATTGGCGACTGAGTGTGAACTGACCTGTTTGGCATGTATGCAAAACCTACATTTTAAAGGCTCAAATTGCTCGCTCAATGTGCTGTTGTTTACACAGATGGTGTGTAGATGATCTGATGATGTGAATTGTGTCATACAGACTATCCACAAGCCGAAGTGGAACGTGAACAAGGGAAGTATACTTTATGTTTTAGCCACAGTTTAGCTTCTTTTACTATAATGCTTTGTTTCTCCTGAGCGCTATATTTCAGCTCAGCACATTACAGTACGTTTTGGTATAGGTAACCATGATCAGGCTTGCATTTCCACTACCAATAGTACCCCTATTTGGTAGGCAAGGTGTATGCCAGAAAATTGCTAAAAATGTAATTCTCACTGCATGGGTTGTTTATATATCACATTATTTAAGAACTCAAGTATATTATTTCAAATGTAAACTGTAAACTTTCCACATGTTTTATCCTTAAAAAAGCCCCTATTATGGGTTTTTGAAAATGACCCTCCATGAGTGTATAACACAGCACTAAGTGAATGAAAACATCCAGCTGAGGTTTAAATCTAAAAGTGCACCATGTTTAAAACTATTGATTATTTAATGAAATAGTCGACTCAAAGTCGAATAAATGAATCATGTTGGGTTTGAATCTTTTGCCTGAACACATCAATGTCAACATGGTGCATCACCAAATATGTAGTACCGGATCCGGTAAAATGTGAATGCGCCTTTCCCTTCAGACACTAGCGAAGCTCGGGGATCATGGGACTGATAATGACATGAAGAGGACAATCACTGACAGATGGAGAAGTTAATTTTAACAACCATACCACAGTAAAGGCAACCTAACGCTGTGCTTGTTTTTGTCCTTTTTCTGATTTTTGATACAATAACCGACACTGCAACGTGGGATTTGCTGGCTGTTTGCTATTGAAGGAGCAGCAGAGACTATTATGTATAGGACTTTGTCAGTAACTGTTACAGTTCATGGACCAGTTTTTTCGTCCTCCGGATTAAATCAAATCACTTTTATTGTCACATCATCAGCAGCACGTGTGCTATGATGAGTGAAAAGCTTAGAAAAGATATGTTAGTTATGAAAAGATTATAACATGTAAGTGTGAATAAAATTGTTGCCTCGTTTTGTGTAGTTTGCAAAATATGTGTTTAATTGTGTGTTGTAACTTGTAATCGCTCTGCGCAGCTTGTAATCACTTATGTATTATAGATCAGTGCTTGTAATGCATCTCTCATGTTAAATCTTTATGGGGCTGTTCACATATTGCATCCAAAACCTTATTACTTGGGGTTAGGTTTAAAAGTAGAGAAATATGCTGGTGTTTAACTGCATTGATTTATTTTATTCCTGCATTGGGATCTCACACACTCTCTGCTACTAGATAGCCGTGGTAGGCTTTTCTCTCTATCTGGCACTGAACCTAGTCGACCGATCACAACAGACTGGGTCATCGAACCAATCACAGCAGATTAGCCTCACGCAAAGGAGAGGTTTAGGAACATATAAATCGCTGAACAAATCACATGGGAGTCGTTGAGATAATTAGGTAAAAATAAATGCATATTATAAGACAATGAAAGTGTTTTTTGACCTTGCATGCGAATCAGCCTGTTGTTGGAGACCCCTAACACCAAAATAGGACATTTTATAATGCAAAATAGGGGCTTTTTAATTGATGTGCACCATCAATGCATTATTACTGGGTTGTGTTTTTGTTGTTTATAAAAGTGGTGCTATGTCGTCATTTCCTTGTGTTATTGCATGCGGCAGTGATGATTCTCTGTAAACCAATAGAATTCAGCAATGATTCTAGCTCCACTATCTTGGTACCATACTGTTATGGTATGGTATGGTTAGCTATTTTGGTAACATTGACGGTAGAAATGGGAAAAAATGCAGACATTACTGTACTGTACTGAACCGTACTGCTCAGTGTAAATAGGCCATGATTGGAAGTTGGAAATGGGACTCATTGTGGGTACAGCCCCAGGGCTAAATTTTTCGAAAACTGCAAATATGTGCACTGGCGCTGGGGAGTTTAGGACGCTTCTAAGGGCCCACACCGTTTTGGGGCCCCCAGAGATACTATTAGGGGCCCACCAGATGCCCCGACACCCTCGAAATGTTGTCATAGGGCCCGTACCGGCCAGCGGCAACCCTGCTGACAACTACTGTTCCTTTTAGCACTACTACTGACCGATGACCTCCACATGGATGACTTTTCCGGCTTGTTCAGATTGCTCTGTAGATCTGATGGATTTACAAGAAGGACAAGCAAATGGCACATATGATAAAACGTGACCCAATAATGTACTAGAGATCCTCAAAAATCTCAGCCATGTATTTCACAGTTCCCAAAAATGTAGCCCTGGGCACATACTGTATCTCCAAAGAGCCTTGGTTGCATAATTAACACATGCTTGTGAAACTTACCTTCAGTGTGTGAATATCCTTCAGCCGTGACCTTCCACTGAATAAGAACACCCAGCAGCGCCAGCACAGGCCAAACTCCCATGACCACCCATGTGAACCAACATACTTGGCGAGGTGGATCCACCTTCACTCTCTCGTAGATGTAGCGGGTCAAAGCAAAGAGCTCCACAAAATAATCCACAGTCACAGTCACCACAGCGGATCCAAAGACGGAGGTGGAGATGGTGGTGAAACAGCGCTGCCATTGCAAAGTGAGCACAGCAAAGAGCATGCCTGAGCCCAGCAGCACGCCCAGGGGAAGCCACACTGTCCTCGGGTGGTAAAACTCCTCCAGAACCACTAGAGAGGCCAGGGCCACTAGTAAACCCAGGAGAAGCCCAACCATGAAAAGCCCCACGCTGCGGACTAGCATTGTGACCAGACCGCACAATGTGCCAATTCCCAGGCCGATGCCCACGCTGGCCTCCACACTTAGCTGAGTATCCATGACCCGTTCCTTATAGCAGAGCATGAAGATGATGATGGAGCCGAACATCAGACCCGTGAGGAACATTACAGCCTTAAAGCAACGGTAGCCTACAAGAGAAGAGAGGTGGAAAAGGTAAGATATAGGAGGAGAATGTGGAAAAGTTAATTGCTTTTAAAATGTCATGTTCTTTTCAAAACTATGAACAAACTGCATATTTTAACGCTTTTCACACTGTATTTTGTCATTTTAAACACCCCCTTTTACCCCTAATAAATTAACATTTCACAATTACAATTGAGAACTTGTATTAGTACCACTATTTACTCAAGGATTAACCAGGGTTAGCCATTAATCCACAATGTGGTGAAACATGCTGTGTGAAACATTGCAGTTATGTTACAGCTCTTTTTACAGCTAAACCCTTAGGAATCAACAGCCACATTCATATAATTGTTTCAACATATTAGGGGAAAATGTAAAGCAATGATGAAAAATGCATTAATTGGGAGTGAAGAATAAATGTTGGCGACACGATGGCGCAGTGACTAGCGCTCTCGCCTCACAGCTGGTTTGAGCCCTGGCTGGCTCAGTTGGCATTTCTGTGTGAAGTTTGCATGTTCTCCCCGTGTTGGTGTGGGTTTCCTCTGGGTGTTCCTGTTTCACAGTCAAAAGACATGTGCTGTAGGTGAATTGAATAAGCTAAATTGGCTGTAGTTTATGTGTGGGTGTGAATGCAAGAGTGTATGGTTGTTTCCCAGTGCTGGGTTGCAGCTGGAAGGGCATCTGCTGCATAAAACATATGCTTGATAAGTTGCCGGTTCATTCCGCTGTGGCGACCCCAGATTAATAGAGACTAAGTCGAAAAGAAAATGAATGAATGAATGCTTCAGAAGACAGTATAAAGAAAACTACAGTATATACTATCAACATATAAACGTATAAACATATTACAGTAAGCAAAATGCTGCTAGAGCCTTTATGTAAACAGGTTACGTGCTGTGTTTGTCCCAACACACAACATGAATATACATAAAAACGTTAACCCAGGGTTTAGAATTGTAGAGTGTAAAATCTTGAACATATTAATACCCAGAAATAATTGTAAATAATGAACACAGTGTGACAAGTGAAGTAAAATAACTCAGGATTCTGTTAATTTGGCGATACTAAATGAACCAGGGTTAACTATTTTAAGCATGAAATGCCATATCAAACCGAAATAAATGCACCATTAGCCTCCAAGTGTATGCTTGCTTCTTATTTCAGAGTTTAAGCTAGAGTTAAAATTGAAGTTGAATGTATTTCTTTCATTAGTAATATTTTAAAACAGCTCATGTTGAGCCTTATTTTAGCCCAAACATCTATGTTTAGACATCTATTAAACACAAAACTGCTTGGTGGGAGTGTTCCCGCCTGTAAATCAACATGTTAATGCATTTGCCCAATAATGTATGAAATGAACATAATGAAATAGGGAACATAATGATTAGTTTCAAATGATATAAAAATATATTGTAGCCCGTGAATATGGCTATCCAGATCTAGCATACATTAAACTAACAAAAAAATCTGTTTCTAGACATATTTTTTAGGATAAAATCAATACTTCGGAAACGCCTCGACTTGAAATCATCGGGATAAACATTTTGTTTGGAAACATATAAGTGAGATCAGGAGAACTGCATTGAGTGAAAGCATTTGGCTCTCTGTGCCATTAATGTTCATTCTGTTGCTACAGTTACAGTACATAAGTACCTTTAAAATCGACAGAAGCCTTTTATAATGCATTGTGCTTCTCGCTAAGAGGTTATCTGATTTCAACTGATGCAATTTAGACCTGTTAATAATGGCCCAAATTGACAGCAGAAGGTTAGGAAGAATAAACAACATGTTGTAACGTTTTAACATGGCCACACTGGGGCCGGAGTGCCACAGACAGAGGAGACTCAATATTCTGCTGTTGGTCACAGCTGAGAAAGCTTGTCTCTCTCTCTCTCTCTCTCCTAGCAAGTAATAGGCAGTGAAAGCAAATTTCACAGTCAAGTGAAAGTGATAAAGCTTATCTAATAGAGAGGGACATAGATTTGTCACCCTTGTCTGGTTGTCAAATTCAGATGGTTATAAAGTGAATTAAATTTGGCTGTAACAACCACAGCCGATTGATGATAGTGGTAACAAGACAAAAACGTATTCATGCCAGAATCTGGGCTCATTCTGAGTAACACTTCTTATTTTTTACCAGACCAGACCAATCTACTCGCTTCAAACAATTATGTGTTTAAAGGACACCCAAACATTGACCTCTTGGCTAAAACAAGGTTGAATTCCATTAATTTCTGTGTATTTGATGACTAGTCTATTTGACATATTTTGGACTACTGTTAGTTGGACTATTGCTATTGCTTTTACGAAACTTATTTTAGACATCTATTAGACATCTTGGTAACATTTTACTCGAAGGGATGTTCATAAAACTGTCATGACACCTTTATAATCATGCCATGTTTAAGATATTCTATGCATGCTTATGACAACTCTCAATGAGTATCATTCACTTATTTTCTTTTCGACTTTGTCCCTTTATTAATCAGGGGTCGCCACAGCGGAATGAACCACAAACTTATCCAGCATATGTTTTATGCAGCGGATGCCCTTCCAGCTGCAACCCATTACTGGGAAACACCCACACACTCATTCACATTTAAACACTTTGTCAAATTTAGCTTATTCAATTCACCTATACCGCATGTCTTTGGACTGTGAAGAAAACCGGAGCACCCGGAGGAAACCCACACGAACAAGGGGAGCACATGCGAACTGAGCTGAGGCTCGAACCAGCGACCTTCTTGCTGTGAGGTGACAGCGCTACCCACTGCACCACCGCACCCCCTGTCATTCGCTCAGTATGTCATTTTATATGTAGACATTATTTGTGATGTCTTTTGTCACAACAACTTGACTTTACCAAGACAACATAACTTAAATAATAAATCTGTCATAAACAGGATTGTTTATGAGGCCATTATAATCATGTCATGAATTTTCTGATCACTGCCAACTAATTTTATAAGAGCCTAATTACAGTTTTTCTCAGTCGCTTTGGTGCATTTCTCACAACACTATTTACATTTGCACAACAGTTAATGCATTTCTCAAAACAATTAGTCATTTGTGCACATCATAGTAGCAGTTTCTCATTCCTTCCAGCAAATTGCAAATGCTTTTGGACATGCATCAATTGCTTTCATACAACTCTCTGCTGTTTGTAACATTATCATTTGCTTATGTCATGTCAGTCAAAATTAACTAAACTTGTGGATGCTGAATAGTCATTCCATATAAAACTAAAAGTCCTCATTTCATTACTTGAGTCATTAAATACACAAATGTTGAACTAGTTGTCAAAATCTGTCAAACTCATTTTATTTAAAAAAGTTAAATTTTTTTTTTTTCTGAAAATGTCTTCTAAATTGAACAATTTCATGAATGATTTACAGACCTGTGTATGTTGTAGGTTCAGTTCTAATATGTACTGCAATATTGCTTACAGTTGTGCACAGCTCTACCCAAAGGAAGTTTATGTTTGTTGTAAATAAATGTGTATTTATTCTTTTGCACAATGCTGTAAACAAATTAGAATTGTAAAGAGCATCTGCAGTAAAAATGTGAAACATACATATTCAGTGTCTTGTACTCAGATACCTCACTAAATGCAGTGATGTCTAACTTTACTGTAGTTTTCAAATGGCTGTGCAAATAGTATATGGTGCTGTCTTGAGCATTTTCAGGACGTGTCACCAAAATCAGATTTTTTTTTGCATTGGAAAAGATGTACAGAGTAAAGTGTCATAATGTAAACATGACAAAGCCATCTGACTATTTTGTTCATAAACAATGGTGTCAGGAATTTTCATCTTGATGACACTGACACTTTCATTGACACGAATACTTGCTTTTGAGGAATGAGCTCTCCATTTTGAGCAAGTGACACAGTTTTGCAGGTTATCCACTAGGTTTTGCAGTTTGTAATAATTGTTTTGAGAAATGCATGAACTGTTGTGCAAATGTAAATAGTGTTGTGAGTGAGCCACTGAGAAAAACTGTAAAACTAGTAGTCCTCATTTCATTACTTGAGTCATTTCATACCAAAATGTTGAACTAGTTGTCAAAATATGTCAAGCTAATTTTATATATACATATAAAAAAAAATTCCTGAAAATGTCTTCTAAATTAAACAATTTGATGAATGATTTACAGACCTAGAGTGTGTATGTTGTAGGTTCAGCTCCAATATGTACTGCAATATTGTTTACAGTTGTGCACAGCTCTACCCAAAGGAAGTTCATGTTTGTTTTAAATAAGGGTGTATTTATTCTTTTGCACAATGCTGTGAATAAATTAGAATTGCAAAGAACATATGCAGTAAACATGTGAAACATACACATTCAGTGTCTTGTACTCAGATACCTCACTAAATGCAGTGATGTCCAACTTTACTGTAGTTTTCAAATGGCTGTGTAAATAGTATATAGTGCTGTCTTGAGCATTTTCAGAAAGTGTCACCAAATTCTGACTTTTTTGCATTGGTCCAAATGAAAATGTGACAAAGCCATTTGACTATCTTGTTCATAAACAATGGTGGCAAGACTTTGCATTTTGATGACACTGACACATTCATTGACATAAATGCTTGCTTTTGAGGAATGAGCTATGCATTTTGAGCAAGTGACACGCTTTTGCAGGTTATCCACTAGGTTTTGCAGTTTGTACTAATTGTTTTGAGAAATGCATTAACTGTTGTGCAAATGTAAAAAGTGTTGTGAGAAATGCACCAAAGCCACTGAGAAAAACTGTAATATTTAAAGACATTTAAAGACATTTAAATGACAAATTCACATTTTACCACTGTAGAGGTCAAGAAAAATATACATGAAGCTGTTATAAAATTCGTTTCATGTTTATGACAGATTTATGACAATTTAAACTGTTTTGGTAATGTCATTATATTTACATTAGATGCCATATGCCGTTGCTGTCTATTGAAAGGAATGTGTCAATAGAGGCAACATTTTAGTACAGACATTTTAGTCCTTTGAAATGAATGCGGGACCAAGGTGCAGTGGAGGACTGGCCATTCAGAGCCAGATATATATACACATATATAGATATATCTATGAGTTACCCGATGGTCAGTATGCAAATATTTTTTTTAATTACGAAAATGATAATTTTACATCACTTTTCTACATCAATGAATAAGTGACCGCATGGGCATTGCCGACAAAGAGCCATGTGTTCATGGATTGTATTAAATGTATTTTCCTTCCTACCTGTTAAATTTGATCTAATCCGTGTCCTGAAACACACTCCCTCTCCTGCTTTCACTTATTCTAATGGAGAAAGCGATTAGTTTGTTAATAAGGCCTCGTTTACACTAATACGTTTTAGCTTTAAAACGCATAAGTTTTGATATGGTTACGACATCCGTCCACACTACGCCGGAGTTTTTGAGCACCGAAACGGACCGTTTTGGAAACGCTGGACAGGCCGTTTTCATTCTAAAATGCTGCTGCTCCGTCTCAGTGTAGATGGGGAAAAACGGAGACATCTGAAAACGGAGGCGGAGCTGCAGACATTCGCCTATCCGATTGGGGCTTTTCCTCAATATTAAGTAGCCTTCACACAGTTCAGTGACAGTCCTGCATCCTCTCCTTGTAAGTTCAGACTTCGCAAGTTTGATATGAAAAGCAAACTCCCGAGTGTGTACATGGTACTTTAAAAAGTCATTCACATCACCCTGGCTATGCTGTTTCACTTTCTTAACAATAAAATGAAAACATGACATAAGGAACTGCCTATTTTTATTTTGGTATTAGCAACTTAACAGACATCAAAAAATGTTGAGGCGTCGTGTAGCTGCATAATATAAGCGTCATCTTCATGCATATTTATAACAAAACGGAGCCTATAACATTACTGCCTCCTTTCATTTTCATTGAAAATACAAAACATACCCTCTCTTTCATAGAATATCAGTTTTAATAAATAATAAAGGCCAATATAAAAGTATAACGCACAATAAGTTTATACAATAGAGAAAATAAAGGCAAGCAATCAGTCAGATGTGGTGTCCGCAGTTACATTAATTAAGATATTAACCTAACTTATCTGCGCTCAGCCAAAACATGTTACCTGAGAACAAGTAATAGATTCAAAAGACCAAAGACAGGGAATATGTTGCTAGATATAGACAACAAGATGAATTAAATATCATGTTTAACAAATATAGTGAGATTAGATCCAGCGGGAGATCCGTGATGAACAGTCCGACGTGCACAGCTCTCATGGGTATGTGCTTAACGCACGCTGCAGCGCATGCCAGAGAGTGTGTGTGGTCACGTGATGTGCGTCTTCACTGTTTTAGTGTAGTGAAGAGCTGTTCAGAAACGCTGGGTGAAACGCTAGTGTGGACGCGGATCGTTTTCATTCTAAAACGCCGTTTTAAAACTAAAACGTACTAGTGTAAACAGGGCCTAAATCTCTGTAATAACTCGTTCACTTAGCAGACAATAATACAAGTTTCTGGTACCGCAGCATATTGTTGTCATATTTCATTTACATTGTTTGCTGATATTATTTAACAAAACTAGCAAAAGCCTGGTATTTAGTGCGAGTTGGTGCTACTTTGCCTTATGGTCAGGACAGTAAGAGACTGTATTATCATCAATACTTGTTTAGCACAAAAGTTCGTAACATACAAAAACATAAACTAATCTTACCTATGAAATGTTCTGCCTTTGTGCTTTGTTTTCTTGTTTGCTCATTACTACACCCGTACACCGCGCAAAAGTCCAGCACCTTTAGAAACTGGCTTTAGTCTTGACTAGTGTGGTTGAATGACTTTTGTCCTGAGAGCACTGTACAAATATGGCTGCAGTACTGGCGCATGCTCAGGGTCCATATGCGATATAGTAGTGTATATATATCTATGGTCATGACAAAGACACTAACAGGTATTGTTTTCTTGTTAATGTCATAAGCAAACATAAAATCTCATTCATATTCATGACTACTTCTTAAGTTGCTACCACCTGCGCAGAAAACAACAGCGCAACTGGGTTGTAACCTGTGCTGCCAGATTGAGGTAAAAAATATGCTTTGAGATTTAAATATTTCATCAATTGTGTGAAGTGATGAGCTTCATAGATCTGGCAACTTGACAAACATGGACTTTTCCTAACTACATTGTGCCATACAAACTACAGAAGTTTCTCAGGAGAAATAACAAAATGGGATGGTGGGTTTGAAATACGGGAGGCAGGTATGTTCTAAAGGTGTCATGACAGTCTTATGAACACCCCCTTCAAGTAAAGTGTTACAGACGTCTTTTAAACACAAATGCAATCCTGCTGGGCAGTATCATTTCATTCATTCATCCTTTGAAACCTACCGAAGAAGCAGTAGATGATGCCAAACAGACAGCACATGGAGCAGACGACAGACGGGACCACCTCATAGCGCCGTTCAATGTCCTCGTCACAGCTGAACAGACGCTCCGGACTCCCGTCATTAGATGGCAGCGATAGCTTAAAGGCCAGAAACTGGGCAGGGGACGTCATGCTGTCTGTGTGTGTTAGAGAGCGCTACGTATCTTTAGGGAAGCCAAGCAAACAGGGAGAATGGGGTCATGTGGAAGGTAGAAGGCGCAGAGAAGGTTTCCATCCACTACAATTTTCCTGTTCAAAGAGATCAGAAGCAGATGCAGACATTAGATAAGGTTCGACTCTACCCATCAAAAAAAAACATAGTAGAGGCAGACTAAAATTATAATTTAATATTCTCTTTGTGACAACATCAGAACATGTAATGCCAAACCGCTGTCTGACTCTATTAAACTTTTGCGTCAAGTCAAATTTTCACTTCATTTAGTCATACTTTTTTCTGCATTCGAAATATATTGCCTGACATTTTAAAAACTAAAAATGTGTGATGCCATGCTGGGAGAAATAACCTTTAACGTCAACACACTGGCATAGAAGAGCCATTGAATGCTGACTGCCTCAGTAAACATAAGCTGAGGAAAAAAAATGTTATAATTCTAATTTGAAACTAAGTGGTGTAAACAGTAGTGTGTATTTTCCTCAGAGGATGTATGTGCTGCTTTGGTTGACAGCAGTGCTTTAATTGCTTGTAAGTGTATCACACAGAGCATATTTTCCTTATTAGAAAGTCAATGTTTGAACTTCAAAGAGACATAAGGAGTACTTGTTAACGCACAGAACGTAGCACTTACTGTTTCACAAAACATTGTGATGATATTCATCCACTTCACACAATACATCAAACACAAAAGGCTACAATAGAGAGTTTGCTTGCTTTGAAAAAATGTAAGCCTTCGCAACACCAGCAATGTTCATCTAGACAATATGATTAAAGAGGAAATTAGATTTTTCCTATTTCATTTATATGTTGATTTTCTCAGCAATTTCACACATGAAGAACTATACCTTAGAGTTCTGGGGGGGGAAACAAAACTACTTCAAAGTTATCATTGGTATTAACAGATTAGGCATTATGTGTTTGGAGTAAACTATTCATTTATATTTATCTTATAAAGTACTGATAATGAGTATTTATATAAGAGTACCAACATACAATAGTAGGCCAATATTAAAATATTTGATAGATAGATAGATAGATAGATAGATAGATAGATAGATAGATAGATAGATAGATAGATAGATAGATAGATAGATAGATAGATAGATAGATAGATAGATA
>CAIGQZ010032451.1:4478438-4489294 GCA_903798205.1 Danio tinwini | reverse complement strand
ATCCTAACAAAAGAGACAGTATGTGTATATGACGGAAAATACACTGTCGCAAAAAGAATTAACTGTTATCTCAAGCCCTTCTATGTGTTATAGACTGCAGCTCTGAACCTTTAATTTTGGTCAAAAGGAAAACTGGTCACCCTGATTGAGCCTCCCAAGGCTTTTTCTATATTTCCGTCAATTGGTGGAGTTCTGGTTTCTTGCCATTGTGGCCTTTGGCTTGCATGGTTAGGGTCGGTGGAGCTGCTCTTCAATCTTTTAACCGTGATTTTTGCTTCAAACTGAATTAGTTTTACAGTTTTTTACAGTTTCAGTTCTAACACTAGTCTCCTGTGTGCCTGATATGCTGGAATGGTACAATCTGAAATACTGTTACACTCAGAAATTTATTATTGCTACTTGTTCAAACTATTTATTTACAGCTGCAATCAGAATTATTGAACCCCCTTAGATTTTTTTTTCTTTTTTAAATATTTCCCAAATGATGTTTAACAGAACAAGGAAATTTTCACAGTATGTCTGATAATATTTTTTTTTTCTGGAGAAAGTCTTATTTGTTTTATTTCGGCTAGAATAAAAGCAGTTTTTAATTTTTAAAACCCATTTTAAGGTCAAAATTATTAACCCCTTTAAGCTATTTATTTTTTCCATAGTCTACAGAACAAACCATCGTTATACAATAACTTGCCTAATTACCCTAACCTGCCTAGTTAACCTAATTAACCTAGCTAAGCCTTTAAATGTCACTTTAAGCTGTATAGAAGTGTCTTGAAAAGTATCTAGTCAAATATTATTTACTGTCATCATGTCAAAGATAAAATAAATCAGTTATTAGATATGAGTTATTAAAACTATTATGTTTAGAAATGTGTTGAAAAAATCTCTCCCTTAAACAGAAATTGGGAAAAAAAATAAACAGGGGGGCTAATAAATCAGGGGGTTGAATAATTCTGATTGCAACTGTAAAATGAGCTAAATAAACACAATTCTTGAGGTTTTATGGGGACAACTTATTTTTTTATGCTTAATCCTCTTCAATTTGTAAAAATGAAGGTAACTTAATCGATTTGTGTTGGGCATTTTTAAAAACCCAGCATTTTTACAGTGTATGACATTTTATTATCTTTACTTCATCTATGTAGAGTGGCTTTGACTCAATCTGCATTGTAAAAGTGCTATAGAAATAGAGATAATTTGACTTGATATGAATAGGTCCTGCCTCTTGCTCAAGGTTATTGTACTGAAAATAAAACTATATAGTACCTATATTAAAATAAAACTAATTTTTGACTATTTGTGAGGTACTATTTGATTATTTTAGTAGAGCCAAAAATAATGACAAAATAGTTTTGTTTTTTTTTACCATAATTTACAGAAGACATTCACCAAGATGTCATTCAGTATACACTGTAAAGCATGCTGGCTTCCACACAACTCCTTCATGTTGTCCTAACACAAATTGATTAAGTTAACTAATAATTTAAGTGGATTGAACATAAAACAATAAAGTTGTCCCCCCCAAAAAAAAATTAATAATTTTGTCTTATTTTAAATAAGTAGTTTATATCAGTAGCAAAAAGTCACTTTTTGAGTGTAGCATAATCAAAATCTATCACACAGTGATGGCTCAAATACTAATAAATTTACATTTTTATTCTTTATACTTTGCAAATTTTACAAATTTTTCATACTGCATTTTTGTTTTAATAATTTAAAACATGTTTTTGTAACAACACTTTCATATATTTTACTAATTACATGTCGGAAAAAGTATCTTGTTTATTTTTTTTACAATAAATATTTCTGTTACGTTTAACAATGGCACATTATTTCCACAATAATTTTGACATTTTATTTCAAGTTAAACCTTAAAGTAGACACTTTACTTTTGATGAATGTCTTCTATTTATATAAAAAAGCTTAAGTAAAGTATAAAATGTGCCATAAAACACTTGTGTATTTTATTTTGGTTAATTTACAATGATATTTATTATTTTCATTTGGTTTACTGAAGTTAAAGAACATAAAAAAAAGAACAAAAAAAATCAAAAGTGTTAATAAAAAAGAAAGTTCACTTTAAAAGTGAAATAAATCTTATTTTAATCATCTTGCTTGCTATTATAGCAAGATTTAAATTTCCTGCATCAGCCTGAAAAGTATTTTTGATCTCCATAAGTAGAAAAAATGATTTAAAATGATTTAGAATATAACTGTAATATCTACACTCTTATTTATTTTGCAGAAGTTTCAAGCGTTGAAGTATGGACAAACTAAAACTGCAGGGCAGAAAAGCAGTGAAATGGATTAATGGATTTATCATCGACTTTCTCTTGCTCTCCCACTCACTTCTCTGCATGTCTCTTCCAGCTGTAGCCGATCGTCTTGACTTCAGTCTACAATCCCAATCCATTCACTCAGCGCCTCACATCATTTCATTCTCTCTCTTTCTATCTCAATCACAGTCTTTAACTTAAGATCAAATCCATGACAGAAATGTTTTGGTGTGCTCTGCAGCCTGACTCAATTAGACACGGATCTCTGAGAGGAACTGTGCTGCGTCCTTCATCCATCTATTATTACATAACAGTCATCATTACGGAAAACAGCACTTACTGTAGCTTTCATACAACCTCCCTTCATGAGTCTATGCATTGTTTCACGCAGCTGCACCTCATTTCTGAACAACGGTTTGGGAATCCTTGAAGACATTTCTTGCTGTGACTCAACTTTTTTGTTTTAGTATTGTCCTTGCGTAATCATGCTTTGATTGTGCTTCCTTTGCTATAGTTTGCAAATGGCTCATAATGGAAATGTGGTTGGAAAATGGCCAGAATTACAATACATTAGAAGACACATTAGTAGAAGCTTTCAGAAAGCTCTGTTCTCCATCATAACATTAATGTTTATTGCTTTTAATAATTATAATATAATTATTATATTGCTATAATAAAAGTTTGCATGAAACAAAGGATATAGAATTTGCTTTTCATTTTTTTGTTTATAATGGGATTTGTATTAGCTCTAATGAAAACTGTAATGATCCACGAGAGTCATTCATTCATTTATTCATTTATTTTCTTTTCGGCTTATTCACGTTATTTATCATGGGTCGCCACAGCGGAAAGAACCACCAACTTATCCAGCATATGTTTTACGCAGCGGATGCCTTTCCAGCCGCAACCCAACACAGGGAAACACCAGACAAACACTACAGCAAAATTAGTTTATTCAATTCACCTATAGCGTATGTCTTTGGACTGTGGGGAAAACCGGAGCACCTGGATGAAACCCCACGCAAACACGGGGAGAACATACAAACTCCACACAAAAATGCCAACTGACCCAGCCAGGACTCGAACCAGGAACCTTCTTGCTGTGAGGCGATCATGCATTTTTCAATATATCTTCTTTGTGAAAAAAGAAACAAAATCTCAAACTGGTTTGGAGTAAATGATGACAGAAATGACATTTTTTGTGCCTTTAAATGTAAAACAGACATGCATTCTTTTGAAAATATCCCCCCTAAAATTGTGGTGTATCTAGCAGAAACAGATCAGGTCTGAATTGTGAAAGTGGACTGTTTTCAACACTAGTACACAAACGCTGTACACAGTCAAGTCTCTAAACCAAGAGAGCAATTTCAGAGAGCAGGAGTCCCGTAGGCGATGGCTGCTAAAAGTAAAGACAACATAATATTTATCTAAAGATTCTAAGGTAGAAACATTTTCAAATAATATGAATCATGACTTGAAATTGTTCTAAGTGAAAACAATTTCAAATTTGTGTTTTTTTTATTATACAAATCATTGAAAAATCTAAATTAACCTAGTAAGACTTCATTACATTTTAAAATCATCGTAGTGCATGCTTAACAGATTATACCTCAGATAAACAAGTAAACTAAAGAAAAACATACTGAAATATCAATAGACACCTTTATAAGCACCCGTGTTTCATATAACGTAATGTAAACCGTGTCTCGAATCATATTTATCTGCCTATGTAGAAATATTTATTAGAGTTTATACAGGATTACCGTGACGCCATAACAAAACAATAAGCGAGTTGAACACGTGACTTCTTCCACATCTATCGAGGTCGCGATCAATCCCGCTTGTTTTAACGGCGGACAACGACATAAATGTTGGCGATTTTTTAACACAACCAAAGGCTGTTACGGTACATATTGTACTGGCAGCTTGTTGCTGCTGTCGAGACATGGAGCTCAGCTGTTATGCACACTATAGAAGAAAAACAACCCTATACGGCTTAATGTATACAACGCGAGAAACAAAAGAGCCACACGATGGGCTGAACAATGGCTCAACGGCAGCGAATACGCTGCCAAAAAACATCATCTGGTGTACAAATGAATGGTCAACATTCAAGATTGTGTACAACATTCTTAAAAGCACTTTTCCCCTTGTGAGATAGTCTTACTACATTATAACATGGTAATTCGTCATGTGGTAACTAACGTTTAACACACTGTGGACAAAGGACTGGACAAACCCTCCAACAACCGTATAAGGTTTAATATTGCCAAAAATACATGCTGAATCATTTTTAACGATATGAAAGGGTTTACAAACTACTTTGGCTAAAAGAACAGTTTAAAAAATCTGACTTATAAAGCACTTAGATGATGGAAAAAATCACATAACTTACCGCCGTGACAGCTCGACAGCAGTGGATTTAATTGCTTACAGCAAGCACTGATAATTCAGTTTTAGCATCCTTTTGTGACCAGGGTTTTCCCCCATTCCGAAGCATTCAGAATCCAGTCTGTGATCTAATAATAAGACAACTAACGTTAGTGTGTCACGATGTTGCGCCTACAGCGTGAAACCGGTTCACTTAAATGGTTAAAACGGGTCCAGATGCTTTCATATTGAATCGATATCATGATAACCCTGGCTTTTTCGCATCCCTTCGGGTTTCCTTTCTTTCTAGTGTGTATCTGATGGCACTCGGTGTTTTCATTTTGATTCACATGCTCCGTGTCTTAGGAGTGAACCATTCGCCGAGAGCGGGGGGAAGGCGCACAAAGGGACCTCCGTGAATGAAGCGCCCCATTCAGTGTTAGCTTTTTAAACTTGGACATAACAAGCATTGAAGGCTTGAAAGACATTGGTTTCGAATCTCTTTGTGGTACAGAAATACATGGCTTAAAGGGATGGATGGTTCACTCAAAAATGAAAAATTTCTCACGATTTACACTCATATGGTTCTAAACTTTTATGAAATTCATTAAAGGCAAAGGAAGAAATGCTGAAGAATGTTGGAAGCCAGCAACCATAGAAACAAACATGACTATGGAAGTCAGTGGAAATTTCCAACATTGTTTAGTATTTCTTCCTTATGATTTTTCATGCACCAAGACCATTTGTGGGAGCTGGGCTTTTTTTTGTCTTTTAAAAGCCTTTTAAGTGTTCTTAGTTGTTGTTTTCAACACACACTTTTAAATATTTATTTATTTATTTGCACTTTATTTATTTGTGTCTGTAGATTTTAGTTGCCATATATTTTAGACCATTTTCTTCTAACAGATTCTGTTTCCGAGCCATAACCACACTTCATCAGCACTTAAATGCACCAAATTGTACAGTTTGAATTGTTATAAGATGGTGTAAGCCTTGAATGTTGAATTGATGAAGAAACATTCCAAAGAGTTCATTTTAATGCTGTTTGAGAAATTATTTATAATGATTGATTTATAACTATTGACATGATTTTTTTCAGAGGTGTTTGAATTTACAGATTTTGCTTCAAGGAGTTTTAATATGAATTTATTGATAAATTTATTGAATTTATTTAATGAGACTTCTGCTTGAATGAAAATATTTTGAAGTTATAATACATTTTATTACAGTTTATGCTGACATTCTAGGTTTCTTTTTTTTGTCATGTTAACTTTGTGTTGAGTTCATTTAACTCTTAATTTTAAGTCAGCTGTGTAAACTTCATGTTAATTATTACAACAAACTTTATTATGTTCATTTAACTCATAATTTTAAGTCAACGTTTTCATGTAGTTTGACAAATCTTTTGTTCATATTTCTTCAAATTATATTGTATCAAGTTAAACTTCAAGCAATCAAATGGATTAATTTGACTTAAAAAATAGTTCACTCAACAATTTTACATTAATTAGCTGAGTGTACTACAATTTGTAGAGCAACTTAAACAGCTTGAAGTAGTTGATGCAATACAAAATATTGCAAAAAAAATTAGTTTTAACCCACATTTATAGTTACTATGAACTCAAACTTTTAAGGCAACCAGGTAACTTACTTTGTTTAGTCAAACTAAATTTTTTTACAGTGTATACATTCTATCTTATATATACAAATTCTTTTTAAATAAGGCAAATTCATTTTATTCTACAAGTAAACTGCTGCTTGAAGTATTTTCTAAATTGAAATGATAAAAAGACATTCACAAAATCCCTTTTGGCTATAACATGTACAACAAAAACATTCTGAAAACATCTGAATTATATTTATCACATAACATTTTAGAAAACTTGAATAACAAAAATGTTAGATTTTTTTAATGAAATCAATTGGGGAAATTTGATTACCTATTAGTGCTTATCTTTCTAATCACATTTTCAAATATACTGCCATCCTTACATTTGTGATCTTTTTTTTTTAAAGGTATCTAATTACGTAAAAAAAAAAAAAAATCTATACCCTGAAAGGTTCTATCTTTAATCTGAGCAGCTTTCATTTGTTAAGTTGCATTTGTTGCATTTTAAATAGCAAAAATAATATGTGGAACAAGTTTATTTCATAAATACAAAATATGTATTGTATTACATAAAAAAAAATATTTAAAATCTCCAAAATCAAAATCCTCTCAAATGTATGTTCTGCTGTTTTAACAATCAATTTCTCCCTTTAGGACCAATTAAAAGCATTACTGTTATAGATTTATAGTTTTATAGTTTGACTTTGAACCAGCAGTTTTCATGTCATGTGACTAGATATGGGACGATAACTGGTTTCAGCGTTTACCACAGTTTGGAAAAGTCAAGGTTTCAATACAGCTAAAATTTTCGGTTATACCATTCCCAATGTATATGTAAGAGTTTTTTTTTATGTATTTTTATGTGTTGTAAATAAATCAGTGTTTTTGAAACTAACGAAGACAGAAGTCAATGATTTATTTTAACTATTTAGCCTGACATGTTTACTGTTCCAAAATATTATACTGTTTCTTAAAATGAATTGTGTTCATTGTTTTTTTGTTTTTTACCGAGACATTTAAAAAGAACTGTACATTCACTGTACTGGTTGATATGTTACAGGAAAGAAATAATGTGCTCATAACATCCGAAAACCAATATGGTGTTTATGACATCACAAGCAAGCATTTAAAGGCTTAAAAGCACAAACTGTTTCTCGATTTTAAGACTGAATTTGCACACAACTGACAAATAGTCGCAGGCAAATTAAATTTTAGTGACAAGGCAGCCAGCACCCGATCGAGCCAGTAATGATCCTGTCTACTGTCTCAAACATCTATCTGTTTTTTTTTATAATTATATACAGCTTTACCATATGCCTGTCAATGCAATCTAAATGATTAATATCATCTAGATTGCCAACATTTGCTTGCTAACTTTATCATACTTTTTTTTACCCAGTAATGTTGATTATAACCTGATAATTCATTGTCATGTTTAACATCAACATACTCATTAAACATTGTCAGTATATAATAACATCGTATTATCACTCAGCCCTGTAACTACTATTTTGTTTTCAAGCTGCTACTGTAAACTGTTAGATGAACAGAACAATTATTTTTTTCTTTGACATTTTAAATGCTAATGAATTCTTTATTTTGTTAATATATGTTTAAAGTGATGAGGAATCTGGTCCACTGCTGAGTCTCTCTCTTTTTTTCAGCCACCTGAAGATGAGAAAGACATTTTCAAGGTGGGCATATTGATGGTGAGCCAGGACTTCCCAGACGAGATGTGATTTTGGATCCCAAAGTTTTTCCATGCTTTTACAATATATTTTGAACTATATGCGTTGACCATAAACTATTCCAAAGGACTGCGGTACACCTTTGATTCAGCAGATTTTTATGAATATTTAGGAAAACTGTATTTCAAAGGTTCATTTTTCTTCATTAGTGATGTTCTTATGTTGTAAAGTGCAGGTTCCTACAGTCATGGAAAACCTGGAAAAGTCATGGAATTTAGACATGGCATTTTCCAGGCATAGAAAATTTTTGGAAATTTGTTTAACAAATATCTGTATACTTGAATATAGGTTGCTTTTTTCCAGTCACATACTCTCACATTATTTGTGCTATGTGAAGTTTATTTATAAACTAATTTCGAGAGGATCACGTGATTATGATTGAACACGGCTGGTCATGCATTAACCATGTATGACCAACCAATCAGACGATTTCTAACCCACTATAAAGAGCCAGAGTTTCTTACTACAGTCATCTTCGTTTAAAGAATCCCCCCTTCCACCCCTACTCCTTCTTTTTTCCTTTCATAGGGCGGCACGGTGGCCCAGTGACTAGCACTGCGGCCTCACAGCAAGAACGTCATCGGTTCAAGTCCTTTAACAGACTGGCTGTCGTTTCTGTGTGAAGTTAGCATGTTCTTTCCATGCTTGCGTGGGTTTCCCCCGGGTTCTCCGGTTTCCTCCCATGTTCCAAAAACATGCACTACACGTTAATTGAACAATCTAAATTTAGCACTAGTCAAACTTTTATCCATCATCATATCTCTCCGTAGCAACTATTTTCTTCATCAACTCTTACAAAAGGTGGGAGTTCTCGAGATCTACCTGAGCTCAAAGCTCCCCTCTCGCCCCGCAAACGGGAGGGAGCCCAGGGCTCAAGGACCTTTTGAGCTCAGGGCTCTCTCCCGGGACAGCATGCCAAACTTGCTTATAATCAATCATCAGCTAAGTGTGAACTCTTGAAATAAGCATTATCAAAATTTTCTATTCTAAATTTTACATTAAATAGATTGTTGCATGTTTTACAATTTGCTGTATATTTGAACATGCTTTGTTTTTCTTATTATTTACCACATACTTCAATATTATATGAAACATTGGGTCATGAAAATTTACTTGAAAGTCTTGGAAAAGTCATGGAATTTTAGTAATAAATATGAACCCTAAAAGTGGTCTTCTTTGATGTTTCACAACAAATCAATCCAAGAGACATGTAAAACTTTCCCATGTGCTTATTATTATTATTATTATTATTATTATTATTATTATTATTATTGTAGTTGCAGGTTTTAATATTGTTATACATTTTGTATTATAAAATGTATGCTTTGCTTTAGAATGTTCAGAGAAGATAACCCTTACATTTTTTTTATCGCAAACCTTTCAAATAGCAAAAAGCGCAAAAACACCACAACCTAATGAGAATGACAGTAAAATGATATACACTGTACAAAAATGTTATTTGGCTCAAATGATAAAACTTGGTTTCTTTCTTTATTTTTTTTTACTTAATTAGAAACATTCAGCTATCAGCTAACAAGTCTCTGATAAAAACAGAACCATTCATTGGAATACAATCATACTGTACATAAAGCAGAGGTGAATTGATGTTGTTTCAGTGTTTTTTCCAGTGTACTGTATATAGTAATTGAATTTTAGGTGAACAAATGTTGATTTTGTGACTATTTTGATCTGTTATCATCATTGTAATACCATTATTATTGTTGTATTACAATTATTAAAAGTGGCTAAAAATCTTTGATAATTTTTAACGTTGTTTCAATGATAATTTTTTAAAATCTTTTAACATGTTTAAAATCTTTTAACATTTATGTTTAAAATCTTTTAACATTTATGTTGGTTTCAGTGTAAATACTGATAAAATTTTTGAAGTAATGCTGATTTTTTGACTATTTTGAGGAGGATGGTCATTGAAATAGCATTATTTCAGGGTGCAAAACGCTGAAATCAATGACAGCTTGACGTTATTTCAGTAATAAGTTTGGTTGATGCTTCAACATTTATTCATGCAGTTAACGTAAGTCTGATATATTGGAAGGGGGACATATTTGAAAAATACTGCATATATGTCATCTTCAGCTTAGATGACATCATGGAACCTCAGAGTTCCATTTAGAATTCTGGCTACTCAGTGTCTGACGAGAAACCAGAGCTGATTTCTGCTGCATATCCTGGATTTCAGGAAGAAAAGTCCATCACATATGCGGGAGGAATCAACAAGTAACAAGTAGGCTAACTGCACAAAACACAAACCATAGGCTATGAGTTAAAGGCTTAAACCAGGAGCGGTTCTAGACCCTTTCCAGTACGTAACGTTAAATTCACCTCATCTAAGACCACGAATTATGAAACTATCAAATTTTATAAAAAAAAAAATCTATAGAAGTTTTCCCGATTATTTGAAATTGCGACCTCGCTTCTAACACCCACGCGATCTTATCAATAGTATGATCCTGCACAACTGGAGTAGCTGCACGTTCAGGACCACATGTATAGGACCGCATTTATAGGACCCTAGTTTTTTGCGGCAGCGCCACCTACCGGATTGAATGAGATAGTGAAACTGCATTTCTAGGACCATTGTTTTGTACCAGCGCCACCTGTCGAATTGGATGAATTAGCGGAAACTTCAGTTTCAGGACTGCCTTTCCAGCGCCACCTACCTGATTAGATGATATAGTGAAACTGCATTTCTGGGACCGTAGTTTTGTAACAGCATGGTTTATGAAACACCTGCTTTGAGTAACCATTTACATTAAAACAAATACATTTATACCTAAAATATAAAAGAAAAAATGTTGTTTAAGCTTTACACAAAAAAGCTGAGTCCCTAAAAAA
>CAIGQZ010032451.1:4429608-4464959 GCA_903798205.1 Danio tinwini | reverse complement strand
ACTCTATAGATATACACTCCATACATATGCACACATGATACACTCCATACATATATACACACTCTATAGATATACACTCCATACAAATGCACACATGATACACTCTATAGATATACACTCCATACAGACATGATAAACTCTATACATATACACACATGTCAGGGTCTGGGATAGAACCCGGGTCTCTGGCATGAAAGGTGAGTTACCTAACTGGGAGTTGATGGACCTTTACGGGCAAAAGGACATGATACACTTCATACATATACACACACGATACCCTGCATACAAATATACACACAATACACTCCATACATATGCACACATGATACACTCCAGACATATACACACTCTATACATATGCACACATGATACACTCCATACATATACACACACAAGATACACTCCAGACATATAACCATACATATGCACATATGATATACTCTATACATATACACTATGAATATACACACTCCTATACATGAATAGGAAAGTTAAGTGTATTATATGAATATACACACTCCATATATTTACACACATGATACACTCATAAATTATAATTATTAAATATAAATTTTAGTATTGCTTCTGTGAACTTGAACAAGTATATTAAAATCCATGATTTTTTACTAGTTTTATTAGTATTTTTTTTTCAAAATATGCTTTAAATGCTTAAAAAATAAGTTAAATTTTTGTAGACTAGAAATATATGTACTGTATATCATTTATTTAAAAAATGCAGGCAATACTTTATAGATAAATTTTATAAAAAAATATTTTATTAATCTTATTTTTTAATTCAACTATAGGGGTGCGGCAGGTAAAGGGTCTACAAGACATTGTGCCCAGGGGCCTCTGAATTCTTAATCCGGGCCTGCCTTTCTTAGACTTTCATTGGGATTCTCAGTCTACATGAAAATCAAAGACCATAATTGTATATATTTTAATAATATTATAAAAAAAATATCAATTTAAGTAAATACATGCACATTTCAGAGGGGCTGCGTTTTATGGCAGGGGTAACAGCCTGCACAGCGAAATGAACTACCAACTGTTCTGGCATCCGTTTTACGCAGTGGATGCCCTTCCAGCCGCAACCCAGTACTAGAAAACACACACTGATGCATTACAACCAATTTAGTTCACCAATTCCCCTATAGCGCATGTGTCACTCAAACCAGTGACCTTCTTGCTGTGAGGCGACAATGCTAACCACTGAGCTACCATGCTGTCCTGAAATTAATATATTTACCCAAAAGATTTCTTAAATGATCTTTGCATATCACTTCAGTTGTATCTTTACATTGTTTTCCAGTTACATTTAGAATAGATTTTTATTTTATTTATTTATTTATAACAAAATTATTGTTTAATAGTAATAATACTCTAATTTGTAATAAATATTTGAAAAAGTATTTATTAGAATAATATATTTATCATTTTAGGTATTTATAAATAAACGGGGGGTGGCTTGGTTGTGGGGGCGTTGCTTGTGGATATAAGCGGGGCTTAAAGAGCCCCTATTACACATTGAAAAGGGTCATATTTCGGTTTTATGGGTCTCCAACAACATACTGATATGCATGCAAGGTCAAAAAACACGTTCATGGTCTTATAATATGTATTTATTTTTACCTGATTATCCCAGCGACTCCCATATGAATCGTTCAGCGATTCATTTGTTTCCAAACCCCTGCTTAGCGCGAAGCTAATCTGCGCTGATTGGACCGATGACAGCCTGTTGCCATAGGTCGACAGCGTTCAGCACGAGACAGTAATATGGCCAGCGTGGTTTATTAAGCCCGCGGCCGCGGGTCGCCAACATTGGATCGCAGCGGACGCTCGAAACACGCTCCAAAGTAAACTTACTAACACCACAGTAAACAGTACCCTGTTTTCAACAGTGTTATTCAGACACCTCAGCGCCGAAAGCAGTGCAGTTAAACACTAGCATATGCATGACATACATTCAGTCTTAATCCACACAGCAGCAAAAGCTGAACTCTTCTGAACCTTGACCGCTGCACATGTGCAGGATCAGCTAATGTTGGCCATAGCAACGACAAACAGCAGTGGAACGAGCTCACGAAAGCATTTAAATCTGTAAACAAAGCAGCATGCGTCGCGTTTACAACGTGGCATTAGATGTGATATGAGAATATAAAGAGTTAACCTGATACAGTACACGCGGTTACTAGTAACAAAACATGTAGATCATTTCTATTTGCAATCATTGCTGTAGCACCTCGTCCGTAAACTGCTATATAAGTTCTTAGTGCTTACCTGTACTCTGCTTTTCTAAACGATCACATCCCCAGCCGGGAGGTTGTAGAATCCTCTGTGCTCTGACAAGCTATCTCTGCGGGCTCCCGCTCTCAATTCGCAAGCCTTTTCAGTGCTGCTCAACAGCCCGAAGCCCAGCATGCAGCAGCCTACCGGTGTACCTATTATTTTGTCCTTATTTTGCCTGCACCCCTGGTGTCAGGCAGAAACTAATGCATGAGCTGTGTAGTAAAAGATCACCCATTGTAAGCGTGCAGATTTCTGAACGACTCCTTTCCCTCACACTTCCAACAATATCCTGGTAAGCACAGCGTCTTCATGAGCGTCTTGCTGCTGTTTTAGTGGGCGGGGCCGCAGGTTTGAATTTTGCCGGGTCTGCGCGCGCAACCATTATGTTTCGCGATGACATAACGCCGAAACGGCTAAAGATTCGTTATGAAGACGATTCATTTAAACCACTATGAGTCGACTCTTTTATAGATTAATCAATAGTTTTAAAAACTGTCCACTTTCAGATTTAAGCTTTAGCTGGATATTTCACTTCACTAAGAGCTGTGTTACACACTACATGGAAGGTCATTTTCAAAAACCCATAATAGGGGCTCTTTAAATTCTCACTCCAAAATAAAGCCAAAAGTTGGCAGCCCTGGTTACAGCCCTGGTGTTGCAGATGAAACATAACACGGAAAATGGGGTTAAAATATGTTCCAGTTGGGTAGATAATATTAACATTGTCATTTAAAAAACTTTACCGAAGCCTCGAAATCTCTACTTGACGGTTGGTCTTGCGTGTCCGCCATGTTTGTCGTTTGTTTACACTTTTTACCCGAGTTTGTGTATTGACATAGATTGTGGGCAGTATTTTACCGAAAATAGTCAACCATCCGGGATCCTTTACTCTGTTCAACATGGTTTGGAACACACCAATTCTATGTTCGAACACTATTGAGGATGAATAGTATATGTGAATTGGGACGATTTTATCTTAATTTATGTGAAGCTGCTTTTGCACAGCTGACTTATCTTGATTAATTTTTTTTTTAAAAAGTGAATAACTAATCATTTTCCTAGGTAGAACACTTGTTCATCTAGAATTACACTGTAAAGAAAATCAGTAAAATTTACTGTAAAATAGCTGTAGATTTACTGTTAACCAGGTTAAATTTTTACAGATCTTTACTGTTGAAATCATGGATATTTCTTACAGAAAAATGAAAAAGAAAGAAAGAAGGAAAATAATGATTGGATGATTTTTAAAGCTTTTTTTTAAGGTAAATGTTTTAGTTTTTCTCAGAATATAATTTAACTTTGGATCAAACTAACATTTTATTTAATCTAAATTAAAAACAGTGTCAAGAAATAAATGACATTAAGTAAATCTATCATTTAATAAACACAAAATATGTATGTTTTACTTTAGTTAAAAATGTACAACTGTAATTTGTCATAAATTACCCTCAAACTATAGTTTTAACTTGGTTGAAAATGTAAAATGTATTTTAATATTAATCAAAATAATAATCAGAATAAAATATTATGCCCAAGGGGAAAAATACATTGACTCAAAGGTAAAATATAGTTTTGTAGACCATGAATTAATTAAATTACTTTGGTTCGACTTAAAATCAATACGGACAATTTTAGTTTATTCAATTCACCTATAGCGCATGTCTTTAGACTGTGGAGGAAACCAGAGCACCCAGAGGAAACCCATGCAAACACAAGAACATACAAACTCCACACAGAAATGCCAACTGACCCAGTCAGGACTCAACCTTCTTGCTGTGAGGCATGGGCGTTGCTAGGCCTATTTTAGGGGGGGATAAATTGTTATAATATCTGCTTATTTGCAGTTCTTTGATATAGATAACCTTGTATCACCTGTATCCTAAAGTCACGGAGGAGCAGTCAGGTTTTCTCAGCGTTCACCTCATCAGCACAGCTGTATCCTCCAGCGAAAAATGTAACTCTTAACGAACATTTCACTATTTTTATTTCGAAATGAACTACCAATATTAAACACTTTACAGTTCCTGTGGCATTAACTATACAGTCTTGCACAAAAAGGATTAAACACAGTGACAGAACCAGAATGTACTCGTTTTAACTGTCACTGAGTCACTGACAGAGATAGAAACATCAAGTGTTGTCTATTATAAAAAAAAACTTCTTATTTATTATTATCATCATTCAGATCGTGAAATATGTGAATTAGCCTGTAAGTTTTAAAAAAAATTAAAATTGAAAATAGAAAGTGGTTTTTACTACAGTAAACAGGTGGGTTGAACCTATTTGGCTTATTCAGAACTCAAATGGCTATGCCTGTCTATGTAATACAGTTAAATATTAGTATACAACCCATATTAAACAAACATTTTAAGTGTATTACTATTAAATTACTACTTATAAATGTAATATTAGGCTTTATATATATATATATATATATACGAGCCCCCCTAAAATGAAAATCCTAAAATTGTATAGCCCCTGCTGTGAGGCGACAGTGCTAACCACTGAGCCAGCGTGTCACCCCCTTAGTAAATTTATAATACATTATTAAAGCTTATTGTATAAAGCTTTAATGAATGTTAGCCTATATGCTGTTGCAGTTATTTTATTTTCAATAATAAACTAAACTATTTGCTAGTACTTTTAGTCTGGCAATAAATGCCACACAAATTTCACATTACAAATGCATAAAAAACTGAAAGCACATTTTTCATGTGGTCACATGACATGAATACAGCTTGGTTAAAGTAAAAGGTCCCACTTTATATTAAGTGCCGCTTATACCTGTGATCTTACAGGGTAACGAGATGTGTAAGTAGTGTGTAACTACAGTGTATGTACACACTGGTGCATAGTATTTACTTGTGTAATAATAGTGTAACTACAGTCATGTAACAACACACTGAATAGTAAAAGTTCAAATGTGTAACAGGACATTAATAACACAGTCTTTGGTAAACTACCTACTTTAATGTGATTACTGTTTCTACAGTTTACCTTAAAACAACATATAAACATAAGGCATTTGTATATTTCTGAACACACATACTTTTTGGCAGAAGTTTGCTCAAAGGCTTAGGTTTTATGTATTACACAGTAATTTGTGACCATTTTACACTTTATATTGAGTGGACAGTTCCTGATGATTTACCCTGTAATTACACTGGTATCACAAGGTGAAACCTTTTAATGCAGCGTTAGTTCTGCCATTCTTATTCTAATACAGTGTTCAGAAGTACAGTACATGGTACGCAAACAGGTGTGGAAGTGGGAAAACATCTGCAAGGATATTGTTGTTACATAATGCACTTATGTAGATCTTGTTACAGATGTGTACTTTTTTAGTGTTGTTACCAATGTCCTGTTACACATCTGAACTTACACATACTATTCAGTGTGTTGTTACATGTGTGTAGTTACACCAGTATTACACAAGTAAATACCATGTACCAGTGTGTACATACACTGTAGTTACTTACTACTTACACATCCAGTTACCATGTAAGTTTACAGGTATAAGTGACACTTAATATAAAGTGGGACCAAGTAAAAATATTACTTTGAGAAAAACTAATGTTTTTAAGTTTACTAGTGGCTTAGTTTTTTTACTTGAAGGTAAATTGAGTAATACTCATAAGTTATAATATTGAGTTATAATCAGAAACCATAATTTTTACTTAATCCAATGTAAAAATGTACTTTGAATGAAAGACACAGCAGTTTCACTTTTTATTTAGTGTTTTACTACTGTTTCATCAAAATATTTTGTTGTCATTGCTGTGCATGCAAATGATGGTTATTGCTTGTGAAAAAGTAATTACACAACTCGCAGCTCCTTGTAGCTTTCCTTACAGCTGTGCTTTGAGGTCTCACCACAAACTATCAAATGCCCTGGACTGCCTAATTCTGGTGCTCCAATAAATGCCTGATCCATCAACCGCTAAGAGGTCAGCTGCGTACCACAAATAAATCCCAACCATCTGCTGAAATGTGATGGAGATTTTGTGGAGAATCTCCAGAGTGTATGCCAGTCTGCACACAAGGCTGACCCATGCACAACCCACAAAAATGTACTTCCTTTTTTTCCTTCCTTTTTAATGTATTTAAAGCATGTCACTGATTTAAATAGACTGCTGAAGCATTTCAGTGTAGTTTTTAAAATTGTTTATGGCATATTTTGAAGTTTATTTTTCAGTAATTTCAATAAGACTTTCAGAAAGTCATTAGCCCTATATATTTTTATATAGAAGTATTATCAAAAATTTAGCAAATATATTTGAGGAAATGACAATAAAAAAACTGCATCCAGGCGACATTTTGGCATTATGAAATCAAAAACAGATAAACTATTTTGGAATACAAATACACTTACTATTACACACAGTGCTCAGCATAATTGAGAACTTATATTTGTATCCATTTCTCAGTGAATATAGGCAATGTATTTTGGCGCATTTAAACAAAACAGATTTACTAAACAGATATATTTATTACAATAATATTTTAGTCACCAAACATATTTAGAAATTGAAAGATAATACAATTAAATTCAAGCAAAATATTGCAAAAAAATAAAATAAAAATTACAACCTACAAAATTTCAACTAAGTTTTTCCAATTTTTGGCTTCTCTTGATTCTTCCTCTTTTTAAAATTGGTATTTAATATTTTTCTATAACATACATTTGGGTGTACTAGTTTTTGGACCGTTTTCGTAAGTTATCTTGCTAGATAAGCTCCAGATTAATGTATATATGCACAAATATAATATTGGATAGCTTCCTATTAAAAATATGAATTTAAAAGATAAACTTGTGAGGGGTGTACTTATATATGCTGAACACTGTACACTGAAATTGCTCAATTTTTTTCCTTCTCCAAAGTAAATCACATTTTTGAGGTTTTAAATATAAAAAAACACGCAATTTTTGTTAAGAATTTTTTGCAATGTTTTGAAATATATGTAGCATTTATAACATATTTTATATGTCAAATCCAAAAGAGAACTTGTATGTCATATATGTTATTTGCATATATTTCCAATTATCAGATTTCTATATGGGTTTTCTCACACTTGTGTAATAGTTATGTTTTGATATTATGGTGTTATGGTGTTACAACAACACAACAGCTGGATTAGTAATGTTATTTTTATTAAAATGTTGTAATAAATAATGATATTTTAAAATAAATTATATGTGATGTAATAAATAATTGAGCATTAGAACTAGAAAAATATGTTTGTTCAAGTGATTAGTAAAATATCTATTATTAAAATATGTAAAATATGCATTTCTTTTTTCCTGAATAAAAACATCACGTTTTAATTTGTACATTTCAGTGTGGGATATGTAAATTATTGTCTAATAAAGAAATATCAAACTATTTAAATGCTAAATGGTATTCTTATAGTGTTCATTTTTAAGCAGATTAGCAAATATTTTCCTCATTATATCATATTCCGCATCACGGAATGTTAAAAGGGTTCCGCCATAATATTAATACTGCCTTGTTGCTGTGCCATGAGAAATAGTGTCCTGTCCCTTTAAGACTGCGCTATTGTCATTGGTCAATGACCATCTGTATCGTGTGCGCTTGTGCAGCTTCATTCTATTCCAGGGGCGAGTGTTATTATAAGGCCTAGAATTTCTAGCAACCTACATTGAGGGAAAAAAAACTCTGTTGAGTTACATATTTAACAAATGCTCATTTGACGCGGTGTCCTGCAAGAACCACAATCCGGATAAAAATGGCTGAATTACCGATGGGGAAAGGGGTCTCCGCTGGAAAAATAGCAAGCAACGTACAGAAGAAAATTACCAGAGCACAGGAGAAGGTACGATATTTTAATAATTAGACAATAATATGATTTAAATACATCATCTGATCTCGGTGTTATCTACATTCCAACACATTAAAACATTAAAGGCCAATATGCATCGTCCTCTAGCGATCTGTATAAAACCTGCAATGTGTCAGAAAGGCTCACCCACAGCTTGACTAGGAAATACACCAGTAAACGCATTTGCCTGCTATATATTTACGCATATTACATTTCTGAAGGCGCAAGCTCTGTTTATTTCATTGCAGTAAAGGCTGCTATGGAAACTACATGAACGCTTCGCCTGTTACACTGGATTTGTATGCTAAGCTTGAACACCATGAAGATCCCTACGTGTTTTAAGTTTAAATCCACCCATTTATGATGTCTAAACCTGCATTAATCTAGCCGTACTTATCTATTAGATGAACGTGGCGATGATGCACGACTCGTAAACGAGTCATTCCTTTGAATAGAATCTTTTCCGTGAATCGGCTCACAAAACAAATCCAAACGTTTCATGGATGAGCCGTAAGCTCACTGATAGGACATTTCAAACATAGTCTATGTCCAGTTTGTAGCAAAAACCGAGAACGCTGTGGTCGAAGGTAAGGTTACTTTTTGGTTAAAATTTGAGCTTCCATTAGCTGTGAAGGCTGCTACTACCAAAACTGTAGATTAATTTCGCATAACATTGTTATTGTTAATAAAAAGCTAAATAGGAAAACATAATATTAATAGGCAGCAATGGTAATAAAAGAAATGTGTACCTGTCTATGGCTTAACTGAACCCGTTTGAAGCATATCACACGCGATGACGCAATTACGTTTTTAACCGGTTCTTCGAACAAACTATTCAAAAGAACCGATTCGTGAAATCGAGTCATTCCTTTTCTCATCACAGCTGCATCGCTTTCTAGCTGCCATCATCCATTATCGCTTTTTTTATTTTACTACAGCCTGACATTTGACAACTGTGTGTAAAATACACCAGGCATTTTTTAGTGTCTTCAAAAATAAAAGTAAATTGTGGTTACCAAGGGGAATAATGGATTAGATGGATTACATGGCTATTGATTTTGTATGTCCTTTAGATTAATATTTTGTTACCGATTAAATAAATAGTTCACCAAAAAACAGAATATTTTAGGTTAGCTTACTCTATTTTATCTGCAACATCTGGACAGCGCATTAGTCCAATGAAATTCTCACTAAAGGACAGTCATAACATTTTGTATGGTGATCTGGTGGGTATGGTGTAGTTGTTTTCATAAACAAATCAGCATGTTGTAGATATTGATATATAGTATAATACAGATATCCTGGTTTTGTTTTATTCAATGTAAACTAGACATACATGTAGTGTGATAATGAATATATTTGAAACAATAAGCCTTCAATTTTTAACAATAGTTTATGAAACTACAATGACGATGAAAGATATTTGTAGAAAGATGCTTGAGATAATTTAGTAACTTATTGAATTAAATGTCATAACTGTATTATTTAAGGGCGACATGGTGGCTCAGTGGTTAGCACAGTCGCCTCACAGCAAGAAGGTCACTGGTTTGAGTCCCAGCTGGGTCAGTTGACATTTCTGTGTGGAGTTTGTATGTTCTCCCCGTATTGGCGTAGGCTTTTTTCAGGGTGCTCCAGTTTCCCCCACAGTCCAAAGACATGCGCTATAGGAGAATTGAATAAACTAAATTGTCCATAATGTATGTGTGTGAATGTTTCCCACTATTGGGTTGCAACTGGAAGGGCATCTGCTGTGTAAAACATATGCTGGATAAGTTAGTGGTTCATTCCGCTGTGGCGACCTTTGCTGAATAAAGAGACTAAGCCGAAAGAAAATGAATGAATAAATGTATTGTTTAAAAAAAGCAAATAACCAGTTTAGTTGTATTTTTTAAAAGGTCATAAAACACCAAAACACATTTTTTGAGCTGTTGACAGTCATATCTGTGTCCCGCGCTGCTATAAACACTATTAGGACACATATATTGCACTAAAAAGTGAAAATTGGTTGTTTTTGCGTTATTTTGAGCAAATTCGTTCTTCCGGTTTGAAACAAATTTTTGAAGCTACGTCACGGCCATAAGATACTTGCGTGTAAATCCAGCGTGGTGATTGACTGTCTGTACCTGGCAGTACATCATGAGGTCTCTGAGGGTGCGGCATTAATTCATGAGAAAGACTTTGTTCAAACCAATCAGCGCGCTCTATATTTGTATTTTAAACATTTTTATACTATAAAGCAAAACGTTAAGTTCGTTTTTTTTTTGTTATTATTCCATTGCCTTATTTTTTCAGCTTATGTCACTATTGTGATAATACCGTATCCCAATTAAAGCTTCAGCAATTATCGCATGAAAATGGGATACCATTAGAAAACAACTACATGGTAATTTATGATAAAAAAAAATGAAAATAACAGTACTACCAGAGGATTGTGTTGTCAATAATATCATCATCATCATCTTCTGTCAGGTTCTCCAAAAGCTTGGAAAGGCAGATGAGACTAAAGATCTGGCGTTTGAAGAGGGCGTAATTAACTTTAATAAACAGTTGGTGAGTGGCTTTCTGACTGCCTTTATTTTTTCAAACGTCCATCAGGTTTTATGGCTTTGGTCTGTGTATCTCTGTTTTAGTTTTGTCTTGTGCTCAAATAGGTGGAAGGTACCAAACTGCAGAAAGACCTTCGGGCCTATTTGACTGCTGTTAAAGGTAAGATTATTTGGGCTAAATTACACACCTGCAACATGAAATGAATGTGCAGATTTTTTAGTCTTGCTGATGCTTTTTCCTTGGTTTCCCCTCAGCCATGCACGAGTCTTCTAGACGTCTGTATGAGTGCCTAGATGACATGTATGAGACAGAGTGGTACGGCAGAAAGAAAATGGATGCAGTTGTAGAGGTTATTGTTTTATTCTAATGTCACTGTCAATGTATAGATAGCTGAAGCCAAAATTATTAGCCCTCTTGTGAAACTTTAATTCTAAATGTTCTAAAACATTTCCCAAATGTTGTTCGTAAGCATAATTTCATAATAGTTTTAATAACACATTTTTAATAACTCATTTCTTTTGTCTTTGACACGATGACAGTACATAATATTTCTGTCTACTTATTTTGTAAGATAGTAATATTCAGCTTAAAGTGTAATTAAAAGTTTTACTAATTTATTGTTATCTAGGTATTAGGATAAATAGGCAGGTTATTGGATAACAGTGGTTTGTTCTATAGATAATGGATAAAATAATCTTAACGTGGCTAATAATATTGACCTTGTTTTTATTATATCAAATATTGTCTGCATTTGTTCCCTTTTTTGTGGAAACCTGATGTTGAAAATAATATGTTGAGGAAAACCATGTCCTGTTTTCTGGATGTCATTTTTCTCTTAAGGAACGTTTTGTTGCATACCTAAATTAGGTTAATATGAATAGATATGAACAAAATACTAATTAATTGTTATTTTAAATCTTTATGCTTTGAAACTATACATCAAACTACTAGATTTCCTATCAAGATGGATGAGGAACATTATTTCACTCATTTTATTTTACATCCTTCATGGATCATTCTAATATATTAATTTATTACACAAGAAACATTTCTAATTATTATTATTATTATTATTATCATCAATATTAAAAACACGTCTTTTAATGTTCTTGAAATAAATGTATTAAATCAATTTGTGTCCATGCTGCATAAAATTCTAATTTTTTGAAAGTTATCTTAATTCAAACCTTACCGTACATGATAACATACATTACAGTTTGGACAAAACAAATAAAGCACTGATTTGATTTATTTTAATGTCTGTAATTGTGTGTGATTGTTTATGCGTTCTACATGTTTTGCATGTTCAGTTTTTTTTACTTGATTTCTGCTTTCTTTGAAAGGAATGTTAGGAGTGGGGAAACAGATGGGAGGTAATTCAGGGGGTTTTGATTCTAATTTAGTTTTAGACACGTACATCTCCTTAGATAGATTATTACACTGCAAAAAGAATAAAAAAAATTTGTCTTGTTTCTAATCCAAATATCAAAAAATTCTTAAATCGAGGAGCATTTTCTAGACACTAGACAGGGTTTTGTTTTCAGAAATAGAGAGTCAAAATTAAAAGATTTTTCCTTAAAGGGCACCTATTTTACTTTTTTAAGATGTAATATTAATATTATTGTTCTTCTAGGGGCGTGTTGCTTCACATGAAAATTAGTTTCGACTTCCCGCCCAACTTAACAAGGGGGCGGAGCCAAGAGCTCCCCCGCTTTGTGTATTGCAATAGACAGGCAGACAGAGAGAAGCAACATGAGAGTACCAGCATTCAGCCGTACATGTAGGACTTGGACAGACCAAGCAGAGAGTACAAAATCATTTGTGTCTTTGTATAGTTTTACAGCCAACTGTGTGCTAGTTTTAATCTCCGAGCTTGTAGCCTACACCGAGACTAATAATCAAGCACACTGAATTAACTTTGACTGAAGGGCATCACACACTGGATGCACCGCGACACAGTGCCCACATGACAGTTGAAAGTATCTTACACTTGCAGCACCGGTGTGTGTCCCCTGATAGAAACTTATGTTTAGAATTCAGAAATGCATGCTGCTGCGTGGCACGACGCTGCGTGTCGCCGAGCGGCGCTTCTGGTGTACGACCTGCTTGAGGCTATAACTAAAGGGCATCATACACCGGATGCGTCAGTTAGAGCCACGACGCGGCACACCAGACGCGCACATTTGCATGTTATTTAAAATGAAACTATTCAGATTACGCTCTGTGGCGCTGCAGACATATGAACAGTGTCCTGAGCAGGGCCAGCGCGTCCATAGAGGCGACCTAGGCGGCAGAATAGTGAGCAAACCCCACGGTCGTCACTTTCATCCGCGACAACGCGCAATACATGGCGCTGCGCGTCGTTAGTTTGTTATTTCCAATGGAGGGACAAGCACGTGAGGCAACGCGCTCGCACTTTCCAGCTGCACCTAGTTAAGATGACAGGGAGCTTCTGTGACCGCGGGAAATGCAAACCGCTGAAGTTTAAGGAAGACACAATGAAAAGTACACATGTATGCAAACCCACCAAAACTCACAAACACTGGCGTGGAGGAGAGCGATAACGTGGTGAATGTTGAGCCCAATGAGCCTTCCATCTAAAAATAGAGCAAGGGTGTTTCTTTGGTGACGTCTCTTTGACTCACACGCTGAAAATGGCGGACGTGAAACAACATACAGAGGACATGGTAATGCGCACCTGTTAATCATTATTGGTGGGCGGGGGGGACTGCTGTCCTACGTCAAATTGCGGTCGATCTTAAAACAGCTCCAATTGGTCCACCGTTTTTATGTTGTTAAATTGAAAAAAAAGGACTGAGTGTGTTTATATCACCCCAATATGACGGTCTATACACTACCTACACATATGTCTGTCCAAACAGCTTAAAAAGTAGATTTTTCACCATAGGTGCCCTTTAAAATAAGCAAAATTATCTGTCAGTGGGCTTAGCAAAATAATTTTGCTTTTGGTTTGAAATAAGATTATTTTACTTACGCCAAATAATGTTGCTTGTTTTAAGGAAAAAATAAATATTTGAATTATTTTATAATTTTTTATGTAAGTCTATAAAATGCTTTTTGATTTAAGAATTTTAAATATTTCTACAAAAAATCTAAGTTAGAAAAAGCATTTTTGTTTGTTTGCAGTGTAAACTAGTAAATAGAATTAAGTGTTCCAGTAAGAAAGTCATAGTTTCACACAGTAATACTAGAATTACCCAAAATATGTTTTGAACCCCAAGAATCCAACTTCTCTGTAGTTGCTCAGTAGCTTCTTTATAGATAACAGTATATGTGTAATGCATTTAAGATGGTTTTGTAAATATATTGTTTGATTATGTCCATTATTGTGTGTGTAAAACAGGATTCAGACCTGCTTTGGACAGACTTCCATCAGAAACTTGTGGACCATGCGCTTATATCCATGGACACTTACCTGGGCCAGTTTCCGGACATCAAAGTACTAACATTTTACAATGATGTTGTTTTAGATTTTATTTTACTCTTGAAAATATGCAATATTGTCGTTGACTGTTGCAGTAACAATATTTCTAACGATATAACTAACTTGCAAAAATGCAATTTTATCGAAAATTGTAATAAAAAATGCAATATATAAATAAACTTGCCTTGCCTTTTCAAGGAGTAAACATTTATATTTAAAGGACACCTATTATGCTCTTTATTACCAGATGTAAAATAAGTCTCTGATGTCCCTAGAGTGTGTATGTGAAGTTTCAGCTCAAACTAACACATAAATATTATATATTTTATATTTCTTTTAACTGCCCCTTTTAGATTTTGATCCTAATTGTGCTATTTTGGGGACTGTCGCTTTAAATTCAAATGAGATTGTGCTCTTTTCAAAAGAGGGCAGATCTACAAATGCTGATGTGTCAGCATAGTGGCAGATTAAAAAACAAGACTAGTGTCCTATGCTAATGAGGGAGAGATTGCTACAAATGGGCGTGGCCTTCACACTCTGATGACACGCACAAAGGGAGAATGTCAATTAAAGTGTTTCTGCAGACTGTTTTTATGAGGTGTGATTATAAAAAATAAAATGTAAATATTTTTACCATTATAATCTGGTGATATTTACAGACTGCTTCCACACAACTGTGATTATTGCAAAATAGGTTGCCTTTAAAACACCATGAATGGCTGAAAACCTCGGAAATTCTGATTCTTATTGGCTGTTGTCATTTTCCTCTCTTGTCTAGCAGAATTAGTATTTTTTTTCAGCTCTAGGTTCTCCTACTGGAGAGCTGGGGATACTACAAAGATAGTAAAGTCCCCATCTGATTGCTCAGATTTAGATAAACAATCTATGCATGCATCACACAAATGCTTAGCACATAAAATTAACTAAATATTTTGCGACGCGGTGGTGCAGTAGGTGATGCTGTCGCCTCACAGCAAGAAGGTTGCTGGTTCAAGCCTCGGCTGGGTCATTTGGCGTTTCTGTGTGAAGTTTGCATGTTCTCCCCACGTTCGTGTGGGTTTCCTCCGGGTGCTCCGCTTTCCCCCACAGTCCAAAGACATGCGGTACAGGTGAATTGGGTAAGCTAAATTGTCCGTAGTGTATGAGTGTGTATGGATATTTCCCAGAGATGGGTTGCAGCTGGAAGGGCATCCGCTGCTTAAAACATATGCTGGATAATTTGGCGGTTCATTCCGCTGTGGTGAACCCAAATTAATAAAGGGACTAAGCCAAAAAAGAAAATGAATGAATGAATGAATGTTTAATTTTTTCCAGGCTCGCATTGCGAAGCGTGACAGGAAGCTGGTGGACTTTGACAGCGCACGACACAACTTTGCTGCAGTAAACAAAGGCAAGAAGAAAGAAGGTGTTAAGATCACCAAGGTGCAGTCCTCAGGCTTTTAAGAACATTTCTTTCAGTAATGTTGATGTTTAGTGCATATGAAGTGTGTTTTTTTACATTTGTTTGCAGCCAGCTTCTTTGCTGGAAAGGGCCGCCCCAAGCTGGGCTCAGGGAATCCTGTCCGCCCATAATGTGGCTCAGACCAGTCTCTCCAGGAGTCAGGTGTGTGACACTATAACTAACACTGCTTTGATACTATTGCTGTGAGATGTATGGGTGATTCTATAATCGTAGGCACATTTGATGTCAAGAGTCATCCTTATTTTTAATTCTTTTAATAATTTGTCACTGATCATGTTACTGTCATGGAGCATAAATTGTTACAGGTCATAACAATATTTAACAGGATTTTCTGCATAAAGTGTCTTAGATAGCTGGAAAACATAATTTCTTGTTGTCAGAATTAGTCAGTGTATTGTATTTATCCCTCTGTGTGTTATTGAGTAATCATTTTATTGATTGTATTTCTAAAAAGCCCTTAACAGGCATTTTGACATTTACTTATTATTAATATATGTAGCACATTTAAATACAACATTGTTGCTCAATGTTCTTTACAGTTGTTTTTAAAAAGCAAACATAGCAAACATTTGATTTGCGTTTGTGCCCTGATGTATTAAAATAGAAAACATCTCAATAAGATACTGGAAAGCATTTCAGTTTTTTTGTTTTCTAAATTTCTGTCTACAATTACATGTGTACAGACACCTAACTCTGTTCTACAATAATACTGTAATTGTTGAGTAAAATAATAATAATAGTAATTTCTTCAGAGTCCAAAAGCACTTCATCTGTGATGAAGCCTGTTAGAATGCAGTTAGAAAGACACTGTGATTCAAGTTATGAATTATGGTGAACATTTCAATGTTTTAATTTTTTATGTTTATTTGTGTAGTATGATACTTAAGTTTCCCAGTGATGGGTTGCAGCTAGAAGGGCATCCGCTGCGTAAAACATATGCTGGATAAGTTGGCGGTTCATTCCGCTGTGGCGACCCCTGATTAATAAAGGGGCTTAGCCAAAAAGAAAATGAATGAATGAATGATACTTAAGTTATTTCATGCCAGTACAAGCACAAATAAGTGGACTGCTTTTGCTCTGATGAAATTTTATGCACATTTGTGCTAACTAAATAATCAAGGAGTAAATGCATAAATCCGTCATGTTTGATTAGCTGTATTCCCCGTACAGCAGCTAAAGTATTCCTCATGTCATGTTTTAATGTCATTTTATGTGTTTAAAGGCAGAGGAAGAGCTGGAGAGGGCACAGAAAGTCTTTGAGGAAATTAATATAGATTTGCAGGAGGAACTGCCATCTCTGTGGAACAGGTGTGGGCTTAATACGGTTTCACTTTCTCAGAGCATTCATCTTTATATCTTTGGTTCTATAACAAACGTAGATTGTCAAAGCAGCTTAACATAGATGAAGTTCTTGTAAATTAAACTGTTTCAGTGCAGTGGTCACAGTTTAGTTCAGTACGTTCAGTTTAGCTCAATTCGTTCAGTTCAGTAGAATTGAAATCATCATTCAGATTATCTCTCGGCAGCTTATTCTGATAAAGAAGCGGTTTGCCCATTGTTAGACTGAGATGTGTTGTCATCTTATTGTGGACTGAGGTTATGCTTGTTTTCTTCCAGTCGTGTTGGCTTTTATGTGAATACGTTCCAGAGTGTGGCGGGTCTGGAGGAAAAGTTTCACAGAGAAATGGGAAAAGTAAGAAATGCAGCGCAACACCATTAAATGTTGGATCATTTTGGTTATGTTTAGTATAAAAACAGTAAAATCATACTGATATACTGTTATATTTTGAGATATTACTGCAATTTAAAATATCTTTTTTGCTTTTCTTATTTCTGTTATATTTTAAAATGTAAATGCATTTCTGTGTCAATTTTTTCTGAATAGTATGATTGTCGAAAACAAGTGTGCTGTTTTATATTGTTGTAGAAACCTTGAGATTTAAATACTCTAAAGTACAAAAAAAACATGTGTTTATCAAAAGACACATTAAAGTGATTTTACTTAAAATAATGTTGTAAACTTTGCTTTAATAAATGATAATTGATCATAATAAAGTAGCAAGGAAAAATTATGTTCAATATTCAGTTTTGAATAACAGGTATAAATATTAATTAAAAAATATATCCAAATAGTCAACAGCAATTTTAATATATCAATATTTCAGTTTTTTTCTGGTACAGGGTGTTAAAAACGTATAAAAATTTGATAAATCAATTTAGAGAGATTTAAGGACCAATTATATGCAACATACATACAGTAAATTGTTACAATGGAGATGCTGACAACAGGGAGTGCGGATCCAAACGGAGGGTTTATTAGCAGGATGGTCAGGCAAGCAGTGGTCAACACAGGGGCAAACAGATGTATACAGGAAATCCAGAGTCGTAGTCAAATAACATGCGAGTGGTCAGAAGGCAGGCAGGCAGCAAACAAACAAACACACAAGGTGTGGATCAAAACCGGCATGACAAGACAAAGAAAAACACATCGTAATGTTCACATAAACAGTTTAACAAGACTCAGCAACTTCTGTGTGTTTGTCTGCTGACTTTATAGTCCATGTAATCAGTTCATGAGTAGCTTCATCTGTGTCTTTCTGTAATCAAACAGGATCTAGGCCAGGTTTGTGAGTGGTGCATGACTGGATCTTGTAGTTCTTTTGCTAGCAAATTTGTAGTTCTCCAGCGATCTGCAAGGGCATTTTGTATAGTTTTTGATTATACAATGTAAAGTTGTATGCTAAAGTTTGACTGAATTTAATATGTGAACATTGGGATGCTGCTGTGTAGTTTATGAAATCGATAAAATCCTGCTAGATTTGACATCACGCTGCTTTGTTTACTGTAGTAACCAAGGCAATGCTGTTATTCTTGCTGTGCTATACGCTTATTTCATGCGGCCACCATTTAAAAAAATAAGGCAAGGCTGCGGTGGGAAGAAACCCAGAAGTAGAGGATCAGCACTGTAAACATTGCTTCAGTTCATGGCTGCAGGTAAACACTGTGGGAACGTTTCCCTGCTTCAGCCTATGTAACCTGGTGAGCGATAAAACAATGCAGTCCTCTGTAGCACACCCTAATGTTGTCTGTTCCCATTAACATTTAAGCGCCGCTTAGCGCATTCTTAAACAGCTGATTTGCCATAGTATTCACCAGTGCTCAACAGAAATGGCTGTGACTGGCTGTGAAGGTCATCAGTTCACCGCTCTTCACCGATTGCAAACACACATACATAGACACTGAAGCGTTTTAAAGCCGCGGAGATCAGCGGATGGCTCGTCTGTGTTTGCCCTGTAAACAGCAAAGTGCTGTGAACTGATGACCTTCTTGGCCAGTAACAGAGTAGTCACACAGTCATTTTTGTTGAGCACTGGTGAATACCATGGGCGTTGCTAGGCCTATTTTAGGGTGGCTGTAGCCCCCCTATATTTGTACTCAGCCCTCCTAAAACTTTTGCGATTAGCTCATAAAGTGTACACTTAATTATTGCCTCAGTCCCCTTTGAATTTGATATGAAAACAGCAGCAGAATTCAGCTTCTCCCCATCTTTAGTTTTTCATTTAATCAGCAAACCACAGCTGTACAGAGCGAGCAAAATTTATATAGATAAATAATTATAAAATCTGTTTATTTGCAGTTCTTTGCTACAGAAACACTTGTATCCCTTGTACCACAATGTCAGGAGCAATCTAGTTTCCCTATCTACTGTTTCCTACATCAGCACAGCTGTTTCCTCCAGCGAAAAATGTAACTCTTAAAAAATATTTTGCTATTTTTATTTCAAAATGAATGACCAATATAAAACACATTACAGTGCGTGTGGCATTAACTATACCATACCGTCTTGCACAGAAAGGATTGAACACCGCGATAGAGCCACTTAGAGTCTTGTATTCAAAAATATTTCTTATTTATTATCATGATTCAGATTGTGAAATCTGTGAATTACGCTTATGCTGTCCGGAATAAAACGGAAGCTGTGGAATTTGTGGAAAGGAGTTTGATTCTCATGTAAAATTGTACAGAGGAGAAGCCAGTCAGTACACTGCAAAAAAAGCTTTTCTTACTTAGATTTTTTTGTTTTGTTTCTAGTCCAAATATCTAAAAATTCTTATATCAAGAAACATTTTCTTGGCAAGCAAAACATAATGTCTTGTTTTCAGAAATAATATGCCAATATTAAGTGAAAATAAGTCAAAATAATCTGCCAATGGGGTAGGCAGAATAATCTTGTTTTTCCTTTTGACATAAGATTATTTTGCTTACCCCATTGGCAAATTGTTTTACTTCTTTTAAGGAAAAACTCACATCAATTTGGCATATTATTTCTGAAAACAAGACATGTTTTGCTTGTCTAGAAAATTATTCTTGATTTAAGAATTTTTAGATATTTGGACTAGAAACAAGACACAAAGTCTAAGTAAGAAAAGCATTTTTGCAGTGTAGAGTTTACAGCTAAATATTTAGGAGTGTTTGCATGTCCTTTATGGCACAGTTCATTAAAATAAATGTAAAATAACATTCATTACAAGTTGTTTTAAAAAAGCACCTGAATTATTTCACATTTTGTGATTTTCCTGCAGTTGAATAAAAATCTATTTTCTATTCATATATTAGCAAATGTTTTGCATGTCCTTTACTGCATAGAATTCATTAAAATAGAAGTAAAATAACATTCATCACAAGTTGATTTAAAAAAGCACCTAAATACTTTTCCATTTTGTGATCCATTTTTTCAGTTGAATAATATTTTCTATTCATATATTTCATCATTAAAGATTTCTTAAAAATCTTGTCTCATCTCGTTCTCGTGAACCTAATCTCGTTGTCTGTCTCTTTCTCGTGAACCCAATCTCATCTCTCGTCTCATGGAAAAAGCGTCTTGTCTAAAGCAGCGTTTAAATGTTTGCGGGAAATTAACGTTTTTTTATAAATTTCAGTACAAAAATTCAGCATCGTGACAGGTCTAATATAGAGAAACAATCCATTTATTAACTTGAGTTTGATAAATGGCATGTAAAACGTTAGCTAACTAGTGCCATTTCTCTTACATAGCTGAAAATGAATTAAAATTCGATTAATTTCAGAACGGACCTTCGGGTCACTCGGAAGGCGGTAAAATGATACATTTGTGACACTTTCTCTTAGCTGTTAAGATATACATTCAGGTACACAAGGTTCCTGTGTGACTCAGGCGATACTTCCGGTTTTCTTCTCACCGCAGCCTCGATTTTGTTTTTAAAATGGCTGCCGTGTAAAATCAGTCTATAGGTGCCATCTGCTGCACTAGCGTAATTCGTCACTTTATGAATAATGTGTTAGTTTAGGATTTGTTTGTTACAATTAGTATTTAGTAAATATACTGCAAGATAAAATGTCACCAATGTTACCGGTTGAAACCTTTCACTCTCAGGATGGCGCCGCGGATGGCTGCCTCGGTGTGGAGCTCTTCAGTGTTTGCACTATTTCTGTTAGTCTGTCCTGTTTTATGTTTATCAAACACGATCAGTTATACCAGGGATGAGCTGCTGAACATTCGGCAGTGCACACCAACTAATCACCAACTGGATTTTGATTTCTCTGGCGTTTTGCAGAACATTGTCATCGGCGGAGCAGCTGCTTTGTGGAAGAAATACAAGACCCGGCGGCGAGGAAAAAGAGCTGGCGCGCTCGTCAGGCTGAGACAGCGCGGCTTCAGAACAGCGCTGCCTAGCATCCATCTAGCGAATCTCCGCTCGCTTCCTAACAAAATGGACGAACTACTTCTGCTCTCACGCGAAAACAAGAACTTTAACAACTCTGCTGCGCTGTGTTTCACAGAAACCTGGCTAAACGAAGCCATTCCGGACAGCGCATTACACTTACCGGACTTTCAGCTGTACAGAGCAGATCGCGATACGGAGTCAACGGGCAAAACACGCGGTGGTGGGACATGCTTTTACATCAACAGGAGATGGTGTACGGATGTAACTGTGTTAAAGAAGATGTGCTGTCCTGATGTGGAAGCGCTTTTCATTAACTGTAAGCCGTTTTATGCACCGCGGGAGTTCTCCTCGTTCATTCTTGTCTGTGTTTACATTCCACCACAAGCACACGTGAGGACTGCGTTACAACAGCTGTCTGATCTGATCACAGAGACTGAACAACGACACCCGGACTCTGCTTTTATCATTCTCGGTGACTTTAATCAGGCAAAACTCACACATGAGCTGCCTAAATTCAAACAGCACATCACATGCCCCACCAGAGACAATAACATTTTGGATCATTGCTACACCACAATAAAGGATGCATATCGCTCTGTCGCCAGAGCAGCTTTAGGACTCTCCGACCACTGCCTGGTTCATCTTATACAAACTTACAGGCAAAAACTTAAAACTACTAAGCCAGTATTAAGGACTGTTAAGAGATGGACCAACGACACAGAGCAGGTCTTACAAGCCTGTTTTGAATGCACTGATTGGAGTGTTTTTGAAGCTGCAGCCACCAACCTAGACGAGCTCACAGAGACTGTAACATCATACATCAGTTTCTGTGAGGAGTTATGCATCCCTACCAGGACCTACTTATCATTTAACAATGATAAACCATGGTTTACACCAAAACTTAGACAGCTTCGTCATGAAAAAGAGGATGCCTACAGGAGCGGGGACAGGATTTTATACAATCAGGCCAGGAACACACTGACAAAGGAGATTGGTGTGGCCAAGAAAAGCTATGCCAAAAAGCTGCAAAACCAGTTTTCTGCCAATGACCCTGCATCAGTATGGAAAGGCCTGAAAGACATCACAAATTATAAAACGCCATCCTCCAGTATCGACTGCAACAACCATCTTGCAAACGAGCTGAATATCTTCTATTGTAGATTTGACACCTCTGACCAGACACCTCACACCCACCCGGATCATCTCCCTACACAGCCATCAACACCTCCAGCCATCTCCCTCTCACCCCCTGCACTTCAGATCAGTGAGGATAATGGGCATCAGATCCTCAGTAAACAGCCATCAACACCTCCTGCCATCTCTTTCTCCACCCCGGCACTTCAGATCAGTGAAGATAATGTGCGTCAGATCTTCAGTAAACAGAGGAGACGAAAAGCACCAGGTCCAGATGGTGTTTCACCAGCCTGTCTGAAAACTTGTGCGGACCAACTGGCTCCCATTTTCACACAGATCTTCAACAGATCACTGGAACAGCGCAAAGTTCCATCCTGCTTCAAACGCTCCACCATCATCCCAATACCAAAGAAACCAAAGATCACAGGACTCAATGACTACAGACCTGTTGCCTTAACATCTGTGGCCATGAAGTCATTCGAAAGACTGGTGCTAGCTTATCTGAAGGACATCACTGGACCTTTGCTGGACCCCCTGCAGTTTGCCTATAGAGCAAACCGGTCTGTGGATGATGCAGTCAACATGGGACTGCATTATATCCTAGAACATCTGGACAAACCAGGGAACTACGCAAGGATACTGTTTGTGGACTTCAGTTCTGCCTTTAACACCATCGTCCCATCACTGCTCGAGAACAAACTGACCCAGCTGTCTGTCCCTAGCTCTGTCTGTCAATGGATCACCAGCTTTCTGACAGATAGACAACAGCTAGTCAGAATGGGCAAAATCACATCCGACAGCCGCACCATCAGCACTGGTGCCCCCCAGGGATGTGTTCTCTCCCCACTGCTCTTCTCCCTGTACACAAACGACTGCACTGCAAAAGACCCCTCCATTAAGCTCTTGAAGTTTGCGGATGACACTACTGTTATCGGCCTCATCCGGAACGGTGACGAGTCTGCATACATACAGGAGGTGGAGTGGCTGGCTTTATGGTGCAGATACAACAACCTGGAGCTGAACACGCTCAAAACAGTGGAGATGATAGTGGACTTTAGGAGAAACCCCCCTGCACTCCCCCCACTCACCATCATGAACAGCACTGTGGCTGCAGTAGAGTCATTCAGGTTCCTGGGCACCACCATCTCTCAGGATCTGAAGTGGGACATTCACATAGACTCCATTGTAAAGAAAGCCCAGCAGAGACTGTACTTCCTTCGTCAGCTGAGAAAGTTCAACCTGCCACAGGAGCTGCTCGTACAGTTCTACTCAGCTGTCATCCAATCCATCCTCTGCACTTCAACCACCGTCTGGTTCAGCTCAGCTGCCAAAACCGACCTCCGTAGACTACAGCGAATAGTCCGGACTGCTGAACGAATCACTGGCACTACCCTTCCCACACTTCAAGAACTGTACTCTTCCAGAGTGAGTAAAAGGGCTCGTAAAATCACTCTGGACGCCTCACACCCAGCACACTACCTGTTCGAACTGTTACCGTCTGGTCGGCGCTACAGAGCACCAAGCACAAAAACAGCCAGACACAGGAAAAGTTTCTTTCCTCAGGCCATCTACCTCATGAACAGTTAAATATTCCCCTACTGTGCAATAAACGTGCAATACTTTCTCATACGCACTTGTACACAGCACCTTATAACCTGTATATTTACAACATATCTGTACATACATTCAACATCCAGATCTTTTTGACTAACTGCATCTCTGTTTAATGTTTATTGCCTTTTCTTTTCTTGTATTTAATTTTGTGTTGTCACTCGTCACTTTATGTACACTGAAAGCTTCTGTTGCCAAAACAAATTCCTTGTGTGTGTGAAGCACACTTGGCAATAAAACTGATTCTGATTCTGATTCTGATTCTGATAAAATGGCGATGAGGTTTTAAAATATATTGAACAAGTCTTAAAAAGGTCTAAAAAGGTATTGAATTTCACTCCCTGATTACTGTATATAGTAGTCAATAGTGTTGTTCAGTAGTTTTAAGACAACTTTGATTAAAGGTTTTGATCCAGTTCAAATGTTGACAACTGCAGTGTTTCCCAACCCTGTTCCTGAAGGCACATCAGCAGTACACGCTTTCAACCTCTTCCTAATCAAACACACCTGAATCAACTCATCAGAACATTAGAAGAGACTTCAATGAGAGGGGGGGGGGAGAGACTATGTTGACTTTGAGTTTCTGATTTTGTCTTACAGATTAATCAGAATCTTTACGATACACTGGACAAACTGGAAAATCAAGATATGTCCAGGTTAGTCAAATTTATATGCAACATACATACAGTAAAGTTTCACCAAGAATCATTGTACTTTACACAAACTGTGTCTGAACTGTCCAGTAATTAGCATTGGTATAATAACACTCTATAAACACTATACAATTAAACAAATGAACAAACCCCAACACCACTCTCATAGCAAAACAGGGAGCCAAGGGGCGAGGACATCAACAGCCCAGAAGAGGTAACAGCGGTAGCCCTCCAGTGCTGTGTGTGTGTGTGTGTGTGTGTGTATGTGTGTGTGTGTGTGTGTGTGTGTGTGTGTGTGTGTGTCTCTGCATTTGAAGCTTTTTGCGTGTCCTAAAGCGCTGTCTACCAAATCAAGGGTTTGTCTTGTGCAGTCGGTCTGCAGCCCTTACCACATGTAATCATTTCCAGCAATAGTTTTGCATTCTGTAACTGTGTGTTTTAGGTGATGCTTTCACAGTGACTTTAACTTCACTGCATGAGCGGAATGAGTTTGCACACTAACCCAGAGGGAACCTTGATGTCAAAATGACAGCAAATTGACATTGACTTCAAAAATCAGGTCAAAAATGCTAATCGATATGAGTCAAAACCTTCCATTTAGAATTCGCATATGACCTTTGAATTGGTATCGAATTGAATTGACGCCCTTTTGCATGGAAGCCTTTTTTTAGTCACTGAATAAAAAATTAAAAAAGGTTATTGCGACTTTTTGTCTCAGAATTGAATGATAAAAAACTGTCAGTTCTCACTTGAAATTTGAAAGTCAGTATTGCCAGATGTATAACTCATTTCGAGTTATAAAGTCTGAGATAAAAAAAGTGCAATTCTGACTTTATATCTTGCAATTCTGAAAAATAAAGTTGCAATTGTGTGTTTATAACTCAGAATTGCGACTTTTTATCTCAGAATTCAGACTTTATAACTCAAAATTGTGACTTTAAATTAGAGATGCGCGGATCAGCTGAAATGTCACCCGAATCCGCTCCTTCATTCTAATCATCCACCCGCCACTCGCCCGCACATATTATTTTATCTGATATATATCTGCACCCGATCAACACTTTAATAATTCTAATTCTTTGTTTTAAGCGAGATGATAGGTCACTGTGGATTGTTCCTTATTAACAGCAGATTTAGCTTTTACATATACAGGAAAAAGAGAACAAAAATGGCGCCACTAAAAGGCCTATGTTTACTTGGCCTTTTTCTTTGCACTGTACAGAAACAGAATAGCATCTACTGTGCCTGGATTGGGGCTGCACTAAATGAGAGTTTGCGCGCACCGCGCTGCAGTCGTGTAAATAAGTGATCTTGTTTCTCCCAGAACGATAGCAGATTTTCCTCTGATGACTCCTCCAACTGAAAGTTTGCACAGTACTCTTGCACTTCATCCATTATTTTGGGCGGCTCTCTCATCTTCACATTCAGCAAAGTCCACTCTCTGCTTTTGTGCTGGTCAACTGCTATGACCCGCGACCCACCCGCAATTAATCATAATGTATTTTTTTATTACCCAACCTACCCGACCCGCGGATTATCCGCAGCGCCCGCGGATATAACCGCCATCCGCGCATCACTACTTTAAATCTTGCAATTCTGACTTAAAAACACAACTGTGACTTTATTTCTAAAAATTCTCAGACTTAAAAAAAAATTAAAATTATTCAGAGGTGGGAACAGGCTTCCATACTTTTGACCACCAAAATAACACAAAAATTATTATCATGCATTCGTTAATTTTTCTTTGGCTTAGTCTCTGATTTATCAGAGCTCACCACAGCGGAATAAACCACCAACTTATCCAGCATATGTTTTACACAGCAGATCCCCTTCCAGCCGCAGCCCAGTGCTGAGAAACACGCATACACTCTCACATCCACACACACCGTGGCCAGTTTAGTTTATTCAATTCACAATATTTTTATTTACATGGAAGACTGAGTTACAAAGGATAGTTTCCCCCACAAGTCCAAAGACATGCGCTATAGGAAAATTGGGTAAGCCAAAATGTCCATAGTGTATGGATGTGAATGAGAGTGTATGGGTGTTTCCCAGTGATGGATTGCAGCTGGAAGGGCATCCGCTGCGTAAAACATATGCTGGATAAGTTGGCGGTTCATTCCGCTGTGGCGACCCCAAATTAATACTATTAAGGGACTAAGCTGAAAAGAAAGCGAATGAACGATGCATGAAAACTACCTTGATGTTGTAACAACATCAAATTAACATCTGACTAAAGAAGTACGTAAATAAATCGATCACAGGACTTTCCTGTAATTGATTTATGATGTCATTGTTAGATGTCAATTTGGTCTATCAACATCAACTAAGTCAATTAACGTCAAATTGATCTGATTTTTGACGTGTCTTTGACTTTTTTTGATGTCATTTTGACATCAGGGTGTCTGCTGGGAAGCTGCTGCGTCTCAATGTGCATGTGTAACTCTTACATTTAATACTACGATTAGTACAGTTAGAGTACGTCCATGTTTGCTTGGAAGTATCACAGATAGGCTTCTTTGGTCACACTGGTCATTCTAAGACTAGGCAATGCAGTGTGAAGCATTGGTGCTTGGATTAACCTAACCAAAGCCTGACATAAGGGGGCTTTTCATAGTGAAACTGTATTTAGATCAGTATCTATATTTTATGCTCCAGTGACAGAACCCAAGATGCCAATCACACTTTGAGCCCAGGAGGACCACCAGCCATTCCCAAATCACCGTCTAAGGTACTTATGCATCACAGTGTTGTTTGTGTATGTTGTTTTCAGTAAATGTTCTTATTTCTCTCAGCCTAAACATATTTAAACATATTTATTAATTATGTACATTTCCAGCTAAGACCTGCAGTCCCTCCTCCTCCTAAAGTGACTCCGTCAAAGGACCTGAAGCAAGAGAGCATTATCAATCTGTTTGATGAGGCCGCCACTCCGAACATCAGCGTCACTTCACCAACAGAGGTCAGCAGAAACTTTCTTCTCCTGTAATCCTTGTGTATTTTTGCTGCATTAATGGCAGAAATGTTGATTACGTAAAATTAAAATTCAGTAAGCATTGTAGGTATAAAGATATTGGGGAGAAGGAGGTCCCCAGTGGGCACTTTGATGTCAATACAACATCAAAAACACGTCAAAAATAAGAAATCCATTGCTTACTTTGATGTTAAAATGACATCAAACTGACATCTAACATTGGCGTCAAAATACACGTCAAAAATCTTTGATGTGTTTTATTATAAGTTTGATGCGTTTGCTGATGTTGTTTTGACATTAAGTGAAGTTTATGTATAAACAAATTTCGAGAGGATCATGTGCTTATGATTGTTCTCAGCTGTCCTGCATTAACCCATGATCGATTATCCAATCAGACGACTCCTAACTTACTATAAATAACCAGAGTTTTCTTATCTCAATATCTTCGTCTTGAAGAACCAACCCCCCCACCCCCCCACCCCCACCTCTACTTTCCCTCCTTTTTAGATGGCCGACACGGTGGCCCAGTGATTAGCACTGTTGCCTCACAGCAAGAATGCCGCTGGTTTAAGTCCCTACTAAATCAGTCTGCATTTCTGTGCGGAGTTTTCGCATGTTCTCCCCGTGCTCGCGTGGGTTTTCCCCGGGTTCCCCGGTTTCCTCCCACAGTCCAAATAACACGCACCCTAAGTAAATTAAACACTCAAAATTAATACCATAGTCAAGCTCTAAGCAAGCACTCCTCTCCTCAGTCATTCATTTTCACCATTCAGCTAGAATAAGCCGGGGGAGTTTATCGAGATCTACCTGAGCTCAAACTCCCCTCTCGCCCTGCAAACGGGAGGGAGCCCAGGGCTCGAGGATCTTACAAGCTCAGGGCTCTCTCCCGGGACAGCATGCCAAACAAGCTTTATTATCAATCATCAGCTAAGTGTGAACTCTTGAAGGTAGTTTATATGCATTGTAGGCATACAAAACCCAGATGAATAACATTTTTCTTGTAGTATAATACTTGTTGTGTTGTTATTTTGGTGGTCTAAAGGGCATCAATGTGTGGATGTCAAATAGACGCCAGGGTATTGGCATCAAATCGATTAGCATTCATGAATTGTATTTTAGACATCGATGTCAGTTTGATGTTGTTTTAACATTAAAATGCCCGTTGGTATAATTCACTTTTTTTATTTTTTTATCTTGTATTGTTGTTGTTTGGCCTCTCTTTAAACACTAAGCACCAGATTTACTGAATAATTATTCTTTTAAATCCTGCCTGGTTAAAATAATAGCCATTATCTTTTGGTCATTAAAAAACAACTAAACAAGACTAATGAATATGCATAATGACTAATTATGACTGTATGACTAATGAATAATGAATATTTTTCTCAGTACGATGCTCCAGCCACTGGTAATCTTCTGGATATGGATCTGGACTCACTTCAAGCTGCCACCACACCAGCCGCACAGGTCTGTCACTATTAGAAGCACTTCAGCTAACAGACTGGAATGCTTACCGGACTGTAGTACTTCAGTCAATCTTCCATGCCTAGAACAGATTTGATTTGATTCAGACTAGAGATAACCCGATTCGGTCTCCAGTACAACAACAGTCTTATATTATGTTTATTTTGTACATTATAACATATTCAAAATGTGTTTATGTCAGTGTTTTGTGCGTTTTGTCCAGTCATTCATTCGGCTTTGTCTGTTTGTTTTTGTGTATGTGTGTGCATTTTGTTAGACGTGGGATTCATGGGAGGTGAGTGTTTTGTCTATGTTTAGTTAAAGTTGTCATGTCTAGAAGTCTAGAGTACATAGGCCTAACCATTCCTTTCATTCAAACAGATTCCTAAGCACTTTTCAATTATTCAGCTAATTTCTTGGCAAATAAGTTTGCCCTTTTCAAACAGTTGCAAAATGGCTATTCCATTCAATTTCCTTTCACTGCAAAGCTTTTCCTGCATAACAACTGTAGATGTCTGTCTGTCCTGCTTTAGCACGAGTTACTGATATTAATGTTGCATGTCTCACATCATTACTGTACTATTGTGTGTTATGGCTGGGCGATATATCGAAAGCAAAACGTTTTTCAAGATGTTCAAGATGTCAACTTAAAACTTCAACATGAGCCCAGGGCTCTCCCCTTTCGCAGGGCGAGGGGAAGTTGAGCTCAGGTTTATCTCAAACTCCCCCGCTGCTGTGGCCAAGGTGAACTTCATGAGAGTAAAACATTAGGGAAAAGATTAAGGCTTATTTAATCTAAAATATAGAGCATATTTGGACGGTGGGAGGAAACAGGGGAACCCGGGGGAAACCCACGCGGACATGGGGAGAATATGCAAACTCCACACAGAAACACCAGACGGCCCAGCGAGGACCTGACGCCATTGGTATTCTTGCTGTGAGACAACAGTGCTAGTCACTAGGCCACCGTGCCGCCCATTCCGGATAAAGGTGGAAGATGGGGAGGAGGGGGGTTTCTTCTAGACGAAGATAGTTGTAGAAAGGAAATGAGGATATATATAGTGACTTGGAATCCTTTGATTGGAGGATCACGATTAGCTCATGTGGGCCAGCTGGGTCAATCATGAGCACATGCTCCTCTTGAAATTAGTTTAAAATTAAACTTCATTTATACAAAATGCAATTTTCATAGACTGTAAAACATATTGGGTTCCACACAATTTCTTCATCTTGTTCAAATACAAATCGATTAAGTTAACTTAATTGTTTTTACAAATTTAAGTGTATTGGACATAAAACAATTAAATTGTCCTAAATTGTCGAGCCTCGGCTGGATCAGTTGGCATTTCTGTTTGGAGTTTGCATGTTCTCCCTGTGTAGGCGTGGGTTTCCTCCGGGTGCTCCGGTAAAAACATATGCATAAAACATATGCTGGTTCATTCCGCTGTGGTGACGACAGATTAATAAAGGGACTAGACCAAACAGAAAATGAATGAATGAATAAACTATGTGTTCCCCAGTTTGTACATGGGCTACCAGCAGCTGTGAGATTTCAGTGTTAATATTTTTTTATACAATACACAAGGAACTAGTGTACTATTCTTGGCATTTAAGTAAAATAAAGAAGTATTGTAATAAATATTAAATTTTTTTTCTCCTTAACCTCACACTGTTCCTATTGCCTAAGCATAGAATACCAAAAAAAACATGTGTCAAGACATCAGAACCAAACCGAAAAGCATGTTAAAAAACGAGGTATGTATTGAACTGTAGGCCATAGATATTTACATTAGATGTCGCCTGCCCTGTTGTTGTCTATTGGAAGGAATGCGTCAATAGAGCCGCCATTTTAGTACAGGGTAGCGCTCCTTTGAAATTAATGTGGGACCAAGCTGTAGTGGAGGACTGTGGCCATCCAGAGCCAGAGATATATACACATATATCTATGATCGGGAGTTTTCCCGGTGGTCAGTATGCAATTTTTTTTTATTACGAAAATTATAATTTTACATCACTTTTCTATATTAATGGATCAGTGACCGCATGGGCATTGCTGACAAAGAGCGTGTGTTTGTGTGCATGTAAATGTATTATCCTCCCTCCTGTTAGATTTTATCTACTCTCTAATCCATGTCCTGAAACACCCCCCTTCTCCTGCTTTCACTTCTCATTCTAACAGAGGGAGCGATTCGTTTGTGAATGAATCTCCGTTATGAACGACTCGTTCACTTAGCCGACAATAAAGCAGGTTTCTGGTACCGCAGCATCTCGTTGTCATATTTCTTTTGCATTGTTTGCTTATTTTATTCAACAAAACTAGAATAAGCCCAGTATTTAGTGCAAGTTGGTGCTGCTTTGCCTTATAGTGAATGCAGTAAGTCAGTGTCTGTATTATCAGCAATATCGTTACTTGTTTAGCACAAAAGTTCATAACATAAAAACGTAAAAAACAAAATCTTACCTATGAAATGTTCTTCCTTTGTACTTTGTTTTCTTTGTTTGCTCGTTACTACACCCGTACACAGTGCTAAAGTCCAGCATCTTTATGTTGGCACATGTTCCAACCTAGTGCGCTTGAATGACATTTGTGCTGGGAGCACTGTACAAATGTGGCGGCGCTATTGACGCATGCTCAGGGTCCGTATGCGATATCTAGTGTATATATCTATGACTGTAGGCTAACTGTATTGTTACATCCCTACTTTTTAAGTTAAGTAAGTTTCTCCATTTGCCTCACAAATATTAACCTTCAAAATCGCCCAGCCTTTTTGTATGTTCAGCTGCAGAAATGCTCATCTGTGTTTTACACTCTCTCTGGCTCCTCATTCTTTCTCCACTCTGAATGACCCCATGCGACGCTTTTTTTCTGGTTCCCCCTTACCATCATCCCCCTCACTGCCCTACTTACCCACCCTCCTGCCACATGTAGCAAGCAGACACGGAAGCTGAGGTGCCTCAGACATGGGATGATGATGGTACCCAGCCTGTGCGCTCGGGCTGGGGCGATGATGGTACTCAGGCTACCTGGGATGATGATGGTAGCCAGCCTGTGCGTGCCCTGGCCGCACACCCCACCTGGGATGATGCGGAGGATGATAAGGAAGATGATGGCTCTCAGCCTGTGCAGGCCAATGACAATGATCCTACCCAGGAGGCCCAGGGGTGGGACGATGATGGGGCTCAGGTACAAATGTCATAGAGCTAGCCGACCGGGGCTGAGCTGCTCTATACCAAGAGCATTCTCCTTTAGCCATCACTGGATGGGTGCAGGAATACGCTTAGCATGGCAATTGGGAGAATGCTGGTTGTGGCGCTAGTAGAAGTAGTTGTAGCCTAAGTAGAGGCTGAGTTTAAAATGTTACGAGAATAGATGTGTAATTTGCATCTTTTTGTTCTCTCTTTCAATTCTTGGCTCTTGATTTTTCTACCTTTTATTCCTCAACGCCTCTTTGCCACTTTCCTTCTTTATCTCCTGGTCTTTCCCTTTTGCAGGCTGCAGAAACAACAGCTGTTACAGAGGAGGCAGCAGAAGCTGAACCTGTAAGTGAGGTAAGCGAGAAGTTAATCAAATGAAGCACTTTGGAAGCAAAATCTGATAATCAAAGTCAAAGTAAGTGTTAAAAGACAAACAAACAATAAATTGCATTAACATATAAAAGTTGGATTATTTTTAAACCCTCTAACTAAATGGTATAGTTCACCCCAAAAAATAGAAATGTCCAATTATATGCATTTAATCACACTTAAGTGTTTCTAAATTTTTATGAAGTTCCTTGCTCTGTTCAACACAAAGGAAGAACTTCTGAAGAATGTTGTGGGGAAAAGCCTTGACAAAGTAGGAACACAAGCTACATAGGTTCATTCTGAATATGTATCCCTTTCTACATTTCTGGAGATTGCGAATTATGTGGCCAGAAGTATGGCTGCATTTCGACTTTAAAACAAACGCTATGGGGCGATATGACGCCGTTCCTTTTCGCTGCTTATCTCCGTGTGGACGGCTTTCCCGCTGTTTTCTTTTTTTGGATTGCTTTTGAAAGCACTGTCGGTCGGGTTTAGGGAATGGGGCAATTGGTGCTTTTGAAAACACAATCGGTCGGGTTTAGGGAAGGAGGAAGAAGGGTCAGTCGGCCAGTCTCTCAGTAATTCGGTCAGTAGACAGCGGGGTCTGGTGGATTTACGTGAGAAGAGCAGGTGCGAATGGCAGTCGCGAGAGAAATTTGAGATCTCAAAAAGCATACACAGCGGCCTTTGGTGGATTCGTGAAAACAAAAGCTGCAACAAAAAAAAAAAACATAGCTGCTGGGACGTATTTGGCGCTCTCTAGAAATGTATATATGGGTACATCTTCAGAATGAGCCTGCACTCAAAAAATATTTTTTGTTACTCGTTCAAACTACTTATTTAAAATGAGCTGAAACAACACAATTCTTGAGATTTCATTGGGACAACAATTTTTTTTTATGTTCAATCCACATAACTTTGTTAAAAGTGTTAAGTTAACTTAATCGATTTGTGTTGAGACAACATAAATGAATTGTGTGGAACCCTGCATTTTTTACAGTGTGGTTTGAACAAAAAGTAATATAGAAGTCAGCATTTTTCTGTATATCCTTTTTTGTGTTCAATAGAAGAAGAAACTCAAACAGGACTGGAACAAGTGGTGAGGGAGTGAATAATGACAGGAAATAAAATTTTGGGTGAACTAATCCTTTAACTTTTTTTCTGCTAAAATCCATATTATATCTAATCAACAACTTTTAATTAATAATTGAATATGGGAAATACGTTTAGCATATTACCTTGTTTTTACCATAGTCATTAATGAATTTACTCCTTTTTGAATTATTAAAATATTGAGATTTTTTTACATTAATGACTGATAAAATTATGAAACTTTTGTACAGTGGTGAATTCTAAATAATCAGGTCAATCTCCCTCTTGTGGACTAAAGCAGCAGTTGCAGACTCCCTTCTTCACAGTTCATCCAAAAATAAAAATTGTACACTTCTATCAGTTTATTGCTTCTGTTGAACATAAAATAAGATATTCTGCTGGTTTATGGCAGCCATTGACTATCATAGCAGTTTTTTTTCCAGCATTTTTCAAAATATCTTCTTTTGTCTTCAACAGAAAAAAAAGTAACTCTTTGGACCAGTTGAAGGAAGTGTAAATAAATGGCAGAATTTTGGGGTGAACTATCCCTTTAAATAGTTCATTTAAAATATCCATTGTGGTGCATTCATATTCACAGTACATTAAATAGTATAAATATGTACTGTTTGCTTCCATTGCTGAATTTACATTTATTGCTCAATCCAGACTGTGCAGGAGAGCGCTGAGAGTCCTAAGAGCATAGAGATGCCAGAATCCTTCCTGTTCAAAGTAAGTGCAGCATTACATGTTATTTTAGCTAGCGGTGAGCAGAGTTTGAAGCAGAAGCGCTGCAAAAACATGCTTCTTATAAATGTTTTTTGGGTAACACTATGAATCATATATTAAGCATTACCAAGTAGTTAATTCATTATTTGTTATAAGACTTTTAAGACCCTTTTTAAGACCATTATGAATGTCATTTTTGACTTATACAGTGCTAAACACACTGGGCCAAAAGAATTGGAAACAGAATCAAATGTAGCTATTTCTTAACCACATAGCTTAATGTGTCTAGCTGTGTACACTTTTTTCAACATTTTTCTTTTTTAATGACAAATTTAGCATTGTTAAATGTATATTTACATTTATATTTACTCCTGAGTTGTGATGTTATGATGGAGCGTGAGGGTGAAATTAGCATTCACGATTGGAGGCAGGATTGGATTTGATCTACAAATAAAGTGCTTTGCACACACCTGGCCTCAGAGTTGCGCTTGTCACTCGGTTGGGTAAGCGGGTGTGACGTAACCGCTTTTTTCACCAGAGTTCAGAAACAACTGAAATTAAGATGTGGAGTATTCCTATTTTTGTCTCATTATTGAAGTGCAGATATGTAAATGCCAAAAACTACTAACACCATGAAGGACTTTTAGCCGCATTTTACGACAGGACCTACACACCTAGCGAGTCAGTAAAGCACCAGAGACGCACACATCTCTAAGCGCGGGCAAACAAACACCAGGCCCGGATTAAGAATTCAGAGGCCCCTGGGCACTATGTCTTGTAGGCCCCCTACTTGGCCGCACCCCTATAGTTAATAAAAAAATAAGATTAATAGATTTTATATATA
>CAIGQZ010032451.1:4416713-4429208 GCA_903798205.1 Danio tinwini | reverse complement strand
AAAAAAAAATACTAATAAAACTAGTCAAAATTAATGTATTTTAATATATTTGCTAAAGTTCACTAAAGCAATACAAAAAAAATTATATTTAAGGGTATTTTTAATGTATAACTTCTACAAACTTCTAATGCATATGATTATGCATATTATGATAAGTTCTCCATAATACACACACGTATTAATGATTCCTACTTGTCTTCCTCGTGATGAAGAGTAGGCAAAATCTGATATGTAGTGGGAAAAAAAAAAAAAGAATGAGTTCATCAGACACTCGATTCAAATCGGGTTCATGATAGATCGCATCAAAACATGTTGCCATACTCTTTACGTGCTACGCCAGTCATGCTGATGTATATTGTTCTCATTACTTTTGTTGTCTCTGTCAATCAAACTGTGATGGGCGTGAATCACTCAATTTGCTTATCCCACCGAGGTGCGCTATTTGCTGAGCTTAAATAGACACTCCAAAATCGGCATTTTACCCCCCTCGCAGGGGCCCCATGTGCGCACGGGCCCTTGGGCCTGTGCCCACAATGCCCATTGGTTAATCCGGCCCTGACAAACACACACAGTCACTGAATGAACTCCTGCACACTCATTATCACATCATCATCACGGAACACACTGTCCTGAAAAAAGCAGATTTTTTTTTCATTCTGCGTGCGGTATCAAACTCCATTAAAACAACTCTCCTATCAGTTCTTCATATTCGCATGATCGCATCCAGTAGCTCAGAGTGAGTCACGGGGCCTGAATGAAATCTTGCTAAATGAAAGTGAAACTCATTTATTAAATTAAAAATGAAATACAAAAAATTACATACATTTGTTTTAGTGTGTGAAAATAAGTTTGATATATCATGTGAAATTGTACAGGGGAGAAGGCAGTCGGTAGAGTTTATAGCTAAATATTTAGCCGTGTTTGCATTGTCCTTTATGACATAGAATTCATTTAAATAGAAATAAAATACCCTTCATTACAATGTTTTTAAAAAGCACCTAAACTGTTTTGTATTTTGTGATTTTTTTTTCTAGTTGAATAAAAATCTATTTTCCATTCATATATTAGCAAATATTTAGCTAATATTTAAAATTATATATAAAACGAATATTTTCCATTCACATAGGCTATTGGCAAAATATTTAGCAGTGTTTGCATGTCCATTAATTCATTAAAATAGAAGTAAAATAACACTCATTACAAGTTGATTTAAAGAAAGCACCTAAGTAGGTTTTTTTTCCCAGTTGAATATGAATTATATGAATTTTCCATTCATATATTTCATCATTGAGGATTTCTTAAAAATAGTGTAAAAATCTCGCCTCGTCTCGTTCTCGTAAACCCAGTCTCGTATCTCGTCTCATCTCGTGGAGTAGGCATCTCGTCACACCCCTAATATTTATTATGAAGAAAATGACAAAAATATATATTTGTTTGTTTTTTGTCCAAATTATTTGCGTATAACGTCTATTCAATCTAATGCGTTTCTGTTATGAAACCTTATCTTTAAAAGCCTATTTAAATATTATGTCTATTTACCCTTACTTCTGCTAATAGTTTTTGTGTTAATGGAAGATCATGTAAAGGAATATATTGCTGTTATTATCACAAATATTATCATTATCATGTTTTTAGTTTTCTTTTTCTGATTAGGAAATTTCAAGATATTTTTCTGTAAAAATGTCTAACAGATGTTGTGAATTGTATCTCTTTGCAATAAAAAAACTTAAATATTTATACATCATTTTTTTTGATGAATAGTTGGTGATTGGATGGGTATCTTTTAAAATTAAGACCAGTTTAACATTATTTAAGACCTACAAGACAACATTTATGTAAATTTAAGACTTTTTAGGGCCTAAAATTTTGTTTTTGAAATGTAAGACATTTTTAGACTTTAAGACCACGTGGACACCCTGTAACAAATGCTTTATTAACTCTACTTCATCCAATTTTGTGACCTAATCTAAAGAAAGGACTTGTTTATGCTTTATAAATCCCTCAGAAAATGACAATTAAGGCTCAGTTATATTCAATTCAATTCACCTTTATTTGTATAGCGCTTATACAATGAAGATTGTGTCAAAGCAGCTTCACATAGAAGATTATAGTAAAATGAAACAGTGTCAGTTCGGTTTTCAGAGTTTAAGTTCAGTTCAGCTTAGCTCAGTGTAGTGTAATTAATAATCACTATTGAGAGTCCTAACACTGTGGAGCAATTCCATCGATGCGCGATGTATATTCTAAACAGGGAAAAGAAAACTGTACTGCTTTCTTACTGTACAGTTTAAGCATCGCTAGATAGCATTGAAATCTTGTATCATAATCATATTATATTGCTGTTATTTTATTCAATTTTGTTATTCGGCAATGTTTAAACTGGACACTAATTGTATTTTTATGTATTTATCGTTTATTTGATTACAAAGCCTTTAATTGTAATTTACAAGGCGTTTACAAAGCATAAATAGTCCTCACTTTAGATTAGACATTCTGGTAACACTTTAGTTTAGGTCACAATTAACAGTATTAACAAACCATTAACTAACACTACTAGCTTAATAAATGACTAATTAGCTGCTTATTATTAGTTAGTAAGGTAGTAGTTGAGTTTAGGTTTTGGGTAGGATTAGGGAAGCAGAATAAGATCATACTTTATAACTATTAATGAACAGTTAATAACTTAATAATAGACAGGTAGTTAACAGTGTGAATTGTGACCTAAGCTGAAGTGTTACAGAGATTCTTTTACTTAAGCCATTCTTAAAACAAGACAATAGGTTTTGCATGTCTTGAAAATGTTTCGCGATTAAAGAGTTTTTAGAGATTTTTTAACTAGAAACAAGACATAGAAAAAAAAAAGAAAAAGAAAAAATATATATCATAGAAAAGCACTTTTTGCAGTGAGATTTGAGATGTGCATTTGTGCGAATACAGGTGAAAGCAATGCATGACTACAATGCCACTGACTCTGATGAGCTGGAGCTGAAGGCAGGAGACGTGGTGCTGGTGGTGAATTATGAAAATCCAGACGATCAGGTTAGCAGTCATTTATTTGACCAGTTTTTTTAGCCAAGAGGCTAAAAGCGCTAACTCAGTTTGATTTCTAACTGAGGTTGTGTGTTTACAGGATGACGGCTGGTTGATGGGAGTCAAAGAGTCCGACTGGATCCAGCAGAAAGATCTTGGGAAAAAAGGAGTGTTTCCTGAAAACTTCACTCAGAGGATGTGAGAGCCTGTGATCAGCGTGACACTGCAGTCGTTACCCCATCTATATTACTTCTTATCGCTTCCCATGAAAACACAGACTAGAGAAAAAATGAACTGTACTACATCAACAAACGCAAAACCACAGGAAATCTGCTGGTTATGTTTGTGGAAGTTGGTGACAGGTTAGTCTCTGCATTGTTTTGAGTCTCTCACTGAGATTCGTATTAGTTATGGTGCAAGTATGAGAAGATTCAATCAACTTTTGACAAAAATAAGTGGGATTCTATTAAAGGGGGAGTTCACCAAAAAAATCAAAATGAACATTTTTATTTACTCACTTGCAGGGCATTCCAGATGTACTTGTTTTTTGTGTATAAGTACATGGCTACTTGAGTTACTTCAGTCTTATTATGCAATGTATCATCACTAGCATTGAGGAAAACGGGTAGTTCACCCAAAATGAAAATTATGTCACTAATTGCTCATGTAGTTCCATTTAAGATATTTTTGATGAAATCCAAGAGCTATTTGACCCTGCAAAGACAAGGAGTTAAGACAATAAACATAGAAACATCATCAAAGCGGTCCATGTGTCTTCAGCAATGTTGAGGAAAGTTACTTTTAAACGACCCAGGCTCATTCTGAAAATATACCACTATATACATTTCTGGAGAGTGCCAAATATGTCCTAGGTGGCAAGTTTTTTTCACGAATCCGCCAGAGGCCGCTGTGTATGCTTTTTGAGATCTCAAATTTGTCTCGCAAGTGCCATTTGGGCCTGCTGTTCTCGCATAAATCCATCAGAGGCCGCTGTCGACTGACTGAATCAATCCTCCTTTCCTAAACCCAACCAATAGTTTTTCAAAAGCACTGATTGACCAGCACCCACCCACTTCCCCAAACCCGACCGATAGTTTTTAAAAAGCAATCCAGAAAAAGAAAAGCCCTGATTTTAACCATGTTTTCAGATTTGATCACATTCTCACCATGTTGTTTGGTTTATTTTTACTTTTTTGGCTAATGTTTTTGTCTTGCTCGCTTTCTGGAAGCGATCTTCACCAGACTCGAACCTCGTCATCGTAGTACCTTTTCTCTGCGTCTCAAGTCAGCCAACAAACATGGCGAGCTACTGGACAATCTGGTAACAGCGGGAAAGCCGTCCATATGAAAGTAAACCGTCAGATGGTGAGCGAGAAAAGGAACGTCGTCCTATCGCCCCATATCGTTCGTTTTAAAAACGAAATGCAGCCATATGTACTTCTGGCTACATTATTTACGATATCCAGAAATGTATATACAGGTACGTTTTCAGAATGAGCCTATGTTGCTTTTAAAAGTAATATATTACAATCTTGAGTCACTTTTCTAAAAAAGTAAATAAATGCAGTACTTTTCTTTTTAAGGAAGGTAATGCAAAATTATGTGTTATATTTTAGGCTTAAGATTGTGATATATATTACATTAAAAGTAACTTTACACAACACTGGTCTTCAATGGTTCAACCGTAATTGTATGAAGTTACAAAAAAGTTTTGGCACGCACAAAAACGTTAAAAAACTTTTTTTAACAATTTTTCCCGTCATGACGAGATGTGTGCACTGTGCATTGTATGCATGTAGCGTTGCTGACATATTTATCAGTATTTAATTTTGTTCATTATTCTCGTAGATTCATACAATTATGGTTGAACTGTTTTGAAGATGTTCTTGATTCCTTTCAGGGCTTTGAACACATCAGGGCCCTTGTTGTCTTTGAATGATCAAAGAACTCTCCAATTTTAGCTTTGAAAATATCTTAATTTTAAAATATCTTAATTTGTGTTCTGAAGGTGAACGAAGGTCATGAGAAAATGATGACAGGATTTTCAGTGTTGGGTGAACTGTCCCTTTAATTTTGTCTTGCTTTGTTTTGTTCTGACTTTCAAAGTGCTAATAGACTTGCATTTCATAATTCCCCAAAGAGCAGCTCAAGCTTAGTTTCAGCTAAAAAGCTTCTTTAACGTTCTAATGAAGACAAAAAAATCAATTACAACATGGATGATCTACATGTAAGTAAATTAACAGCTTTTGTTTTAGTTTTTAGGTGAACTATTTCTTTAAAACGTATTTTTCCTCCTTAGAGAGTGCATTAGTTGCAGCAGCAGCATTGGTTTTGGAAGTACTTTTCCCTTTTATTTATATTTTCCATAGGGATTTCAGGAAGGTGTTGTGAGCCATGAAGCAGCTGTGAGCAGAATCACAACATTACAAACAGATTTGAATATAAGTATTTGAAAGTCAGGCAAAAAAAACAAAACAAAAAAAAAACAAGACCGCTTTAATGAATCTGATTGGAGGAACTTTCTGTAGAGCATCATGGGTAATGTAGTTTCTCACTGGAATTCTGCTGGTAAAACATGATCATTTTTAAAATAAGTTGAAATAATGCAAGTAGCTCACTACAATATACCATTAACATATACCATTAATCAGCATTCTCATGGCTCATAAGAGATCCGTTTCTGATCTCTCAAAAAAATCTCTATGGAGAAATGAATAGAGTTTTTACTTCTCTAACCTGACTATTGCGCTCTATAGAGGCAGATGTCCAAAGCCATTGGTGTAAATGTTTTTAGACGATCCACTCTTAACCATTGTCCCGTTTTGTGTAGAAATGTTTTAAAGTCATACGCCACACTATTTAAAGTCCCATCATGTAGAGATGAGCTCACACAACTGTAAGAAACATCTTTATCATCTGATACGGAGCACTGTTTAAACTGCATGATTATAGTTACGTCACTGTAGGAAATTGACAGTATTTCTTTTTAAATGGTGAACAATTGATACATAATCCTTCAGTATACAGTCAATTTTTCCCAGAAATTAACATTGGCTTCTCAGCACCACTTTTGCTTGGGAAAACCAGGAACTAACTGAAAATAAAACTGACTAATATAGTTAAAGGAGTATTTTGTCCAGCTCATTAACAAACGAAAAAATATGCACTAGTTTCAAACTGTATACAGATAATGTCAACACTACTGGGGCCGACATATTTAAACCAGACTGTTGCTCAAGATGGATGTTAACAAACCGAATCTCTGATCTTTAGATTTACCATATACACAATATTAATGACTTTATTATTATTATTATTTTGATAATGCCATTTCTAAAACTAACATGTGATGTGATTACCAATTATACTTCGCTGTGCAAACCCGGTCATGTACACATAATTTGTCTTGGTCATTAAGTCAAATAAATTCTAAAGCCGGGAACACACTACATGATTGTCTGGGGTTACATTTAGTTATTAACACACTAAACACACTATATAAGCATATGTAAGACTCCACAACATCTCTGCCTGGTCTAGAAACTGTGTTTCACAACCAAAAACATGAGAGAAGTATTTATATAGTGAGACTGGAGCCCATAAAAGAAATCTTATATATTTAATATATGCAAATCATACATGCGACCTACAAGATTTTTATGTCATATTCATACATAAATGTAATATATACTTCAAAATATCACAAAAATGGCCAAAACAATTAATATAATTACAAACATCTGCATACAGTATATCTACAAATGTATATGTTTGTACTGTATATGGCCACCAAACAATTTGTGTTGGAACAACATGATGGAATTAAGTAACTTATTAGTTTTTACTAATTTAAGCAGATTGAACATAAAAGATGAACACAAAAAAGTTGTCCCCCAAAAAAGTCAAGAATTTAATTGTTTCAGCTTATTTAAAATAAGTCATTTTTGAGTGCATCAGATCTCTGAATGGGAGTTTTCTTTACATACAAGATTGGTTTTATTGGTGCACCAAAATCTTGATTGTTATTTCTGAGAGTTGATTCTTCCTTTACGTTCCCATTTTTTTCTTGTTCAAATTCACAAAATTAGCATTTATTTTTATGCATTTGGAAATCTTAAATGTAGCGTATTCAAGATGCACATTTTTACCACTGTGTGTGTGTGTGTGTGTGTGTGTGTGTGTGTGTGTGTGTGTGTGTTCCCTGGGATCAAACCCATGATTGGTGCACAATGATCTACCAGTCGAGCTATACACAAATCCTAAACTGTTGTGTAGATGAAAGGATACAATACTTACAGCATGGGAACTATTTCAGTAAATGCTCCAGTTGTGACCCTGGATCGCAAGCAAACCTTATGGCAATAGCCAAAAATACATTACATGAGTCAAAAATGTATATATTCTTTTTCTTTTATGCCATAATTAAAGATCATGTGTAAAATGTATACTGAAAATATATTTTTGGTTAGTAATATACATTGCTAATAACTTAATTTGGACAACTTTAAAGGTGACTTTCTCAATATTTGTAATTTGTTTTAACCCTCAGATTTTAGGTATTCAAAATAGTTGTATTTCTACCAAATATTAACCTATACTAACAAATTTATTCAGCTTCAAGTTGGTTCAGTTCTCAATTTATAAAAGATTGAAAACAAATTTTGTGGTCAAGGGTCACAAGTGGTCACATTTCAGTAAAGCAGTGGTTCTCAGTTCCCGTCCTCGTGTCCGCCACAATCTGCCATTCGTGAGTCTTTCATGCCGAGAAATCTCCTCGGGTCTTAGGGTAATTCTGCATGCAGAAGGTATTGTCCAGACATATCCTAATATAAGCTTACATTGTTGTTGTAGATGAAATATAACACAGAAAACGCGGTTTAAACATGTTCCAGTTGGCTAGATATGGATTAACTATGGGATTTGGAATGGTGACTGTAAGGACTATGAAATGGATCACTCTGCTCTGGTGGGCTGATCAGAGCCCAGGAATTCAGTCAACAACTGTTCTCTTTTTCTGTGACTTTACTGTAGCATGTAATAGTGTGGTCTGTACAAAAATAAATGCAAAAAATGAATATACAAATGTCAAACATGATATTTGTCAGCACACTAACGAGCATTATCATCGATATCACTGAGAATAAGTGAAATACTATAGAGTTACCATGTTAGCAAATAACTAAACCATTTAACAAAATTATATTTATCCACACTCTTGCTCAGTTTACAATACAAAAGAAAACAACAACCTCATAGGCAACAGAACATAAAATATAACCAATATACTAATAAATCTTACAGCCGATGTATAGATGACGATCTTGTATTGTTAACAATCACATCGAATTATATGTGCTCACTTCAGTAGAATAATCACTTTCACCACAAACATCAAAGATTACAGCTTAATGTTAATATTGAGCATTATATAGCAGAGCAAAAACTCACTTTATAAGATGCACGCACACATATTACAAGCTGCACTGAAACTGCTCGTCTCACTTCTCTCAAAGTTTGCGGCACAGCGTTAAAATGGCGACGCCTCTTAAAGGGGCAACAGCTCTTAAAGGGGCCACACACACAAACCTTTTGTACATTAACAGTCAATCAAACACCTTTACGAAAGCCTACGATTAGTCCCATCATGTTTGTAGTTTATTTACATTTTTTACTCGTAGTTCTAAACAAATTCAATATTAACGGTTAAAGTATGGATGCTCTGACACTTCGAGTTTTTACCGGAAATAGTAAACCATCCGGGGAACCTTTGGCATACTCTTTTCAACATACTATGGTTTGAGACATACTAATTGTATTTTCGAATACTATTTAGTATGGATAGTATGCAAATTTGGACGCATCACTTGTCATTCCTTGCTTAACACACCTGATTTAGATCATTAGCTCGTTAACAGAGAGATCCATGAACCTGTTCCTTCTGTGTCAAATAAGAGAGACATACAAAATGTGCAGGGCATGGGGGTCCGAGGACTGGAATTGAGAACCACTGCAGTAAAGTGACAGACAACGTGTTTGTTTTTACCAGGCTGTAAATATTTAATGGGCATTGGTGAAACATTGGCATGTCTGCCACAAGCATACGTTTGACTCTGATATCCAATTTGATGCAGTGTGTTGTGTACCTGGCATAAGAACAGAAGTTTCTTCATTTTTGTTCTCACATCTTTATAATCATGTTTCCATATCTCCCTCTTTTTTGCTTAAAGTGTACTTTTTATATTCAGTGAATGATAAATTATGTCCTTCTTAACAGGTAATGCAATAAGCTATACACAGATTTATTTATTAACTATATTCACAATAATGTCAGAGATGTTGTTGTTTTGTTGTTGTAAGTTAAGAGTGGATATTAACATGGTGCAACCTACAAAAGTGACTCAGAATATGCATTATATGACTTCAGTCCTCTTACACTGTATTTATAGTTTTATTTTTGTACATCGTGAGACAAATGAGAGTTCAAATGATTCTGTATATGTGCCATAAACACTGGCTTATAACTGGGGTCTTTCTCGGTGTTGTGCTCCTTTGGTTTTTTGGATCAGAATTTACCATCAATCCCATAAAGCGCAGAGAACAGAGCGAGCTTGGTGGTATTGACTTTTATAAGTACTAACTCAAGTTAGAATGGCAGAGATATCACACTGCAAAAAAACAAGCTTTCTAATTAGAATTTTTGTGTCATTTCTAGTCCAAATATCACACATATATATATATATATATATATTTTATCAGTGGTTATCAGCTGATAGATATGGGCCAGTAGGGGTCTTCTGCGGGACCTTCTGCTGTTATCATCCATCCACATGGTTAATCAGCGATAATGGAGAAGACTCCAGAATCAGATCTGTTTTTACATTACTGTGACGGCTGGGTTTAGGGTAGGGGTAGACATTAATAAAACACAATGAATGGGAAATGTAATAAATAATGTAAATAATTCTCGTTAACTTCCAGCCACAGCCGTATGTGATATCCTTGCCCTCTTTTCAAAAGATATTGGAGCTACAAACACCTGTGCCTCAGCATAACAGCATGTTCAAAAACAGGACTACTGATACCTCTGTAAAAAACTGAAAAGACTTGTCTCAGAAGAAGGTGGTCTAAGGAGATTACAGTGTACATTTGTGCATCCTAAGGGTGCTTTCACACCTAGACTTTTGTTTCAGAACCTGGCTCGTTTGCCTCCCTACCATAGTTCGTTTGGCGTATGTGAATCCAGCAATTGCGCTCGGATTCGCGCCAAAACAATCGGTCCGAGATCGCCTGACTGAGGTGGTCTCGGCTCGATTGAAATAAACTCTAGAGCAGATCGATCGTAGTGAGAAAACAAAACAATCCAACTAACGAACCAGGCCATATCACCGTGTATTATGGATATGTAATAGCCATATATACGGCTATATGAAGAGAGAATGATGGGTAGGGCAGGATGTCATCATTCCTACCAGTAAATGTGTGTTTCATGTTGAATATGAAAGTGAAAGCATGCTGTAATATCAACAAGAGCTATTTATCCGTTAGGAAAATTGACCAAACTGCAGTCTTGGAAATGTAAAGCCTATAATGCATAATTCTAGCCAACGGCTATATATGAGAAAGTCTTTCCTCTAATTTATATTTGGTGACGATGTCTGTGGGTGTTACCATTCAAAATTAAAGCACAGCTTTTCTCTTATGTCTTATTGCTCCGCGTCATCAATTAAAATAAGGACGCCTGATAGCTGATCAGGACTCTGACCAATGTGAGGAGAGTTTACTTGCACACCAGTTTTAGCTATTTTGGTCCGTTTAGAAACTGCCGCATGAAAGCGAACCGCACCAAGAACAAAGTGCAACATTGTAACAATTTTAATCCCTGTTTCCGAATAAAACTAAATCGATCTACAGGTGTGAAAGCACCCTAAAACTCCTTAGTCGCTGACATTATCTTTGACAGGTACAATTTAAAAACACTAATGGAGGACAGTTGCTTCTTACTTAGGGCTGTTTATGCAAATGAGGAAGAAATTGTCACTAATGGGCATGGCTTTCTCCCTCTGATCACATGTACAAAGGGAGAATGTGAATCTAAGTGTTTCAGCAATGTGATTATTAAAAATAATAATTTATAAATGTTTACCATTAGTTTACCAGCTATATTCACACACTGTTTAACCACCTTATAAAAAAGATGTTTACATATTAGGACATTTTTAAAAGAAGCAAAATAAATAGTTTTCAGTTGGAAATAAAGATATTTTACTCCCCCCCCAACTTAAATTTTGACTTATTATTTCTTAAAACAAAACAACATTTTTTACTCGTCTAGAAGACGGTTCTTGATTTAAAAAGGTTTCGATATTTAGACTAGAAACAAGACAAAAACTCTTGCAGTGTGATTCTCCAGTCATCTGTTGTGCTGAATGAGGACTTTTATTTTTATTTTATTTTTTATTAGCTTGTCTAATCTTTCTTTGTCTCTTAAAATTGTGACCCACGTTTGGGAGGGAGTATTTGCCACGCTTCACCAGTTTCGAAGCAAGTGTGTGTATGTGTGAGTGTGTTCGAGTGATTTTGTATCCTATACCAAGAGATCAGTGTGACCTGTATAGAGAGACTGATTACCGAGTTATTTAAGCTGCCAATGCATCTTTAATGACCTCTCGCTCAAGCTCTTAATTCAATCGAAAGTCCTCAGAATGGATGAACAAACACTTCCTTCTCTTGTATTTTGAGCGCGTTTACGATATTTGCTAGCATTGTTGTTGTCGTTGCATTTGTAGCCATTGTGAACATTGTGTAGTTTTTGTTGCGTTTCGTCCCTGAAGATGCAGATTCTCTGAGCATATCTATTTCTGTAAGTAGTGTGAATGTGAAAACGAGGCATGCTTACGTCCATGAGCAGTGTGTGTGTGTGTGTGTTTATGTGTAGTGACTTGATGTTTTCTTGCTGAAGTGGCTTTGGGGGAACCAGAGCTTCTTTACGCCATTATAAGCCATGAGTGTATCGATTCTACAGTCCTGTATCCCTGCTGACTCACCAATGACAATAAACATGGATTATTCCTCTGACATTTCATCTCCCGTCTCCGCGTATTTTCCGATTTCAAATGTGTACACTGCAAAATAAAATTAAACCTTTAGTTTTTTTTTTGGTCACACTTTATTTACAGTTTTCTCCATTGGTTTGGCTCAGTTTTTGAAACAGGAATTACATTCTCAATACTCTAAGATTGTTTTGCAAAACAGTCTTACAGTTCAGCACAACTCTATAGCTCACTCGCAAAAGCTCATATTTTTCCCAAAACTGTTCGTTCATGTGTCAAAACTAAATTTCCTTCTCATTTAAACAGTCAGTGCCCGCCAAATCCTTTGTCCCTTTGACATTGCGTAAGCACTGCAAATCAAAAGGTTTAGATGTTTTGTCACTATGACAGAGAACCATTGAAATATCCCTCATGT
>CAIGQZ010032451.1:4381008-4416703 GCA_903798205.1 Danio tinwini | reverse complement strand
AAACAGTCTTACAGTTCAGCACAACAATATAGCTCACTCGCAAAAGCTCATATCTTTCCTAAAACTGTTCGTTCATGTGTCAAAACTAAATTTCCAGTGCCCCCAAAATCCTTTATCCCTTTGGCATTGCGTAAGCATTGCAAATCAAAATGTTCAGATGTTTTGTCACTATGACAGAGGACCATTGAAATATCCCTCTTGTACACCTTTCAGTCTTAGCCCAGTTTATGAAAATGGTTACTGAACTGTTTTTTTTTTTTTTGTCTTTTGACAGAATGCAATTGTGTAAAAAAACTAAATAAAATAAATTGATAAGCTTTTAAAAATTATAAGAAATAAGGATTTTCACAAGGAAATGTAACTATTTTACGTTTTGTCAGTTCAGTGGCTAATTCGTACGTGTTCAGTCGTACGAAAATGTACAATTTTAAAAAGGAGGCACGGGTATAAGCAAATCATACTACATTGTATGAATGAGATCATACAAATGCATTCGAATTAGCCACTAAATCAGAAAGTTACGAATTGCCATGAGATAGTGTTGGGATATTAGGTGAAGAGTAGCCTCTGAGGTTTGACATCATACTGTACATTGCACTCATACTACCAATGAAATTGTAACTATTATCAATCACACACACATAAAGTAATTATCATACATCAGAATAAAAAATGTACAGCATAATATAGTGTAATATAAACACACAAACGAAAAACATATATATACAGCCTCCAGTGGCTTGATTGGTCATCTGAGATGTGTGAAATTCCTCCTTTGTTAGTCAAGTTCTAGTTTCACCTGACTGCCAGTTGCTGTAATGAATGTATGAAATGTTCCACAGATTCACATATAATATTCATGGTATCATGTTCTTGACTAGTTTTGAAAACTGAACAGACTATTGTGCATGTCATGACTTATACAATGAAATGACGCTGACACATTTTGGAGCAAACAACCATTGAACTGAGAATTGAGAACACTCCCACCTAAACAGAGCTGGACACACCCACTTTCCTGAGTTTTTTCAAACTAGAGGTGTGAAAACACCCTGCTGAGACAGGGGGGTTTCGTGGCCCTTTAAGAAATCACAGATACTTTTATGCATCCTAATATGGACAATTAAAACAGAATATATAAACACAGAGACAATTGCCTCTACACCCCATGAAGTGAGAATGAGGGAAAGCTCATTCTCCCGCACTCCTTTCCCTTCACCCACACTCTTCTTAATCCAGCTCAAAGAACAAAGTCAAAGAATGGTCATCTCAAAGTATGAATGTTCTGTATCAATGCAAGTGACTTTATGCATCATGTTTGATATCATTTAAAGTGTCTCAGTGCGACTGGTACAATGGTCTCGTTCTCATGGATATAGGCATAATCTATGACAAGTAAACACTTGAAACTTTAAGGATCTTTGATCCACTGCAGAAGGGGTGTCATTTGTTAGGGTCCTCTATTCAAATTACTTCCTGATTCCCACAGCAGTTGGGTTCCCATTGTTGTTTTAGACACTACCACTTGGAGAATGTTTTACTATGGGTACTATTTAAGGAAAAGTGTCAAAAAGCTCAGGGCGATTCTGCAACCAGATCAGCATAGCACAAAGCTCTCAGGGGTGCTCAACCCTGTTCCTGGCGATCGACCTTCCAGCTGATTTCAGCTCCAACCCTGATCAAACACACCTGAACCAATTATTTAGAATGTGAGGAGCACTTGTTAATCACAGGCAGGTGTGTTTGATAAAGGCTGCAACTGGAAACTGCAGGAAGGTCGATCGCCAGGAATAGGGTTGAGCACCCCTGCTCTATACTATGTATATTTTGAAGTCAGGTATGCATCTTTTGATCTTAGATTTATCTTTAAGAATTTGATGTCTTGTATTGATTGTTTATAAATTGACTGAATAATTAGAATAATACATACTTACTTGACTATTAAATTGTTATGTTTGAAGCCATTTTGCTTACTCTGTAATTATTCACTTTAGTAGATTACGCTATATCCTTGTTTCCGCACTTCCTGCATCAGGTCAGTAGACGGACTAAAGTCTAGTTGAGATGGAGCATCGGGCTCACTAACTGTATTTTAGAGATACGACTTTCTCTTGATACTGATTCAAGTGAACTTCGGTGGAAAAGGAGCTATTTCCATATAGGGTAACAACTAACCTAGATAGGGTGCCTGACCCTTGAGTGAAAGTAATGTTGTTCTAAAAAGCTTGGCTAAACCAAAATTATTACAGAGAACAGTAGTCGGTTATATTTATAATAATGGCCATGACCTCTGATTAGAAATATTACCTTTACTCAAGGGTATACATCTAAGGGGACTAATCAAAAATAATTTTAGATGGCCGCTCCTATGCTTGATCATTCTAAAGCAGGGGTGTCCAAACTCAGTCCTGGAGGGCCAATGTCCTGCAATAGTTTAGCTTCAACCTCCCTCAACACACCTGCCTGGAGCTTTGTAGTATACGCTTATTTCACGCGACCACCATTTTAAAACACGAAAGCGAGGCTGAGGTGGGAAGAAACCCGGAAGTATAGGATCAGCGCTGTAAACATTGCAACAACATGCTGTGTACTACAAAACTCCAGCTGTTGTCACAATTTCAAAATGCAGAAATTGTGTAAACATCACTTTCATATCATTCGGTTCAGTTTTATTGTATTGTAAAATAACAATTAAAGCATATTAGGCATCAAACAACATCACAATCTCTTTAAGGGTAATACGCTTAAGTGTCCTCCTAGGCTTCAGTTCATGGCAGCAGGTAAACACCGTGGGGACGCTTACCTGCTTCAGCCTATGTTACCTGGTGAGCGATAAAACAATGCAGTCCTCTGTAGCACATCTTTGTGTTGTCTGTAACAGTGTTGTCCCGGTACTGAAGTTTTGAAAACATCCATTTCCCACTAACATTTAAGCACAGCTGAGCGCGCTCATAAACAGCTGATTTGCCTTAGTATTCACCAGTGCTCAACAGAATAACTGTGAAGGTTATCAGTTCATCGCTCTTCACAGATTGAAAACACACATAGACAGACATTGGATCGTTTTAAAGCCGTAAAGATCAGTCAATTCATCAGTAGATCGCTCATCTGTGTTTGCACTCAGTAAACAGCGTTGAGTTTGATGAACTGATGGCCTTCACAGCCAATCATAGTCATTTCTGTTGAGCACGTGAACACAATGGCCAATCAGTGCTGTTTAAGAACTCCATCAACAGCACTTAAATGTTAACGAGAAATGGGCGTTTATTTTATTTCATTACCGAAATTTTGTATTGTGACAAGTCTAATATAGTAAAAGAATCAGTTCATTAACTAGAGTTTGATGAATGTCATCTAAAAGATGTTTGGGAAAGAAAACGTTAGCTAAGTAGTGCCATTTCCCTTAACTTAGCTGAAAATGAGGTCCGATATCCCTTTTTATTTTCACTATTCATTCAGAACTGACCTTCGGGTCACTCGGAGGGCGGTGAAATTATCAATTTCTGTCACTTTCTCTTCGCTGATAAGATATACAGCCAGTTACACAATATTCCTGTGTGACTCGGGCGATACTTCCAGGTTTCTTTCCACCGCAGCCTCGATTTCGCTGTTAATAATGGCGGTCGCGTGAAATCAGTCCATACCTAGAAAGAGCTTGATTAGCTGATTCAGGTGTGTTTAATTGGGGTTGGAACTAAAATATGCAGGACACTGGCCCTCCAGGACTGAGTTTGGGCAGCCCTGTTCCAAAGTATTAGTCAATTACTCTGTTTAATAATAAAGACTAACGAGAGTATGACTGTGAGGGACGTCATTGGCAGAGGCGATTCCTCTGAGCGACATCAGCATCCGAATGAACAAATATAATAGTTATGACTAAAGAAAAGATTCAAACATTCATCTAAATTATATATTGATATTATCTTCTTTTATGAATGGAGTCAGATACAACAAAATATAATTATATTAATATTCTAAACCACCTCATAATAAAATTGGAGTCAGATATGAGTTAAAGTTAAACTGAAACGACATTGTGCACTGGTAACGCGCAGTGAACCTTCATCCACCAGTGGACACCTTCATTGGGCCAACTGGGTGGACCTTAAACTATGGGGGGGACCCTGTAATTGCTTATTTAAACATCATTTGGTAACTATTCGAAAAGGAAATTCAAATTTCTAATCATTTTGCCTAAATCTGTACAAACAGATCGTCACTTAATTGCAATTAAATTCATGTAAAATGTGCTTTATGACCCATTTACCAATGGTAAAAAAAAAATGCTGGGTTCCACACAATCGATTTGTGTTGGGGCAACATGAAGGAATTAACAGTTAATTAATTTGTTAATTTGTACAAACTGAAGTGGATTGAACATAACAAAAAAATTAAGTTGTCGCAAAAATCCCTCAAGAATTGTGTTGTTTCAGCTCATTTTAAAGAAGTAGTTTGAACAAACAGCAAATGTCATTTGAGTGCATAATTTATATTTAATAGTGTTTATAATAATATTCTGTTTGTTACACGTTTTAATTAGTTTATTAATTAAACTCAACTCATTATTATTATTTTTTTCTTTTTTCATTTCTGTCATTTTCTAGTAGGATTTTATTTCTGTATATTGTTATTTTTATTTGCTTATTTTTACTTTTAGTTTATTAAAAATGTTAAAAAAAACTGTTTAAATAAAAGAAAAAGTTTACACTTTATGGTAAAAGTTTACTAGCAGTATGATAGTCAACATCAAAACACGTGCTTCAATAAAATTATTAATAAACATGATTTAAATGTATTTTTGTGTTTGAAATTATTACAAAAAGTACTTTTTAAAAGAGTCAAGAAAAAAAATTCACTCTGCTTGCCTTAAATACTTTTATTGCATTACATTTGCTTTTAATACAATGAACTGTTTTCCCCACAAGTGTGAGTTTGGACTTACTGTAAGAGTAGATTTACTGTCAGGGATAATCACAGATTCCTCATATCAGCTTTCCAAGCAAAGCTGTTGCAATAATCCATTCTTTCTTTAAGTCAATGGGAAGATAATGATTAAAAGAAGCAAAGCTGGAGAAAAAGTGCACGTTGCATAACTGAGTCAAAGGCCATCATATGAGGAGGAGAAAGGGAGAAAGAATTTAGCTCCCGCTGTAAACAATACGAAGGCCTCAATAGAAGTTTACATTAAGACAAGAAGCAGGAAAGAAAGGCAAAAACAATGGCAGAGACTGACAGATGTAAGAAACCTTTGGACTCAGCAAAGCCAGAAGGAAATGAGAGCCTTGATGTGTTTTGCAGTCCCTCAATATTGCTGAATTTTGCCCTTGGATTACAAGTAAGTTTATTTATTTATTTAGTCATTCAATTTTTTATTTGTTCTGTATTTTGAGCATGGTTATGATATTAAGATACAAAAATGTCAGTTTGTATACCTCACTATTGCTGAATTCTGCCCTGGCATTGTAAGTACAGTATGTATATTTATTTATTTTTCAGATTTTTCCGAGTTGTACGAATTCTGATTTTGATTAGTTTTGCTAGCTGATAAATTCTGCAACACATTAGTGCATAATAATAAGCCCTGTGTGGATTTTTGATTTTATTTAGCCTTTCTAACCAACCAAAAAATAAACATTTTAAAACATACTGTACATATAAAGTGTACTAATGGGTGAACAACATGAATGTACATTTTGAAGTCTGGATTGTGTGTTTCTCTCCAGCATGTGTTGGTGTTGTCTTCTTTGTGCACTCTGGTTGTCTGTACGTTAATTCAGGAAGTAGAAAGGGACACAATAGTGGCCTATGTGCTCTTTCACTCTGGTATATCTACCCTGCTGCAGAGCTGGATTGGATCACGGTAAGGTTAGTTTTTCAAGGTAAGCTGATATACTGCAGTTGTGGGGTTAAATTAAATGTTTCTTGTGCTCTCAGTTTGCCACTGATTCAGGCTCCATCTTTGGACTTTCTGATCCCTGCCATGGCCTTACTTTCTGCTCAGTCAGGTGAGAATGACAAGCAATTAAAGGGGTCAGGAACTGACTTTTTTATTATCTGAAGGCCCACTTATACAGGGAGTGCAGAATTATTAGGTTGTATAATGATTAATTTTATTATTGAACAACAACCATGTTCTCAATGAACGCAAAAAAACTCATTAATATCAAAGCTGAATATTTTTGGAAGCAGTTTTTAGTTTGTTTTTAGTTTTAGCTATTTTAGAAGGATATCTGTGTGTGCAGGTGACTATTACTGTGCATAATTATTAGGCAACTTAACAAAAACAAATATATACCCATTTCAATTATTTATTTTCACCAGTGAAACCAATATAACATCTCAACATTCACAAATACACATTTCTGATATTCAAAAACAAAACAAAAACAAATCAGTGACCAATATAGCCACCTTTCTTTGCAAGGACACTCAAAAGCCTGCCATCCATGGATTCTGTCAGTGTTTTGATCTGTTCACCATCAACATTGCGTGCAGCAGCAACCACAGCCTCCCAGACACTGTTCAGAGAGGTGTACTGTTTTCCCTCCTTGTAAATCTCACATTTGATGATGGACCACAGGTTCTCTATGGGGTTCAGATCAGGTGAACAAGGAGGCCATGTCATTAGTTTTTCTTCTTTTAGACCCTTTCTTGCCAGCCACGCTGTGGAGTACTTGGACGCGTGTGATGGAGCATTGTCCTGCATGAAAATCATGTTTTTCTTGAAGGATGCAGACTTCTTCCTGTACCACTGCCTGAAGAAGGTGTCTTCCAGAAACTGGCAGTAGGACTGGGAGTTAAGCTTGACTCCATCCTCAACCCGAAAAGGCCCCACAAGCTCATCTTTGATGATACCAGCCCAAACCAGTACTCCACCTCCACCTTGCTGGCGTCTGAGTCGGACCGGAGCTCTCAGCCCTTTACCGATCCAGCCACGGGCCCATCCATCTGGCCCATCAAGACTCACTTTTATTTCATCAGTCCATAAAATCTAAGAAAAATCAGTCTTGAGATATTTCTTGGCCCAGTCTTGACGTTTCAGCTTGTGTGTCTTGTCGTTTTTCAGCCTTTCTTACCTTGGCCATGTCTCTAAGTATTGCACACCTTGTGCTTTTGGGCACTCCAGTGATGTTGCAGCTCTGAAATATGGCAAAACTGGTGGCAAGTGGCATCTTGGCAGCTGCACGCTTGACTTTTCTCAGTTCATGGGCAGTTATTTTGTGCCTTGGTTTTTCACACGCTTCTTGCGACCCTGTTGACTATTTTAAATGAAACGCTTGATTGTTCGATGATCATGCTTCAGAAGCTTGGCTATTTTAAGAGTGCTGCATCCCTCTGCAAGATATCTCACTATTTTTGACTTTTCAGAGCCTGTCAAGTCCTTCTTTTGACCCACCTGATATAGGGTGTTGATGTCATTAGACCACACCCCTTCTCATTACAGAGATGCACATCACCTAATATGCTTAATTGGTAGTAGGCTTTCGAGCCTATACAGCTTGGAGTAAGACAACATGCATAAAGAGGATGATGTGGTCAAAATACTCATTTGCTTAATAATTCTGCACTCCCTGTAATGTCATCAAGATCAAATTGCATCAATATTTAGAACTAATAATAATAATAGGTGTTATAGTGGAGCAGTGGGTAGCACTATCACCTCACAGCAAGAAGGTCGCTGGTACGAGCCTTGGCTGGGTCAGTTTTCATTTCTATATGGAGTTTGCATGTTCTCCCTGTGTTCATGTGGGTATCCTCCTGGTGTTTTAGTTTTCCCCACAAGTCCAAAGACATGCGCTATTAGTGAATTGGGTAGGCCAAAGTGTGCCTAGTGTATGTGTGTATGGATGTTTCCCAGTGATGGGTTGCAGCTGGAAGGGGTATCTGTATAAACATATCCATACTGTTCATATTATTAAACCTAGAAGTCCATATACCTCTGTAGCTAAATTTGTGTGTTATTTGTAAAGATATTAATGCAGAATATGAGTCCGTGCAACCATCACAAGACAGAAGACACAAGGAGCATATAAAGACAAACTAATCTAGAAACAAACCGGTGTGACAAATTAATCAATAATCAGATAAGGGGATGGGGAGAACATGACAGGAGAGCACATGGCTACACAAACAATTACACAATCATTGTGCTCACTAAAAACAGAACAAGACAAGACTGGAGCAGCATCACAGCTCTACATGAAAATGCTATGGTGGCACACGAAAAACACACGAGCAATATATATATAAAAAAATAATAGAAAATAATAGAAAAAAATAGAAAAAAACACCAGCAAATTAGGAAAACGTCTTCACTGGTCCTTGCATCACTAGAAGCGCAATAAAAATCAAATCAGAAAAAAAAAAATGAATACAAAACAAGTTGGCTGACGTTAGCACATTGTATTTGTGTTATGTTGTGCTTTTCATCATTAACTGACTAAAATGTTCTGAATAATTAAAAAATATATATTCTGCAATTTCTTTATTTTCATTAACCTTGAAATAATATTTAGTGGAGGATAATAAAAATAATTTAGCTATCTTATATAAAACCATTTCACGATTAATTGTCAGTTTAAAGGTGCTGTATGTAAGTTTTTGACTCTTCTAAAGCATGAAAATACCATAATATGTGTGCAGATATTTAAGAAACATCCCAAGTGAACATACTTGTTTACCTGAAAAACAATGCTGAAGTCAGATATTCTGCTTTTTAAAATGTTTTTTCCGTGCTGGAACGCTGTCTTTGTTTAGGTAAAGTTAACCTGCACAATGCCAGTTTAGCCAATTATAACTCAGCACTGCCTTGTTGGAAAACAGCATATTTCATTCATTCATTCAGAAAGGCTCTGAAAGCATGCGTCCGTGAGCGAAATGGACAGTGTCAGTGGACAGTATCAGACGTCGAAATGAGACTGATTCAGTTCCACATGAGGTTATTAATTAGCAAATGATATAAATATTACGAACGTAAACATTAGGTGAGCAGGTAACATTGTAGCCACGTGTCCTAACAACACGCTTCATGATGCAGTGATGAGCAATTTGGCTGTTTGTTGGTTTATAATCTATTTAATACACGTTAACCCTCTTTAACATGATTAAATGTAGATGCTGAATCACTGATATGTGTTTAGTTCTAAAGTTCAATTTCAAACAGTTTATTGTATTTTTAAGATCTGAGGTAAACTATCATGTAAAATGACATTCAAACTCACATTGTTAGCATTTAGCACTGAATAAAGCACACGAGGTTTACCTTTTAGGTTTCTGTTGTTGAGCTGTGAGAAATAAAAGCCGTTTCTAATATATCAATTCGAGGTGTTGGTTAGAACCAAAACTCCTTTTAATATGGAAAATATTCCCTCTTTCGCGTGTTGTTGCTTTTATTTAGAACACAGTTTAAATCACTCGCTCCTGTACTCAATCTGGCAACTCGAGCTTGTGTTTATTTTGATCCAGGAGTGCAATACCTAGTTCAACCACTGGGTGTCAAACTTACATACTGCACCTTTAAGTGAATTTTATTTATAAACTAATTTCGAGAAAAGCACATGCTTATGATTGATAGCAGCTGGTCCTCATTGGCTAACACAATGGTTAGCATCATTGCCTCACAGCAAGAATGTCACTGGCTCAGATCTTACCTGGCCAAGTCTGCATTTCTGAGTGGAGTTTGCATGTTCTCTCTGTGTTTGCATGGATTTTTCCCGGGTTCTCCGGTTTCCTCCCACAGACCAGAAACATGTAACATAAGTAAATTTGACAAAACTAAATCAACATCATAGACAAGCTTTGAATTCAGCATTCACTCTTCATAGCTATTCATAATCTACATTTACCATTATCAAGCAGGGGAGTTCTAGAGACCTACCTGAACTCAGACTCCCCTCTTGCTCTGCAACGGGAGGGAGCCCCGGGCTCGAGGATCTCACGGGCTCAGTGCTCTCTCCTGGGACAGCATGCCAAACACGCTTTATAATCACTCACCAGCTAAGAGCGAACTCTTGAATTAGGCAATTATTATGCTAAAGACAAAGGAATTGTTTAATCAGGGTGTTAAACTAAACAAAAAAATGCACCTTTCAGGTCACTTACAACTTTATTAACCAATAGTCAAGTTAAAGCATGTTAAAGCAAATTCAAGCTGGGTACCTCTCTTTTTCAGTTCATCCCAGTGCTTAATTTGTAAACGAATAATTTCCAGAACAAAACCAGGAAATAACAGTTACCGTGACCGACCTCCACCACACAATTTCAGTTTTCCTGGAACATGACGTCATTAAACGATGATAGAGCAAAAAAGCATCAAATTTCTGAACGGTCTTTAATTATTTTGTGCCATATAATGTTATGGCTCAATCGTGGATAAAACAAACATGTAGCTATTAATGTAAATCTTATGAAACATCACTATTCAGTTCACTAACACCACTGACATTCAGTTCACTTCCAAGTGAAAAAAAAAATAACTCAATGACTCACTCTATCTAATCTTCAAGAAGAGTCCACAGTTAATAATTTTTGCAATGCCGGACAACAATAAATACTCTTTATTCACAACTGTAAAGGGTAGGTTTAGGAATAGGGTAGGTGTAGACATTAATAAAACTTCACAGGTTACTTTAAGGGGTACTTTAGGGTTGTAGTAGGTAGAAGTTATTAAAACACAATATGTAGAACACACATGAACTAAATATCTCATATAAACATACACGCAAAGCTGTAACAGTTCTTCATATCAATCAAAATGAAAATCAGTTTAAAATCCAATTATGTATTAACATATAGTATTTCATGTATTGGTAATAAACACTATACATATAATTCATGTCGTCATTCTTGGGATAGCTCATTTAACGATACAAAAACCCAGCTGATTCGCTATTACGCATGTATAGGTAGGCCCTGCCTGGATCTAGTGGTCTGGATCTTGTGGCCTCAAACGTGTGTGGGCCCTGCAGCTGGATATATCTCGCTTGGTTTTGCATTCTGAGTTGTGATGTTGAATGTGTTGTGTGTCAGGGTCTGCTGTGTCCTGTAGAGGGCAGTGCGTGGAACCGCAGGAACCCGTGGCCCCAGCAAACCCAATCAGAGAGGTAGAGGAGTGCTGTCCGTGGTGCTGAACATTCAGACCACCCTCCATTGTCACGATAATCCACAGCAGCGCACAGCAACACCTGCACAGCAGCCACCATGTTTTGTATATTTTATAATTGATATTTTGTTTTATAGCTTACTTTATTTACTATAATTTATGTTGTATTTAATTTAACTTTTTTATCATGATCATCCTTATTTTGTAAGTGTGTCTGTTGTCAATGTGTGCCTATGAAAGTGTAAAATTGTGTGTGTATTTGTTTGCAGCTGAGAGGCATGGCAGTGGTTGCAGGTGTGGTTCAGTTGGCTGTGGGTTCGACTGGACTCGGGGGGTTTGCTCTGGGACGCAGTGGTCCATTAGTTCTGGCTCCTTTGCTGTGTATTCTGGGCTTCTCCATCTATAAGGAGGCTGCACTGCTGTGCTCTGATCACTGGGGCCTGGCAATACTGTAACAACACTCACTTTTCAGCTCTTTTGACATTGATTATGCTTTACAGGGTGATAATAGCAATACAGGTTTGCATTAAAATGTAGAAAAATTTAGCTGTAAATAAAATATATATTTTTAAAACTTAATGTAACGTTTAATGTTCTCAGCTATCAAAGGATATGAAAATATAAGAATATATTGTAACATTATTTTACAGCAGTTGCCATTTTTTACTAGATTCCAAAGCTTTAGAGATTATCCTGGCAACACATTAAGAGATATTTTAAAATATATTTAGTAACTTTTGAGTTTGTTATTCAAAGAATATTTTGACCCAATTTTCCCTCTAAAATAAGTGTAAGACTGCACTGCAAATCCACTGCTTGATTGTTGAACTTGTAGCTTTACCAAGTATTAGTACAAAAAAACATTAAACGAAACTGTAAAAAACAAATCTATAAAATAATATTTCAGTACTCACATGTTAAAATACACTTTAGTACACTCTCAGAAATAAAGGTACGCGAGCTGTCACTGGGGTGGTACCTTTTCAAAAGCTACACATTTGTACTTAAAGGGAAGGGTGCATATTGGTACTTCAAAAATGTATATCGTCACCTTGGAATTATAAGGTTCTATTTGCGTTCTGAATGATTTTGAGATATTGAGCTTCAAAGTTTTTGCTGTGCATATAGCAAACAGTATGTGTGTAACATTTGTTCTTAAAATAAAAAATCTTAAAATATGAAACAACTTATAAAAAAACATCCCATGATGTAAATAAGTTGTCATTTAATACGAATATGTCAATAACTCAATTTTGACAAAAATGTCAGATAGAACCTTGTAACTCTAAAGTGACGATATTAGTACCTACAAATTTTAAGAGGAACACTTTTGTACTTTTTTTAAACGTTTATTTATGTGCTTTTTGCTTTTTATAAAACTACAACAAAATACAGAAGAGAAGAAAAAAACAATAAAAAACACCCAATTCAGCACACTACAATAATAATACATTTAAAACACAATACAAAAAATAAAAAATAAATAAAAAACACTAACCAGAACAACAGAACACAGAGGGACAAATGCACATGAAAGCAAAATATAATTTAGCTGGTCAGGTAATGCATAAATAAAAGCAATTATAAATTAACATTGTTCTTGTATCACCAGAAAAATGCATTATCCTGACTACAGTTTTATTGTCAAGTAATAATTTGGGCACATTAATAAGAATATTATAAATACACTTTTGCACTTTTTAAGTATGTACACTGAAAAAAAATAATGTCTGCAAAACTGTTGCAAACAATTTATTTGTGTTGAATTTAAACAAACAAATTAAATTTAATAAAATTCTACTTAATTAGTTTGTTTAAATTCAGCCCAAATAAATTGTTTACAGCCACACAGAATCCAAGGAATCATTTCTGAATGATTTTTTTCAGTGAACCCTTAATATGTACCCTTGAGGTATTAACATAGACCTTTAAGGTACAAATACCTATTGAAAAGGTACCACCCCAGTGACAGCTCGCGTACCTTTATTTCTGAGAGTGTCTGAGAGAATGCCATAAAAGTATAACCAATTATTTGATGAAATCAAATGCAATAAGCATTTCCAAAAATATGCAAATGTAAAAATATTCTCTAGTAATATATGGCACCACTACTGTACTTTATTGCAGTGTAAACTTATTTTTTTGCCATGACTAGCAATTTTCATACCAGCAACTTAAAAAAAACAAAACAAAATAAAGAAGCTATTTATATTTTAGCAAAACCTAACCCAAACTAGTTGGATTGTTGTTCGTGTTAATTAATGTTAAACACACTAATTTGAACACCTCAAAAGAATAACCACATGGTGCTGTGTTTTACTGACACCTTACAATTAGGCCCTGTAAGGTCAAATAATGCATAGTATAGCATGTGATAAATTATTTGTTAATATTATGTACGTTTGTTCCTGTTTCCTCATAAACTTCTGAGAAATTCATGTTTTCTCCTTTAATTATGCGTTTATGAAATGCTAAGGTTAAGTGCTCTAGAAGTATGTTTCATTATGGATGATTTCCGTTACCTGCTTTTAAAAACTGTTATGGACAGAGATCTTTTTTTAATGTATTCACAAAAGCCTGGAATGAGATCCCACAACATCTAAAAACAATACCAACATTAAGACTTTTTTTTTAAATCCCATGCTCGTCATCTGATGGTCAACTATCGCTGTAGCCACTGAGTTAGTAGCCTGCTTCCCTCTATTTTGTATGTTTGGTAATTGTTTGTATTGTTCTCATGTGTTGATGGATGAGATGACAACTGTGTCTGTATGTTTCTATGCTCTGCAGAGCAGGAACCTGCTGAAAAACAGCATTTATTTATTATCATTTAATATTTTCCTGTTTAAAAATTATAAATAAATAAATAAATAAATAATGTATAATTAACGAATGTTGTCAACTAATGTTAACAAATGCAACTTTACTGCGAGTGTTATCACTGTTTGCTTTGCGACTACAGAAAAACACTGATACTAAGTTCTCTAACTCTCTTTGTTTTGTTTTGTTTCAGGGCAGTTGTTCTTCTAGTGGTCCTGTCTCAGCATCTTCACTCTTTTCTGCATCTGTCTGTGTTGTCCGTCTGCAGGAGACTCTCTGTAAGTCTGAACAGGCACGAGGCATCTTGTCGAAATCTTTGCAAATGGTTACATGTAAAAAAAAGGTGTGTTTGGTTAAGGAGACATGTAAAAAGTGCAGTGTTGGTGGTCCTGCAGAAACATGGTTGAAAACACTGATCTGGTTGAAACAACATTACCAGATTGTGTTGTAATAGTACTAATAAATGTAGCGGTGCCTGCACCACAAACACAGCTTCATCCAAACTGTAGTATGTTGAAAAGTGTATGCCAAAAGTTGGGCGTAACAGTGGCGCAGTGGGTAGCACAATCCCCTTACAGCAAAAAGGTCACTGGTTCGAGCCTCGGCTGGGTCAGTTGGCATTTCTGTGTGAAGTTCTCCCCGTGTTTGCGTGGATTTCCTCCGGGTGCTCCAGTTTCCCCAAGAAGTCCAAAGACATGGTACAGGTGAATTGGGTAAGCAAAATTGTCTGTAGTGTATGTGTGTGAATGAGTATATGGATGTTTCCCAGTGATGGGTTGCAGCTGGAAGGGTATCCTCTGCGTAAAACATAGGCTGAATAAGTTGGCGGTTCATTCCGCTGTGATGACCCCAGATTAATAAAGGGATTAAGCTGAAAAGAAAATGAATGAATGAACTGGGGTAAAAAGTGTAAACAAACTACAAACATGGTGGACGTGTGAGACCAACCGTCAAGTAGAGGGGTTTCGGTAAAGTTGTTTGAATGACTATTAATTATTATCTAACCAACTGGAAAACATTTAAATCACATTTTCAGTGTTATATTTTATCTGCAACAACAATGTGAACTTCAAAATATGTGTTTTGACATTAACTTCTGAATGCAGAATTATCCAAAAACCTGAGAAGATTTTTCTGCATGAAAGACTTGCGAAAATGATTAAACTGCTGCTTAAATCTCCAAAAATATGAAAGAAATGGGGATGATGTGTCAAGATGATTGACAGGGGATGTAACTAAGCAACAAAATGGTCCGTTAATCAGGGTTTCTGCAGGGTCTTAAAAAGTCTAAAATTAAAAAATCGAAATTTAAGACCTTAAAGAGTATTAAATTCACTGTTCTAGGTCTTATATATTTTTGTTCCAAAATCATCTTCAAATAACAAACATTTTAAAGGCCGTCTATTTTACCCCTTTTACAAGATGTAAAATAAGCCTTTGGTGTCTCCAGAGTATCTCTGTATAGTTTCAGCTTAAAATGCTTATCAGATTATTTATTATACAATGCAGAATATGCAGATTTTGGTGTCTGAGTACAGTGTACCTGTTTTTGTTGCCTGTGGCTTTAAATGCAAATGAGCTGCTTCTCTCTGCCCACCGTTCCCAAGTACATGTCTACTTAATGTAATGCGTTACATCACAGGAACCGCAGTCAGTGATAGAGACAGACATGAATGAAGCTGAAATACAGCTCATTAGTCAAAAATACCAAGTAAGCGTATTTGATGTATTTGTGGTTTGAGTTTATTCAAGCCTTTCTGAAACGATGAGTCACACACAAATGTCGTTTGCAGTACACATACACACACATATAGGCTATATGTGCGTTTACTGACACCAAGACCATTTTACTGTCTTTATTGAATGTTAGAAAACTAATTCTTGAGATGCAGCTGATCACAGATAGTGATAGGAACAGATATTTTAATCCCAGTTTCTTTGCAAAAAAAATGTTATGAGGACATGTTTATACATGTTATTATGGAGACATGGCGACATGGTCAATCAATTTGGTGGGCGGGGAAACCGCACTTCTAAGTTATGGTGGGCTTCAAAAGCACTGGGATTTGGGTCCTATTTTAACATCAGGAAATTTTAAAATAGAAACTTGTGTTTATATCACTTCAATATGACTGTGGACACACTATACCTACACATAGTTCTGTCCAAACAGCTTACAAATAAATAATTAAAATGATAAAAAAAATTATTGGTTTGAGCGATAATAATGATATGATGTAGTTCCGGAAACATACTACATCTCTGTTTATCCGTCTGACTTTATGGTGGGTTTCTTTTGACCAGTCCCTGTGGTTTTAAAGAATATCACATCGGTGAACGCATCAAGTATAAAAGCCTCGTCCGTTTTGTGAGGTGACATGTTTATACATGTTATTATGGAGACATGGCGACATGGTCAATCAATTTGGTGGGCGGGGAAACCTCACTCCTATGTTATGGTGGACTTCAAAATCACTGGGATTTGGGTCCTATTTTAATGTCTGGAAATTTTAAAATAGAAGCTTGTGTTTATATCACTTCAATATGGCTGTGGACACACTATACCTACACATAGTTCTGTCCAAACAGCTTACAAAATATGATTTTGCATCATATGTCCCCTTTAATTGATTAATTGATATTTGATCTGGATAAAATGCACAGTCTGTGACCATAATATACTACATGATTTCATTGGTTTTTTTATTTCACTAGCTTTGATTTATTCAGAATACACAAAACAATGCTGGTTTCCACACAATGGATTTGTGGTGGCACAACATGACAGAATTAAGTAAATTTATTAGTTTTTACAAATTTAAATGGATTGAACATAAAAAAATGTAGGTTGTCCACCAAAACAACTCCAGCACTGTGCTGTTCAGCTCATTTAAAATAAGGAGTTTGAGCAAACAGCAAACAGAATTTTTAAGCATATAACACAAAAATCTGTGCAAAACTCATTACTCTCAAAACGCTGCATCAATTTTAAAAGTTTTAAACGTTTTAAACCTCATTTTGGGTCAAATATGGCAAACCCAACAGTTGGGTTAAAAAAAATTATTCAAAATAATGTATAAAAAGTTAATTCCAGCTTTTACACTGTAAAACATACTGGGTACAATTACTTCATGTTGTCTTAAAGGGCACCTATGGTGAAAAATCTACTTTGCAAGCTGTTTGGACAGACATATGTGTATGTATGGTGTATAGACCGTCATATTGAGGTGATATAAACACACCCAGTGCTTCTTTTTCAATTTAACAACATAAAAAAGGTGGACCAATTGGAGCGGTTTTCAGACCGACCGCAACACGACGTAGGAGTGCGGTCCCCCCGTCCACCGAATTGATTGACAGCTGCGTATTAACATGTCTCCGTAGTAACGTGTATAATCATATCAACCAGACGCAGGACCAGGACTTGCGCACACTAAGCAAATGTAAATAAAAGCCTGTTCTGTTTGCTAGGATCATCAATCATCATCAAGAGTGAGTTTTACAAGTTTAAAATGTTTTAAAACAGTGCATGTGTGTAATAAATTACAGCGATTTACTTCAGCTTTACTTCATCAACACAGCCGCTTGTCAGAACAATTATAAAATACGCTTAAATCCCGGTTTGTGGACATTAAATCATAACATAACAGATATCCATACAGCAGTGGAGATTAACCTGTATCCTGTCACATTTGCGTGCAAACCAGTGCAAAGCTAAACGCGCGCTGTATGTGTGTGTGCCTGTCAGCGCTGTGTGTGTCTGTTTGTGTGTGTGCGTGAAATTTGTAACGACATTGTGTGTGACTCATCCTTGCAACTCCACAACATGCATCAAATACTCATTGGTAAAGTTCTTACTGTAGTTTTTCCTCACAAACGTTACGTGAGATCTTATTCCTTCGTGTTTGTCTGTTGTCTGACGCAGCCGAGGGAGCCGCTGCCAGGCATGTGGAAACGGTGGGCGTGAAGGGCTAGCCTTAAAGGCGCAGTATACAAAAACCGCTAGCTAATGCTAAATGCTACAAAATAGAAACTTATGACAGGTATAATAAAAAAATCTGATGGGTATTTTGAGATGAAACTTTACAGACACATTCTGGAGACACAAAAGACTTATATTAAATCTGGAAAAAAGTGGTAACCTTGGTGCCCTTTAACACAAATTGATTAAGTTAACTTATTTGTTTTTACAAATTTAAGTGAATTGAACATAAAACTATTAAGTTGTCCCTCTCAAGAATTGTGTGGATTCAGCTTATTGTAAATAAGCAAAACTCTTCTTTTGAGTGTAGTTTGAATTGAAAGCCATTGCTGCGAGTGCGTCATCAACAAAACCCAAAGTTCACTTTTACTTCTAGACCAAGTGTAACACAGACACCTTGAGTCATGATTTATGGGATTTCCAGTTTCGAGCTGGTGTTCGATCTCTTAACCTGCAGTACATTAGACTGATGTTTGGCCTGTAAGAAGATTGTCATTGATCGGGGCAAAGTTTCCCAACGAAGAGATGCCTTGTGTTACAGTGATCTTTGACTTAAGTGTTCTTAATTCAATATGAGGTTAAATGTTGTCAAAGGTTATGGGAAACAGTTTGAGGCTTTTTATGAGTGATCGTAAGCTCAAACTAAAATCTTATTTTTGGGAAATCCTGATTGTGTTTCCACTGCTGTGTGGAAGTAGACACTGTGTCTGCACGTCGTGTTGATCCATTTGAGTTTGTGCAGATGTGTTAATGGGGTGTTTGTGTGTAACTATACATATGTGCTCCTTAAAAACGGTCATTATTTTAACAATTTGCAAACTGACTGGTGCCAAGAAGCAAATGTCAAAAGTTCAGAAATATAATTGGATAAACTGGCAGTGGGCAGGTTATAAGGAGTTCTGACACAAAAAAAAAAAAAGTTGAAAGTTGTTTGATATGCGGTGACACACAGTCTAATATTTCACAGAACAGATCAGCTACTTTTGACGCTCATAAACAATCATAAAGTCCTCGTGCTGCAGGAATTAGGAGGTTTGCTGAAAGTGCAGCTGCCATGCAGTGAGGGGTTTGCGTCTTTAATAAACTACGACGGTTTGCGTTCATTAAACAGTATGAATAATGAATTAATCCATATTAAACTGTCCCTTAAAAGTCACGTCTCGCTTTCAGTTTCGGGCTCAGGCACGCTTGCACTCACACCAAGTGAACCGCGCTCAGGCCCACTTCTTCCAACTCGGGCCAGGGCCGCCCAAGCCCGATTCAGAGCACTCACACTTCTCAAACGATCCGGGAAACGGGCCTGGGCACGGTTCGGATAGCATAGTGTGAGTATGCCCTTAGAATGTTTCTTAAATATCTGCAAACATATTGGGTGACACTTTATTTCGATGGTCCGTTTGTTGAATTTAAGTTACATTGCATCTACATGTCCACTAATTCTCATTAGATTATAACTAGACTGTTAGGTTGGGGTTAGTGTAAGTTGACATGTAATTGCAAAGTTTCTTATAGTCAGTTAAATGTCTGTTGAAGGACTGTTAAATGTCAGTATCAACAGATATTAAGCAGACAGTCTACTAATACTCAAATGGACCATCAAAATAAAGTGTTACCACATATTGTCCTATTTTTATGCTTTGTAAGAGTCAAAAACCTAAATACAGCACCTTTAATGAATATATCGTTTTTAACGAATCATTTCAATTGGATGATTCAATGTAGCAGCAAATAAGACAATGGCTTACGACTGGCGGTTAAAGTGTCAGTTTAGTTATCTGTGACAAGCCTAAACAAAAAATATAGGCAGCAAAACAATTTTCATTCATTAATTTTCTTTTCGGCTTAGTCCCTTATTTATCATAAAAAATTATGATATTAATTAACCATTATGAATGAATCCAGCATTCATGAATTAACCAGCATGAATGAATCCAGCATATGTTTTACGCAGCGGATGCCCTTCCAGCTGCAACCCATCACTGGGAAACATCCACACACATCCATTCTCACACATACACTACGGACATATGTCTTTGGACTTGTGGGGAAAACCGGAGCACCTGGAGAAAACCCACGCGAACATGAGAACATGCAAACTGCACACAGAAATGGCGCCTGACCCAGCTGAGGCTCGAACCAGCGACCATCTTGCTGTGAGGCGATTGTGCTACTCACTGCGCCACCGTGTCGCTCACAATTTTAATTTCTAAAAAAATAAATAAAAGTGATCTCCCAAAGTATTGACGTATGTTTTTTTTTCCCCAATATCGAACAACTCATTTATTGTAGTGACCATGGCATGTTTGTAATATTTCACTACATCGCTGTTTTACTTTACATTTCACTAATAAACATATCTTCATCCAGTATCGAAACTATAAAATGTTGAAACATAATCTAAAAAATAATCTAGTGAAATCTAATAATAGAAAATTAAAGTATATGGTGTCTGCAAATAATATAAAAAAACTTTTTCAGAACTCTACTAAAGTCCTTGTGAAATTAAAGTTTACAATGTTTATTTTGCTAGCCCACATTGTTGTTCTTAAGGCGAACAATTAAGCCGTGAGAGTTAATCCACTGAAATTTTATTCATTATTTTGTTCAATCTTCGCTAAAAGTCTGATCATTTGCTTCCGCCTTTGGAGTTCTGCTGACATAAACTTGAGGGCTTCCATAGCATCTGTATTTTAATATCCTTAACCACGCCCCTCTTACCATTAGTTTGATATGAGGGTATGATGCGCAAAAAGAAAGCCCCGCTCCTTACTCAATATTCCATTTCAGTTGGGCGTACATCAATTACTGAAATAAAAATGTCAAACTTACGGTTCACGTAGCTTTTAAACTCAGGTTAATCTTTGCAATTATCCTGAATCTGACCATTTTTAGTCTCTGTATGTAAAAAGTTAGCACACGCTATGGAATTTCATAATTTTTCATATATAATGATATGGTCACGATTACCAGCAAACAAGGCCTTGCAGCACTATCATGCACTCGGACTACAATTCTGCCATTGATCTAAACTACAAATCCCATCATTCCCTGCACTCACACATCTGGCCCAGATCATCTTTATTGCAAACACACAACTCAAGTTTGTGAAGACTAATTACTACTGTAGGACTATAAATGCACCTCACTCTCACACACACACATTGCTGAGTCTTGTCGACTGCGGATATGCATTACGAAGCGTTTCCTTGTCGTCTTTTGACCTTTGCTTTGTTTTACTGTTTATGTTGTCTTGCCGTCGGTCCTTTTGCCGCAGGCTTTTGGATAATCTGCATGCTCCTGGCTGTCCCTGTTTTGACCTTTGCATGCTTGACCATTCTCTTAATAAACTCTCCTCATCTCTTTTGCATCTCATTACAGATATAATAAAAATAACTTTATGGTGCTTGTAAGGTCTTAAAATTTGGAATATAAAACCTCATATGAACAACATCACATGACATTTAATTAATCAATTAATTAATTATTATAACTAATAAAGTCATTAATAAGTTATACAATATTAAGACCTGCTAAAAGACCAGAGTTTTTTTATGTTCTAATATGGAAAAATTGGATTTTAATAGGATGTCCTAACTTTTTCACATGACTGTAATATGATTCCAGATTCATTGACATTTATGGGTCTCTGTAAGTCAATCGTTTTTATTAGGTCCACACTCAGTAGCACTTATACTTGTCTTCTTTGTCTTCGTCCTGTGCAGGTACTTCTGTCTGTGATGGTGACTTGGGTGGTTTGTGCAGCACTGTTACACTGGGGTCACGTGCATCTCAACTCAGTGACCCAGATGATCTCAATAAACACAAACACCACCTTCATTCAGAACAAAAACAGTCCACAATCAATCCACAAGCTTATCTTTCGCAATGGCTCTCTGCCCTGGCTGCACTTTCCCCTTCCTGGTAATGGACACTTTTTTCAGTTTTAATTGCACAGTTTTAGCAGAGGATCTTATAATTTGTTGAAAATTAAATTAAATTGTATCAAAATCTGAATTATTTACAGTGTTTAAGAGATGGATTCTCACGCAAGTCATAGGCAAAGTGCTAATAAATAATTTTACAAGTATGTAACACTTTAGGTCACAATTCATGCTAATAAACGCTGGCTTATTACCTGCCTATTATTAGGATGTTATTTATTTGTTAGTAGTTATAAAGAATGATCTTATTCTACATCTTTAATCCTACCCAAACCCTAAACCCAACTTCTACCTTACTAACTATTAACAAACAGCTAATTAGTAGTTTATTAAGCTAGTAGCGTTAGTTCATAGTTTGTTAATACTGTGGATTGTGACCTAAAGTGTTTCTTTATCATATTTAAAATATTATATTATATTATGTTATATTATATTATATAAAGAAATATGACTTTTGATTTTAAAGAGTTATCAAAAGATAACTAAGAAATAACCAATACCTAAGATTAATAAATGCTTTACAAGTAGTATTTTAATAGTAAGATCCTAATGAATAACTTTCAAAAGTTTTATTTGAAAAATACAATATTTGGGGCATATTGGAGGTAAAATGTAAAAGTAAAATGTACCAAACATTTTTTTTTTCAAAATATATAATATAAAACAAAGCAAATAGTATAACTCCTCAAGCATTTGATGTGATGGAAACCGCTGAAAATACTAAATATGAATATACAAAAAACATAATAATTTTGCATTAAGTGCCACAATATCATGCATTATTCAGGGATGGGCAGTATTTATGATACATGTATTTCTAATATTTTATTCAAGTATTTTGTCATTTGTATTTGATAGGGTTTATGAAAATGGGTTAATATTTTGTATCAAAATACTTTAGTGTCTTGTATTTTTGTATTTTTAAAATACTGTAAAATACTTTGTAATAGGTGTACATGATGATGTCATAAAAATGCGGCCTCTGATTGGTTCTTTGAATGTTATTGACTCCATTTATTGAAGAACTCTATTTATTGAAGAACATATGAAACACAAATATTTAATAATCAAAAACTCCCTATACAGCAGGAGCAGGATATATGTGAAGAATTTATATAAAAAAGCAGATAACTCGGTTTTTAGAAGTATTCAAGAGTTCAATTGCAAAAAAAAAAATTCTGTGAACAAAAAATATAAATGAACTCTTCATTTATCACCCTTTTACAATATTATCACCATTTATCATCCTTTTAGAATATGAAGTCAAAGAGAACACGTTACATTTCATATGAATACCTACTTGTACAGTGGGAGTACAGATGAATGAGGTGCAGAGAAGCTAAAACTTGGTCAGAGAAAAGCTGTTGCTAACATTGTTTGCATAACTTCAGTTTTAATGATTGATCGAATAAGCCTGTTGATAAAACGTAATTCATGCTTTCTTGTAAGTGTTTTGTAGTATTTTTAAAATACAAAAATACAGTATTTTATTTTGACACATGTTGTGACTGCTGTATTTTGTAGTTTATTTTAATACACTTAAACTTAATTTTAATTGAATCATTTGGCCATTACTGATGCTGTATGCGCTCAGCTTCATCACTCCCCCTGCTGTCTGGAAGAAGTGTTGCAGCAGGACTGGCTGGAGGTCTGTCTGCGAGCATGAGTTCTCCAGCGGTTTATGTGTTGTCTGCTCGGCTGCTGAAGGCTCCTGTTCCCCCCTCTCATGCCTGTAACAGAGGCCTGTGTGTGGACGGACTGGGCAGTGTGTTCTCTGGCCTGATGGGGGCGCCGGTAGGACTGTGCAGCAGTGTGTCTAATGCATGTGTTATAGGGCTCAGCCAGGTAAGGGACTGTTGATGTTCTAACTCAATTTTTTTAATGTATATATTTTTTTGCTAATTGTGACATGTCTTTTTGTTTTGTCATTATGTTTCTCAGACTGGGTTCAGAAGCACAGTGCAGCTTGCCGGCGTCTTGTTGTTGATTCTGGGATTGTCTCCACAATTAGCTCAGACGCTCTGTTCAGTCCCTTTGGCCATCCATGGTGGGAGTTTTCTTTATATCTTTGTTTTATAATGGAATGCTAGTTAAAAAAATTTTATAATTAAGGATTTTTGATTTATGTTTACCAAAAGTGAATTTGAATTATTAAAAGGCCCCTATTTTGCATTATAGTAGTTCATGTTTTGGTTTTGGGGTCTTCAACAACAGGCTAATATGCATGCAAGTTCAAAAAACACTTTCATTGTCTTATGACTGTCTTATAATATGCATTTATTTTTATCTAATTATCCCAACGACTCTCATATGATTTGTTAAGCGATTCATTTGTTCCCAAACCCCTCCTTAGCGCGAAGCTAATCGGCGCTGATTGGTCTGATGACCCAGTCTGTTGTGATTGGTTGACTGGGTTCAGAGCATTTAAATCGGTAAATGAAGAAGAATGCGTCGCGTTTTCAACGTGGTTTTGGACGCGATATGTGAATAGCCCCATAAAGATTTAACCTGAGAGATACAGCACAAACACTGATGTATAATAAATAAGTGATGACAAGTCGTGCAGAGTAATTACAAGTTACAACACACAATTAAACACATATTTTGCAAACTACACAAAATGAGGCAACAAGTTTAATACACTTACATGTTATGATGTGGAGGAAGAAGAAACTGGTCCATATGAACAGTCCTGGTCCTGTCAAAGTCGGACAAAGTCCCATACACAATAGTCTCTGCTGCTCCTTCTTTTAATAGCAAATGGCAGCCGAATCCCATTTTGCAGTGTCGGTTATTGTATCAAAAATCAGAAAAAGGACAGGAACAAGCACAGCGTTAGGTTGCCTATACTGTGGTATGGTTGTGAAAAGGAACTTTAACCATTCATTCCCCACAGCTGAATCTCCATCTGTCAGTGATTGTCATCTTCGTGTCATGATCAGTCCCATGATCTCCGAACTCCGCTAGTGTCTGAAGGGAAAGGCGCATTCATGTTTACCAGATCCGGCACTTCACATTTGGTGATGTACCGTATCAACGTCGATGCGTTAATGCAAAAGATACGAAAGAGATAGACAAGATTTGAATCTATGTAAAGTGTATTGTATTGTATATATTATTCATTCATTCATTTTATTTTCGGCTTAGTCCCTTTATTAATCCGGGGTCGCCACTGCGGAATGAACCGCCAACTTGTCCAGCATATGTTTTATGCAGCGGATGCCCTTCCAGCCACAACCCATCTCTGGAAAACATCCATACACACTCATTTACTACAGACAATTTAGCCTACCCAATTCACCTGTACCATATGTCTTTGGACTGTGAGGGAAACCAGAGGAAACCCACGTAACTCCACACAGAAACGCCAAGTGAGCCAGCCGAAGCTCGAACCAGCGACCTTCTTGCTGTGAGGCGACAGCACTACCTACTGCGCCACTGCGTTGCGTGTGTATATAACATATTTTATACAATAAGAATGTATTTACAACTCTTAGTTTTAAACAACAGCACAGTATTGAGTATTTAGTTTATATTACTATAGCTGTTCTATTATCATAGCAACTATAGAATTACCACAACATAAAAAGTAATTTACTATAGAACAGTTCAAAAACACCATAAATTACAATAGTACTTTTTTTTTTCTTCTGGGAACACTAAATTAAACATTACACAAATGTAAAAATGATTATGTCTGCTGATATCATGTTAGTTCTATGGTATAAAAAATGTACGTAAATTCATGCGCATTGAGCTTTCATTAGGTTAAAGCAAAGACTATAGAATACACAAACTCGTTTAGTAGTTTTGAGTAGGGAAAAGTGTAACGGTCAATATGATGAATAAAGCCCCGCTTACTATTACAGGAGCCAATCATCAATCGCTATAGACTGATGAAGAACCTCAAACCAGATGTGTGCTTTTATGACAGTTTGGTGGTCAACAAACACACTGGAATCTGAGCGAATACTTGCTTCACAGACATAAGAGAATATGTCATCATAAAGCTTAAAATCTGTACTTTTAAATGCAACCAAGTGCACTTGAAAAAAAAGTTTTTTGGTTTTATAATCTGTGTGAAACCGATGCGAGGTACAGTCCATCCTGTCAAATGCACATCACGTGACAGCAGCTACTCAAACGCCCACAAACCTGTAAACAAAAAGTCGCCATCATTTCTGGAGGATATTCGCCATCAAGACAAAGTTGTGGATTACTTCTGAAGAGCAGCGCGATCAAACGATCATTATCCAAAGGATGATAATAATAATGTCGTTAACTCATTCCTTTTGAGTGTGCATGCACATTAGCTTGGGCACCCTGAAAATATGCAGATTTTGTTTGATTTGGACCATTTCGGATGTGTAGAAACGAAACGTATGATACGGTTGTTATTTCATTTTGTTGGTGATTCCAAACATGTAATGTAATCATAAGCTTGCCAAACAGTTTTGGAGAATTTGATGCTTCCCCATTCAGACAGAATGCCTGAGCATACTGCCCAAGAGGCATTTCAAAGATGGCTGCTGAGTGAAATTACTTGCTTTAAAGGGACTTTGGTTAAAGTCCCAATAAATCGTAAGATTGTGATCATTTTTTATTATAATTTTTTTTGTATTGTAACGCAGTTTCTAGAGAAATGGAATTTTAAAAGAGTAAACAGTGGGCATGGCTTGTTTTTTCTACCTATGGATGTAGTAAAGTAGGCATTTTATTCAAAAAGATCGGGAAAGGGGTTTTAGAAGAGTTATTACAACCTAACAGACTCCTCCTGCTCACCATTACTGTTTGTTGTCAAAACTGACAGTTGAACCAGCGTGGATAAGTGTGTTAGCCACTCCAAAGAGCATAGAATCACCAAGAGGTAACACTCTAGTGTGATTTGGAAAACAGCCACTAGATGCCGCTAGTGTCACGCGGCGGCCATTTTGGAATGAAAACTCCAACAGAACAACAGCATATTATAAGTCTGTAAAATAAACTATTAAAAGTGCTGATGATTGTAATAGTAAGTGTTGTAATGTCGTGTTTCAGGTTGTATCTCAGCTTTACTGCACTTTTTAAATAAATAAATGAAAAACAAAGCAGCTGCTTGCCATCGCGACAGCAATAAGATCCAATGGACGGCCAATCAGTTTCACCCAAAAATGGTGGAATCGCGGGGCTGTTGCTGAGCGCTGCTGTTGCAATGGAACGTTCTATTGAGTGTCGCCTCCTGGACATTCTATGCTCTTTGACCACGCCCATTACCTCAAAATAATCTGATAGTTTAACTGAAAACAAACAGGAAGTGCATTTTCATATTTCAATTAAGGATTAGAAAGACAAACCATTTTTTTTTTCTTAAAAACATGCACAGAGGAATTGTTCACCACCAAACTAGCAATGTGAGCTAACTAAATCATATGGTTAGTTTTGATTTCTTGGGGACTTTAAGCTATAGTTTTATTCAATTAGCTTGTTACGACAATGGTATTACCTAAATATCTGTTTCATGTTCTCTGTTTCATGTTCTCTCAGGCGCTGTGCTCAGTGTAACCTACGCACTTGCAGTAGCAACTGGCATAACGTATTTTCAACACGCTGACGTGGACTCAGGACGGAACATCTTTAACATCGGCTTTACAATGTTTATGTCATTAGCACTGCCACACTGGTTCAGACTTCACTCTGGATTTATACAAACGGGTACCATTTCGCCCTAATGAGTGACGTGTTATGTTACTCTTAATTTAGATTTGTTGATTTGGAAATTTAAATGAATGAATTGTGATCTCTGTGTGTTCAGGTGTTGGCAGTGTTGACGTTTTTCTTCAGTCTCTTTTAACTTTACCTGTTTTCCTTGTGGGAGTCTTGGCTTTTCTTCTAGAGCACACTGTTTCAGGTAAAACAACAATTCAAATGCTTTTTAAATGAGTCTGTTAAAGGAACACTGCACCTTTTTGGGTTATAGACCGATTTTACCAAGGGCGTAGAATTGGCATGGACGGAGGAGACGTGTCCCCACCAATAGCCACCAATTACTGAAATACCCCTACCAATAATTTAATTCTCTTCAAAATAAAATAATGCTCCATCAAAGCTTAGTAACCTGCAAGTGCACAAAGTCAGGTTCGATTTGAGTTCACCGTAATGCTATTAACCAAGGGTGTGCAATTAATCAAAATTCTGTTTCGATTTTGACCTCCATGATTATGAGAAACAATAATCAGAATAAAACAGTTAAATTGCGTCTCACACCTCTCTAAATTTCTACACATTCATACTTTCTCAAAGCCCAACTGCAGTAAAATCATTTAAATGTACTTTTCCAGCATGGGACTTGATTGTTATTTGTATTATTAAGTGTTCATTTTATATTATTAAGTTCTTTATTCATGTTTTTTTTTTATTATTATTGCGCGAAACAGAATTTGTGCTGTTCAGTGCAGCTCTAGGGATGTACGTCCCCACCAATGTCAAGAGCAAATCTATGACCTTGGATTTTACAAGTAAACAGTTGAGTTTTATCTCTAGGTGAGAGCACTATTAGCTTAGCTTAGCATAGATCATTGAATCAGATTAGCCTGTTAGCATCTTGCATCTTACAATGACATTACACACCATCTGAAAAATAATTCCCAGACAGGTAACTAGGTAACAATGCTGTGTAATATCATTGTGCCTGCTGCAACCATGGTGCAGAAGCAAGTTCTTTCTAATTATTACACCAGATTGAGTGCATAGTTCCTAGCTATATGGGCACAGAAATGAGCAACTTTTATTTTTCTCCCTGTCTTAAAACACAATGCAACTACAGAAGCATCAACCCTTAAACAGGATAATTATCAAAACTTGTTTTTGAATTTTTTTTGAGTGACACGCTAACGCTCTCATCTGATTCAATGATTTGTGCTAAGCTAAGCTAAGCTAAAAGTGCTGCCACCAGACCTGGAGATCAACTGAATTCAAAAATGGTTAAGCTGTTTAAAACTAGGTTTTAAAGTTTTAAAATGAGTCTGTTTTCAAAAAAGGATGAAAAAAATACATTTAAAGGGGTCATGACATGAGTTTGTTTGATTTTATTAATTTATTTTACATACAGTATAAGAGGTCTTGTACCATTAAAGAAGTACTGAACGTTATGCTTTATCTCTAAATAACTGTATCACATGCACTAGGAAGGGGATTTTCTTCCTTTTCATAAGTATACTGAAGAGCCTAATGAGGAAAAAAATCTTACTGACCCCAATCTGTTGTATATGAAACTCCAAACTATGTAGAGAACATATTGAACAAAACACACACAAAGCTCAGATTTAATGTATTTAATTATTGCCATTCAGGGACTTTGCCTGAAAGGGGTGTTGTGCGACACGAAGGCACAAAGAAGATCCAGTCTCTTGCTGATCAGCAGCAGGGATACAGTCACAGTCCAGACCCGGTGTATGATCCACCTGCACCTGTGATGAAGGTTCTGAACCTAACCGGCTTCAGAACCGTTCTCTTCTGTGCCTGCAGGACTCACACTGTTGAAGAAGTGCTAGTGACAGAACCTGAGATGTCCAGCTTATTACCCGATAAAGAGACAGGTGTCTGCAGTGGCTGAATTTTTGCAGCTCCGTGCATCTTTTATTTGATTTTTCAAAACGTATTCGTCTTGTCTTTTTCCTGTTTGTGTTTTTTAAATTGTAGTATGTCTGAAATACTTTGGCCTTCTTTTAAAAAATGTGAGCTCAAAAAAAGTATATGAGAAGAAGGCTCATTCTGAAAACATAGCCCTATATACGTTTCTGGAGGTTGTGAATTATTTTGCCAGGGGAACGTATGGCTGCATTTAATTTTTAAAATGAACGCTACGGGGTGGTATGATGCCATACCTTTATGCACTTACCAGCTGACCGCTTCCCTCCATATGAATGGCTTTCTCCTGTTATCAGTTTGTCCCATTAGCTAGCCATGTACGCTGGTGGATTTGAGACGCAAAGAGGAGTTGACCATGACAACGGGGTTCGAGTCCAATGAAGATCGGTTCCAGAAAGCGGGTAAAACAAAAACAGAATCCAAAAAATAAAATAAACAAGTAACAGGGTAATAATGTGGTAAAATCTGAAAATGTGGTAAAAATCTGACAAGGGCTTTTCTTTTTCTGGATTGCTTTTGAAAATGTTGGTTGGGTTTAGGGAAGTGCATTTAAAAAATATATATTTTTTACTTTCTTATATTATATTTTTTACTTAGTTGAAAATACTTAAATAAAATGAGCTGGAACAACACAATTCTTGAGGTTTCATTGGAACAACTTAAATTTTTATGTTCAATCCACATAAATTTGTTAAAAGTGTTAAGTTAACTTAACCGATTTGTGTTGGGACAACATGAATGAATTATGTGGAACTGCATTTTTTACAGTGTGGGTGGACGAATCAATCAGTACAATTGGTTGAGTCTAGGAAAGGAGGAGAGTGGGTCAGTCAGTCAGTCAGTCAGTCAGTGAGTCAGTGAGTCGACAGAAGCCTCTAGTGGATTTACGCAAGAACAGCAGGTGCGAATGCCACTCACGAGATAAATTAGAGATCTGAAAAAGCGTACACAGTGACTTCTGGTGGATTCACAAAAACAAAAACTGCAAAAAAAATGTAGCTCCTGGGATGTATTTGGCGCTCTCCAGAAATGTATATAGAGGTAATTTTTTCAGAATGAGCCTTGGTTGGAAGTTTAAACTAACATGTCTTTAAAATGCACACAGGTGTTTTGTTTGTTGTTGCTGGAATAACTGAAGCACGGGCTGTACAAACCACACTCTTTTCTAGAAAGAGGCGGAGATATGCAGCTAATTTGCCTTTAATGGAACATATAAAAAAACAAAATACTTCTGCTTCATCCTTAAAATGAGAACATACTGTAGTCCCTCGCTATAACGTGGTTCACCTTTCTTGGCCTTGCAGTTTCGCAGATTTTTTTGTACAATTTGACATGCTTTTTTTTTTTACAGTGCATTGTGTTCTGGGTCCTGATTGGCTGTAGACCATTGTCAATCATTCTCCTCCGTGTCACTTGTACAGTTCAGAATGTGTTCAATTTGCCAAATTAACACAAATCTTCGATCACTAGCAGTGTGAGTTTCAACAAGGATGCAAAAAGGGTTCTAACTGTCCACAGCAAGACCATCGTAAAGGGGGTCGCACACCAAATGTGCCACGATGTACCACGCAGTGCCATGCATTTTAGATTAGTAAACATAGTTTTATATCAAGGTTCGCAATCCGGCGCTGCAAGTCAGCGGCTGTCTGCGATGCCCAGCTACTACTTAGGATATTTCTGCCGCGCCACAGGGCGTCATCCAAATAATTTCATTTAAAATAACATGTGAATGTGGGTGTCCGCCATGTGTTACTTCCAACTGGATGAGTGACTGCAGGAAAAAGAATATTCACTGGATGCCAACATTATCTGCACAAAAGCTAAAAAATTTTATGAACCTTTTGCGGACAGCAATGAATGTTTGTGCCTCAACAGGTTTTGATCTTTGGTTTCATTCTATAATACTAGACGTATTTTTCTACGAAATTTTGAACTTTGAGAGGATTTAAACAAGAGAGAAAAGTGTAAAAATGTTAAAGCCTGTCTCAGAAAAGTGTGTAAAGTGTGTAGTGTGGGGTTTTACAGCTTTAAAACATCTATAATAATTGGAAAATATAAAGCTGACTACTTTGTCTTTTGTTGATTTCGCCTATTTCGGGTTATTTTTAGAACGTAACTCGCGCGATTAACAAGGGACCACTGTACAGCATGTTGCAATACAATTCTGGGGACACCTGAGACTTTTACTATATATTGTCCTGCTGGTTGAGAAATGCTGTTTTAATACACCTTATTCATTTCACCTGGTCTTCTTGGAGCAGAGCAGTTGCGTCTACTCCAGAACTAAAGAAAGACAAAGACAGGTATTTCTGTAATCTTTAATTCTGAAAAATAGATCTTTAAATAGTTTTACAAATATTATATAATTTCTGACATCTTTAAGTAAAATGTAAATAATGCCACAAAACAGATAAATACAGTAAGTTTTATGGGAAACTGAGTATTACCGCATAAAGCACACATAAGGACTACATAAACTGACATAAACATTGCTACACATTGCACAGAGTAAACTCTTAATTTGTTCGAACGAAGCCTTCATAAAAGTACTTAAAACCCTTATGTATGCTAGATGGAGAAATACAGTGTACAATGTGACCATTAAATATTGATTAAGCTAGGAAAAAGACACCTCTATTTTTACAGTGAGAAACATGTAACTGACCATATGCATGAACGTGAAACCATTAGGAATCTGAAAGTACATATACCTGATGTTTTAAAGGCCTGCTTGTTAAGTGTACATTTCTGCGGGTGTGTTTGTGTGTACCTTCCAGTCTCTTTATTAACAGAACTTCCTCCTCTGTCTCAAATCTTATCAGGCCGCGTTGGTCTGATCACCTGTGGTTGAGTCACTGCATACCTGAGTATAAAGCAAATTCATCTATAGTTTCCTCACTTCAGCGGCTTTAATGATAGGTTTAGTGAATGTGTATGAGACTGAACATGAGATATCAGAGTACTAGAGTGTGCGTCTTGTTATATTTGCGATAATGTTCCAGTGTAGGCAGTAAAGAAACCCATCTGATAAGTGTTAAATATGGGTTTTAAAGATCAAATTTGTCACGGCTATATCCTCACTCAAGGATCGACTCACAGAAAAGCTGCTTTCTAGTCTTTGAACAGTATTCAGAGTCTTAAATGATTGTGTTCTTCTTTGTAGGACTTCTCTCTTATGGTGCGGTCACATTTACCATCACTGTGAAATTTGGTGTAAATTCCAGTCATCTCAATTGGAATCCATGTGATTGGTTCATTCCAGTTGTTCACGTGAATCCCTGCCAGTCTTACACTACCAAACCTGCTCTGAGCTGGGATCAAACCAGCGACTCTCTGCATGGGAGTTGGTTGCTCAAACAAGGAGGCTAAAAACCATATGGCCTCTAGCATCTGTCGCTAGAGCACCTTTTCGGGGTGAGAGAAGTGAGATTTACCTGCACAGCACTTCACTAGCTGGCTTCTGTTACACTCACCCCCTAAACCTCACTCCCATCCAGGTCATGGCACCAATGTAACCCTGTCAGTCCTACACTCTCCAACCTGCTCTGAGTTAGGATCGAACCGGCGACTCTCTGCATGGGAGTTGGTTGCTCTAACAAGAAGGCTGAAGACCATGACCTCTAGTGTCTGTTACTAGAGCACCTTTTTTGTCTTCAACCCTGCTTTGTTTGAAAGTGACATCTGTCTAATACATCACAACATTATTGACAATTCTTAAAGGCCAGGACACACCAAGCCAAAGATCAGCCGTTGGACATTGATGGGCTGTCTGTGAGTATCTTTCAAATTAGTTTGGTGTGTTCCACACGTTGCCTTTTGTCAAGCTCACATTGGAAGGAGTTTGTTTGATTCAGCATGTGGAATTTGTGTGGAATTGGTCAATGAGAGAGAGCACTCTGGCTGTTCAGCAACGAACCAGAGTACAAACAAAACTGAATATTTGCAAACAATATGAATTGTCAGATTATCAGACATTTGTTTGAGAAGTACTGTGAAAGTGGTACATCACTGCTATTTTACAACTCATACTAGTTCTGGTTTCCCCTATCTGGAATGACATTATGGACTACTGCAACCTGCAGGCAAGTTACATCCTCATACAGGAGCAGAACCTACTTTCTTGTTTCAGTCGGTTGTCGTCCGTTTGGTGTGTTCCTGCTCACCTTTTTGTTCCAGCTGATGCAATGCGACAACACAGTCTGTTTTCGTTGCCGCTAGTTCTTTGATATTGGCTTGGTGTGTCCCAGGCTATAAACCCACATATCAACATATACTTGAACTACTTCAGTCTTTATGATGCATTTTCGGTCATCAAGAGTGTTCGAGAATTCCCAATACCTTTGTCTGTGTTTTTGGAGAGGGATGTGGGAATGAGTCCACTAAGTGGCTCATGTGTTGTATTTACCCATTCACACGTATTTGTAGTTAAGTATACTGTACCTGTGTGTGAGATGGAGCAGGAAAAGTATACCTTGGTTTTTAGGTTCTTTTTTCATCCCTTCCTTATTTTCATCTATCATTGTCCATCATGCTCCAAGGATGAAAGTGTGCTGGATCGAGCACTTGAGTTCCGATCCAGTGCAGCAGTGAGGAATACCAGTGTATCCCCACGGCCTGATGTCCAACTGGACCTCCCCAGTTATAAAGTACCCTGAGTGGCACAAAAGCCCAGTGAGCCAGCCAGTGCTGGTCCACCGCTGCATAGCAGGAGGACATAATGCCATTGACCACCACTGTCCCATGGCTGGTAAGTGGAGCAAAGACCCCCCTGTCCTCTTGTATTTGGATCCGAGAGACCCGTGATAGACGTCCATGCTGTCCTGCTGTTTGTGTGGACACCACACACTGACCTGGCAGCACATCGCTAGCAAATACAGACCGCAGTTGTGCATTGACTGCAGACCCTGAGCAGTTCCCTTCAGATACAAACAGCAGATGAGCCGCTGTCAAGCTCAGTTTCGCACCCGAGTCCGTCTCAATGGTGAAGAACTGCTTCCTTGTGGAAGGGTCACGGTCCAGGAAGGCGATGACCTCGCTGTAGACAAGCTTCCCGCTTCCGTCGCTCTCAGATGAAGCCAGTACTTTCTCCCCAGGCTGTAAGCTGTCCAAAGTCTTCATGCTTCCATCCTCAACGGTGACAAGAGCCGATGCTGGAAAACAACCGCCAGTTTTAGCAGCCACAGAGTGCTCTAAAAATGGACAGAGAGAAAACAATCACAAAATGAGTCATCAAATTGACTGTTTTCTCTATTGTGAAGTCTTATGCACACAGTAGCTTAAAACAATTCCAAAGGTCATGTGTTCATTACAGCCTCAAATGGCACAGTGCCTTCCCGTGATTAATCTTCAATCCTTAAAGCACACACCCGAGCACAAACACACTCCCGCTCTCATTGTAAACCCATAAAAATCCAATCAAACTGAAAGACGCAGTGACAAACGGTGCTAGGCAAACATTTCAAGCGTCATCTTTCAGGCTAATTACTTTTTTGTCTTTTCACACGACTCTGGTCAGCAGGTAGAAATGCAGTTAAAGCTAATAAATAACCACTTGATTGAATCTCGGCTCTCTGTGACTCCTGTCTGACAGAGGTTTGGGAGCTACATACGCTCTACAAAAATGGAACGAGTCTCAAGTCTCCATCGATCCTACACAAATATTTGGGAAAGGTAAGTACCAAGGCCAGGTGATAAGACGGGATGAGATAAGAGATCTGAGAAAAGGGGACAACAGAGTTGCCGTCTGGAAAACAAAGGAGCTGGTTAATCATCTCTCAGCACTATAGAGGCCAGCCCTACTTCTTAAGGTGCATTCTCTGTCACATGCACACACAAACACACGCATACTTACGTACATATTTCATCTTGTGCATCTGAAGTACACACACACACACATTCAGAGGTGTAAAACAAAATGGGGTTATAAAGAATTATTTAATTATTATATTTAAAAAAGGAAGATGCTTCTACTATGGTGAACTGCGAATTTTCAATGTTTATATGTGAGCTCCTCTAATCTGGTAATAGCAGTTGAATAAGCCGACTGAAGAACACACCTATAGAGGACTTTGATAAAGCAGAAGCAGACAACAGGTCTTACTTGTGTTTGCATGCTCTATCAGACTGATAACAGAAGTGCCTCACAAATGTCCACATACAGGGCCCATTCCTCTCTAACTGTGGTGAAATACATAACACAATATATATGTGTATATATATATATAT
>CAIGQZ010032451.1:4329488-4380608 GCA_903798205.1 Danio tinwini | reverse complement strand
GTGTTCTTAAAGAGATTTTTTAAGTATTTACATTAAGAAATAAATGGTTCTTTGAAAAATGTTAGCTTAAATGTTCATTCAGGCACCTACATTGAATCTGGCTATGAAAATTTAATTTTGGAAACACCATTTGTACTTTTATTTATCGTCACCTTGGAATTATAAGGTTCTATCTGAGTTCAGAATGATTTTTAGATATTGAGCTTCAAAGTTTTTGCATTCTATATAGCAAACAGTATGTGTGTAACAGTTCTCTTTCATACATTATCATGACAAAGACCCTAAATGTACTGTATATGTAAATGATCAAAGTTCTCTTACATTTGCAAATTGGAGTAAAAAAAAAAACACGGTAAATGCAGATAGAACCTTCTAATGAAAAATCATTTCCCGGGCTCTGTCTGGCAGATCATTCATTGAAGCATTACTTATCAAGAAATACAATCACAAAAAAAAATAAAATAAATTGGTGTTGTAACAATATGTTGATGCCTGAGAAAGTTAAATTTTTACTTTCTAAGACATGTATTTAATGTTTTTTTTTTCTTGTTTAAATTAAGCATACAAGGCTGTGCTAAATATTTTATCTAATTAAATATCATAAATAAAAATGTATATTTATGTTAATTGTATCTAATTAATATGCTACTATTTATTAAATTTTATGCTTTATATGAATTATTGAATTATATTTAATTTAATTATATGCTATATTTATTTTAATGTCTCTTAAATTAAATATCTGCCCTTCAAGGCTTAATATTACATTGAAAGACTTTAAAAGAAAACAGACAGTGAGCAAATGAGTTTAATAAACACTGAAAAGTGCTTCACTTACAATATATACACATCAATTTCACATTTAATTTATTATTTTTATTATTATTCTTTTTTTAACAATGTAAAAGTTATCATTTCATCTCAATGTCAGAAAATGCTTCTAAATCATCACATTGACACACGTCTCAATTTTGTGTGGTGCAGCATTATTTAGCCGACTCTGATTTTGTGTGATTTTTTGTTTCTTTCTGGTCTTTCCTGCTGTCAATAGAGCAGTCCGACAAAATGACAAAGAAAGTTAATCCTTATTGGTCTTTGTTTGTGCATTAAAAATGCTGATTGGCTCACAGAAAGAACCTTATAGAGCCAAGCTAGAGTTCTTTTTTTGTTTTGTTTTTTATAAAAAGTCTTAAAATAAAAACAACTTTATAAAAAAAACTTCATATAATGTAAATAAGTTGTCATTTAATAAATGAATAACTCAATTTTGACAAAAATGTCAGATAGAACCTTATAATTCTAAGGTGACGATGTCTTGAAGAGACTGTTCATCCAAAAATTCAACCTTGATTTGATCCAAACCAGTTTGAGTTACTATGGAGGTCAATAGCTACTGGTTTCCGGCATCATTCAAAATATCTTCTTTTGTGTTCAATAGAAGAAAAAAATCTAAATAGTTTGGAAAGTCAAGGGTGAGTAAATGACAGATTCAGCATTATAGGGTGAACTGTTCCGTTAAGTAAGTTTATTTAAGAAAATTCTAATGAACTGATTGAAGTATAAAATAAGTTTAAATGTTTTTAAGAATCAGATTCTAGTTGGCAGCTTGTTGATCAGATAAAAATGAAATGACCATAACCGGTGTTATAAAGGAAAAGTGGTGCAATTTTGAAATTTGGCTGCATTTTGTTGGCACATATTTAAAACTGTTTATGTTTCTGTGCAATTCTGAGTACAGATATCTGTAAGTGTCGTAAGGATCTGTGTAGATTATTTTTACCCATAATCTGTTAAACAAGAGCGATATCGGGTCATTTTTACAATCAAAAAGAGAGAGAAAAGATTCAAGGGCCAAAAGACAATAAAACACTGGATAGGTGCTCTTTCACTTTCCTATTGTTTGCACAATAATTTGGTCTCTGGTGAGTCTGGTAGAGGCAGGTGTTTAAGGTTTAATGATGTGGTCTGTTACCTTCATCCTACGTCTACCACCTATGTCACCCAAGTTAATGAGAACTGACCAACTTAACCACAACAGGACACACCTGATTTACCTGCACACCGAACGCATATGAACCTTTCAATCTGGAGTCAGACTGAACACTTTTCTCATCATGTTTTAAATGTTTAGTGATATATATTTGTTTGGAAATCAAGATAATAACCAAATATATCCTAGTAGATCATCTATAGTTGAAAAACATTTAATTCTTTTTTCAAATATTTCCCAATTGATTTTAAGAGCAATGATTTATTTGTCAGTTTTCACTTTCATATTGTTTTTCTTTCGGAGAAAATCTTATTTCTTTTAGTTTGGAATAATTTTAATATGGTCAATATTATTAGCCCCCTTAAAATATATATGTACTTTTTTTTGATTGACTGTAGTACAATAACTTGCCCGATTAACTTAACTTAATTAACCTAGTTAAACTTTTATTTGCACTTTTAGCTGAATATTTGTATGTTGCAAAATAAAAAGTGCTGTAAAATATGTACTGACATCATGGCAAAGACTAAAAATAGTTATTAGAAATTAGTTATTAAAACTACACTACCTGACAAAAGTCTTGTTGCCTATCCAAGTTTTAGGAACAACAAAGTATAACTTGACTTCTAGTTGATCATTTGGAATCAGAAGTGGCTTATATGAAAGGCAAAGCCTCTAGATTAGGCTTATTTTACCAAAATAAAATAAAATCATGCATTGTTTTTTAATTATTTAATTAGGACAGTAAAGTCTGACTATGCTTAGACAAATGTCTTGTCACTTAACAGGAATAATGTACAGTATACAATATAAAGTCATGGTGCAGTGGAAAAATAATGAATATTGTGTATGACTCCCATGAACTTGGAGGACTGCATCCACACATCTCTGCAATGACTTCTAATAACGTATTAATAAAGTCATCTGGAATGGCAAAGAAAGCGTTCTTGCAGGATTCTTTGATTTAAAATTCTTTGAATTCATCTTCAACGCCTCCTCCTCCATCTTACCCCAGAGATACTCAATAATGTTCATTTCTGGTGACTGAGCTGGCCAATCCTGTAGCATCTTGACCTCATTTGCTTTCAGGAACGTTGATGTGGAGGTTGAAGTATAAGAAGCGCTATCCTGCTGAAGACTTTGCCCTCTACTGTGGTTTGTAATGTAATGGGCAGCACAAATGTCTTGATACCTCAGGCTGTTGATGTTGCCATCCACTCTGCAGATCTCTCGCACACCCCATACTAAATGTAATCCTAAACCATGATTTTTTTCCTTTACCAAGCTTGACTGATTAGGTCTTCTGCAGTATTTGTGCTTATTAAGATGCAGTTTTAAATCTACCTTCTGCCACTTTTCCAAATGATCAACTAGAGGTCAAGTTATAATTTGTTGCTCTTACAACTGGGATCGACGGCAAGACTTTTGTCAGGTACTGTATTCTGTTTAAAAATGTGTTGAAATAAGTCTCTCTGTTAAACATCATTTGAAAAATATTGGGAAAAAATTATGAAAATTATATACATCATCAGTGAGTTGGTTGCTAATGTAAACATTTGCACTGAATTTTCCATAGAGCGCATCGGATTGAAGTGGTCTCTATGGCTGTGCTGGAAACACACAAGTGATTTATGAAGTCTCATCCCTACCTGACTTGACGCTGCAGTGGATGTGAGCTTTGGACTCATAGTAGACCCAATCAAAACCGGCCTCCACTGCTAGTCGGGCCAACATGCCATATTTATTACGGTCTCGATCAGAGGTGGTGATATCGACAGCTCTTCCCTCGTAATGCAGTGAATCTTCAAAGTGATTGCCGTCTTCATCCCAACCCTCGGTCACCCTGAGCTTCACCCCGGGCCACATGTTCATCACAGAGATAGCCAGAGAGTTCAGCTTATCTTTACAGCGCTGTGAACGCAACAAAAGGGAACTGTTTAGACCTGGGTTACACACGTGGAAGACGATGGTGTGCCTTCACTGCAGTTTTGCAAGAAATACGCAAACAAGACAAGTTATAACTCCAAAGGGCAAAACAAAATGAATCACAGGAAAAAAGAAAGGCAGAACTGATACAAATCACACTGAGTTTGGTTGTTGTGGTATAAAAATGCATTTTCCACACTGAAAAAAAACAATGCAGGGTTGTTTTTAACCAAATGCTGGGTTAAATATGTACAAACGCTAGAGAAAATGAAGTTTAAATTAAATCAAGTTTCATTTTTAAATAACCCAATTCATCCATATTTGACCTAATGTTATATTTAAAGGGATAGTTTGCTCAAAAATCTGCCATCATTTGCTCAACCCACCTGTTTGTCTTTCGTTATAAAAACAAACAAGATATTTAGAAAAATGGTGAAACCTGCAACCATTGACTTCCATAATAATTGGTTTTCCTATGGAAATGGTTCCTAATGGTTTCAGATTTTCAGCTTTCTTCAAAATATCTTCTTTTTGTGTTCAACAGGAAACAATAAACATAAAAGTTTGGAAGTGCTTGAGGGTGAGTAAATAACGACTATCATTTTGATACAACCCATCATACATATGCTATTTTAGAGTTTAAGTGTATGAAACGACTATTTTATCATCGATTTTATGTTATCTGTCTTTAACTTCCATTGTTTACCCTGTTTAACTTTGCATAGTTTCTAATTAAAGTTTCTGCAAAGCTGTTTTTTCTTCCTGCCACAGTTTTTGTTTCAGCCCCGGCATCGTTTCTATTATGCCTGGAGAGTTTATTTTCAAAAGTGCCCACGTAAAGCATTACATAATGACAAATTATTGGATCATGAGGAGAACTGAGTGATGCTTCAACCCACAAATATACACAGACTTATTTTTACCATCCCACAGGTATTTTTTTCAACAACCAAGGTACAAAATGTGTCCAGAAGTTTGAGTGATTCACTTTTAACCTAACCACATTCACCTCCCTTCAGAATACACAACTTGCTTTTAACAGCAAATTCGTATTTCAGCATGGAAACAGATGTTCATTGCTGTAGTACAGATATATTGCAAATAACCACACTTGTTAGCCAAGATCATGATTTTAAATAGGTCATAAGTTCAATAAATTTGGATTAATTTACCTTTATGATTTATTTACTTTTTAAAATAATAAAATTACTTTATAGACAGATTTTTTTAAACAGTAAAGATTTTAAAAACAGTATATTTTATGCTGGTGCACTATGACAATTCTATAAAGAAAATCTTTACACTCTTAACAATAATAATATTTATTGGCATCTTCGGTTCCATGAAGTAATTATTTAATTACAAATACTCTTCTTTTTAGGAGATAAATGATTAAACAACTGCTTACTGAAACGTGTATAATAGCCGCATTATAACCCTTGAGGAAGTCTTATTTTTAAAAGTCATTTAGTAAACAATACACTTCAAAGACCTCTGAAATCAATATGCTGATCTGAAGAACCTAAAATGTAATATCAATAACTTTAAATCCCTAAAGAACTAACCAAACTTGCACACACAACAGGCAAAGCCGCTTTTTAAAAGCCCAAGATTCTTTGCTGAAGCCTTATTTTCAATCAGTTTTAAGAGACAAAATGCTGTCAGCAATCAATTCCTCTGAAAGCTGTGAGAATCGATAGGAGCGCGTCGGTGGGACTGAGCAAAGGGCACAACTGCTAAGCAACAGGTTTAATGCGCTCGCAATCGAATCAAAGCCACTGAGTGTGTTTCTAATGGGCTGATAATTGAATTCAGCAGGCGCGTTCCGCAAGTGCCGCTCACCTGCGTCATGAGTCGATCCGCACCTGTGTTCTCCTCATCTTTGAAGATGATGTCCGGGTTGTAGTTCGGCGTGAGCTCTTTAAAGCGCTCCGAGTTCCTGGTGATCTTGCCCTCGATTCTCCCGCTGGCTCCCAGTGTCTTCTCGGCTACATTTGGACTAAACTGCTTGTAATTAAGGGGTGTCAGTTTCTTCGGAGGCCGCCTTTTCCCATGTCCCCTCCCCGGCCCACAGCCCTCGTTAACAGGTGCGAAAATTAGGGCGCAGCCGACGAGGAGCCCAAACACCACGGGGAGACGCATTCCACCCCAACCGGCCGGGCACTCCGATGCGGAGTGGTACGGTGGCACAGCTCGCCGTTCAGTGAGAAACTACCCCCCGCGAGATCCTTCTTCCCCCCCCCACGGGGTAAATGATGGGGAGGACAAAACCTCTACTTCTTTATTAGCCTTATCCGTGCCATCGTCCGTGCGTAAAATTCGCTTTACGCAAAGCCAGTCATGGAGAGCGGCCGGAGAAAAGATCCAGTGATACCAAATGTTCAGTGCCCATAAAACGCGAAACGCTGGTCTCTCGAGAAAATCACCCAAATGAGAGCGAGCGGGCAAGTCCATTTATTTATCTAACAGATTCTAGGAGAGAAAGAGAGAGAGAGAGAGAGATACTCCGGGAGAACTGTCAGAGAGACTCCTGCTGTCTTTGAATGCGCGCGTCCGTCAAGTGATCTGAGCTGCCGGCGCACTGAAGACAGACCGCACCCTGCCAGCTTCTTGCCCCTCTCTATCCCTGCCTGCCACTCCTCCCCATGGGTCACATTGGGTGCGTCGTATACCCACCGGCTCCCTTTAACGCTTCACAGCGCCTGGCTGGGCAAACACATGTCTCAGGGAAGAACTGGAGACTCAGACTCTCCCATTCATAGATCCACAAATAGAGAAGGAGCCTGGCTGCTCCTCAAACAAACGTGAGCGACTGCTGCCCTCCCCCTGCCTAACACTGATATGATGAAGGAAACACGGCAGACTACAACTTGCCGAATAATTGATTAGTTATTTATTGATCAGAAGACATCCGTTTGGGTTCAGTTTGGGTGGCAGGTGTAAGAGTTGAGAGACAATTGATTTATTTTGTCCTGAACTCTGTATGTAAAATTACAGAAGCTAATTTAAAGAAAACGCTGTGCATAAAGTAAAATAGTCAAGACTGCAAATGGACTGTAAAAGTGCTGCTTGTACCCATGAACATCTTTGCATAAACAATACGTCAATGTTATCTAATAACATATATTGTAAAGTAGTTTAATAAATGATTATTAACTCTTTTTGTGCAGCTATTAAACTCGTAATGTAGGCAATTTGTTGTCATATGTCGGGTTTAATTGTTTTTTAGCCCGACTACATTTTTAATCATACACCCACTTGATAAATACACTGTAAAAAATGCAGGGTTCCACACAATTCATTTATGTTGTCCTAACCTAAATTGATTAAGTTAACTTAACACTTTTAACAAATTTATCTGGATTGAACATAAAAAAATTAAGTTGTCCCAATGAAATCTAGCGGTAGCAAAAAAAAAATTTTTTGAGTGTACAGTACAATTTTGTGACTTATTTTACTTTATTTAAGAATAAGCACAGACCCAAAATACAAATTTTCATTTTTAAACTTTATACTTTACCACTATCCTTTGAACCCATTTGTCAGCAAGAAGTTTTAATGAATTAAAATGTGGAGCAAATTTGTATGACTGCATACTATATGTTTTAATAAGTAAAAGCAATACATTTTGTATTGTTTCATCACTCAATAATATTATTGTATCAATAATAATATAATAATATAATAATATAATATATATAATATATATATAATATAATAAATATAATAATCAATAATATAATATAATGTCTCATATAATGTTTCAATTTTGTATTGTTTCATCACTCAATAATAGCGTTTCATGTCTGCATAAATACAGTGCATCCAGAAAGTATTCATAGCGCTTCACTTTTTCCACATTTTTTTATGTTACAGCCTTATTCCAAAATGGATTAAATACATTAATTTCCTCAAAATTCTACACACAACACCCCATAATGACAATGTGAAAAAAGATTTTGAAATTTTTGCAAATTTATTAAAAATGAAAAACCTGAAAAATCACATGTACATAAGTGTTCACAGCCTTTGCCGTGAAGCTCTAAATTGAGCTCAGGTATCTGTTTCCACTGATAATTTTTGAGATGTTCCAGCAGCTTAATTGGAGTTCTCCTGTGGTAAATTCAGTTGATTGGACCTGATTTGAAAAGGCATACACTTGTCTATATAAGGTCCCAGGATTGACAGTGCATGTCAAAGCACAAACCAAGCATGAAGACAAAGGAATTGTCTGTAGACCTCCGAGACAGAATTGTCTCTAGGCACAAGGCTGGGGAAGGTTACAGAAAAATTTCTGCTGCTCTGAAAGTTCCAATGAGCACAGTGGCCTCCATCATCCATAAGTGGAAGATGTTTGGAACCACTAGGACACATCCTAGAGCTGGCCGGTCATCTAAGCTGAGTGATCGGGGGAGAAGGGCCTTAGTCAGGGAGGTGATCAATAACCCGATGCTCACTCTGTCTGAGCTCCAGCGTTCTTCTGTGGAGAGAGGAGAACCTTACAGAAGGAAAACCATCTGTGCAGCAATCCACCAATCAGGCCTGTACGGTAGAATGGCCAGACAGAAGCCACTCCCTGCCTGGAATTTGCTAAAAGGCATCTGAAGGACTCTCAGACCATAAGAAACAAAATTCTCTGGTCTGATGAGACTAAACTTGAACGCTTTTGAGTAAATGCCAGGCGTTACGTTTGGAGAAAATGTTAAAGAAACCAGGCTAATACCATCTCTACAGTGAAGCATGATGGTGGCAGCATCATGCTGTCGGGATGTTTTTCAGCAACAGGAACTGGAAGACTAGTCAGGATCGAGGGAAATATAAATGCAGCAATGTACAGAGACATCCTGAATGAAAATCTGTTTCAGAGTGCTCTTGATCTCAGACTGGGGCGGTGGTTCAGCTTCCAGCAGGACAATGACCCAAAGCACACTGTCAAAATATCAATGGAGGGGCTTCACAACAACTCAGTGAATGTTCTTGAGTGGCCCAGTCAGAGCCCAGACCCAAATCCTATTGAACATCTCTGGAGAGATCTGAAAATGGCTGTACACCATCGCTTCCCATCTAACCTGATAGAGCTTGAGAGGTACTGCAAAGAGGAATGAGCAAAAATTCCAAGCTTGTGTGCCAAGCTTGTAGCATCATATTCAAAAAGACTTGAGGCTGTAATTGCTGCCAAAGGTGCATCAACTAAATATTGAGCAAAGGCTGTGAACACTTATGTACATGTGATTTTTCAGGTTTTTTATTTTTAATAAATTTGCTACAATTTCAAACAATCTTTTTTCACATTGTCATTATGGGGTGTTGTGTGTAGAATTTTGAGGAAATAAATGAATTTAATCTATTTTGGAATAAGGCTATAGCTTAAAAAATGTGGAAAAAGTGAAGTGCTATGAATACTTTCTGGATGCACTGTAAATCTGATTTATATACATATCTTAGAACATTAAAACCGTTGTATGAACATACTTCAATTTACCTTACTCTGAAAGGGTATACCCATCATTAAATCTACTGAAACTGCAGTATACTGAAACTTTTATACAGCAGTATAAACTGCATTAAAAATGTCATCCAGGTCATCTTTGATTTTTATGTAAATCCAGTTTATATACAAGATGAACACTGTTATAATTACATATTTTTACATTCATCTATTGCTCAATGGCTCTTATTAACATCAGAGCTACAGTGTATGCTGTCCTGTACTGAGGTAATAAGCAGTGGTGGGACCTACATGAGGGCTACACTGTTCTAATTAAAGATGAAGCTGGTAAAGACGTGAGCGTATGAGCTGGAAGACGGTTACACAGGAGCAGCTCTATTCTCCAGCACTGACAGAAGACGCTCCACTTACACAAGCCATGACTGTGTGGAGGCAGTCAGCGGTCAGCACCTTAAGAACAGATATATCCACCACACTCCAACTCTGTTCGCTTTCTCTTTAAATGAAGGAAAGGAAACAGACCCAAGTCTTCCAAATTAGCTCTGCAAATATTTGCCGGAAAGGGGCTAGTGGTTTTGTGCCCATTTCAAAAGCAAATTGAACAGACGTGGAGCTTGGTGTTGATTTATTTATTTTTATTATTTATGTCTGTAAATATCAAAGTATTTTAAGTTTGGGGGTTGTTGTGTCCTCATATGGAACAGGGAGTTAAAGGGAGTAATTGAATGGGTGGGGAAAATACTGCTGTCACTCTTTCAATGCAACTCCCTTTCCCCCCTGACCATTTGGTACAGGTCAGGTAAGTTTTACACATCTGGTTTTAGCCAACTTATCCAGCATATGTTTTACGCAGTGGATGCCCTTCCAGCTGCAACCCATCACTGGGAAACACCCATACACTCTCATTCACACACATACACTACGGACAATTTAGCTTATTCAATTCACCTATACCGAATGTCTTTGGAATTGTGGGGGAAACCGGAGCACCTTGAGAAAACCCACGTGGTCACGAGGAGAACATGCAACTGACCCAGCCGAGGCTCGAACCAGCAACCTTCTTGCTGTGAGGCGACAGTGCTACCCACTGCACTACATCTGTCAGTCCTGTTGGTTGTTTAAAAGCATATTTATGTTGAACTCAATAGTTGTCTACCGTATTTAGATAAATGTCTATTCTCCATGCCAGTGGTTTACAAAGTGGTGGTCGAGGGGGAGGTTATGTGGGCATAGGGGGTGTTGGATTGGGGGGTGAGAGGGTGGTGGGTTTTGCTTGGTGATCTCAAAACTCAGGGCTTCTGGTAGTACCTAGAATAGCAAAGTCGAGTAAAGGAGGTCGAGCCTTAGGCCCAATCCCAATTCTATTTTTGTACCCCTTCCCCTTGCCCTTGGCCCTTACAACCAAGGGTTAAGGGTAAGGGCTTCAAAACTTACCCCTAAGAATTGGGACAGCACTTCAACACCTGCACACGTGGACACATCATTTGTCATCGCGATCTCTTATATGAGATCAGACGATCACAACTGCTGTAGTTATTCCAGTTTTGTTATTTATCTTCAGGAAATCACTGAAGGCATATATTATGTTATCATAACAATCTAATGTGGCAATAAGATCGTAACTGTACTGCGCTTTTACACAGTGGCCGTATTAATTTATGTAAACACACTAAAACAACAATAACATTATTGCAGACACTGTAAAAAGCTCGTTTTCAGCTACTTGACTGCTCTGACAGGGTGTTCGAGTGTCAGAATGTTGTGGGACTGCTCTACAGGAGTTATTATTAGGAATTATAGATTGCGAAATTTAGCGATTTTTTTATTTTTATTTTTTAAAAACATGACGGTAAAACACGAACGCGGTTATGAATATATTAAAACGTGTTTGTTTTTCGTAAAAATTCATAATAATGACAAAAAATACTAATTTGTGGATCTATTTACTTCCGGGTTCAGCACTACTGCAAATGTGGCAGGTGTATTCTGGGAAATTTTCTTTACCCCTCCGTTTTGAGTGTGGTCCTGAAAAATCTTCGTTCGAAGGGGTGTATACCCCTTGCCCTTAGCCCTACGCCTTCAAGCTAAAGAGAATTGGGACACCACTACCCCTTGACGTGAACACGCAAAATGAGGGGTAGGGGGAAGGGGAAGGGCTAAGGGGTAGAATTGGAATTGGGCCTTAAACTCTGGAATAGCCTTCCTGATAATGTCTGAGGCTCAGACACACTCTCGAAGTACTTTTTAGTAAAGCATACACTCAATGCATCACATAGCGGTATGATGCATGAATGTGCTCCACGCATCTTGTCCATATACACTATGAACAGCAGCTACGCTAATTATTCTCTTTATTCTCTATTTCCACCTGAGGATACTCATCCCAAGGCCCCCAGAGATTATGCAGCACCACTGATGCAATCCAAGACCTGTGAAGAGATGATCCCAAGGTTCCACAATCCCAGACCAAGCCGTATCATAAGCAGCTGCAAGAGCATGCGTCTGATTCCTGGACCTCCAGGGACAGCCGAGTCTTCGCTGACGTCTAGCGTTCTCCAGCGTCCGGCGCCTAGACTGCAGCTATGCACAAGAGGTTTTTGCCATAGGAGAAATGGTCGTGCCCAACTGAGCCTGGTTTCTCTCGAGGTTTTTATACTTCACTTTCGCGGGTGTAAGCAATGGGGTAAGCAAAATAATTTTATGTCAAAATGAAAAACAAGATTATTTTGCTTACCCCATTGGGCAGATTATTTTGCTTGTTTTAAGAAACAAAGACAAAAAAAACAAGAAACAAGAAAAAAATCTAAGTAAGAAAAGCATTTTTGCAGTGTAGGGACGCTACTGCCATGCTACTGAGAAATGTAGTTAAGCTAGTAATGTCATTACTTGTAGTGACGCTACTGCCCAACACTGGTGATGGAATCCCAGTAACTGACAGACAAACATTTATGCACACAGATGGTAAACTCTCCAATTCACCTGCATCTCTGTGGAAGACACCAGAACATCCAGAAGAAACAGAAAAAGGCCTCCAGGCTCAGCCAATAGTCCTGGCCTACCCATGGATCATTCATCTAAATTATGAATATGAAATAAGCACTTCATATGTTTGAGTCACTAAAGTCACTAAATTGATTAACTTTTTGTCAAATGTTACATTAAGTTCTGCAGAAGTCTTAGAGGGAAATTGGCTTAAGTTTTCCTGCATTCAGTATGCGCGCATGGAATGCAACAGATGAATTTGTTTTTAAGTTTTTGCATCTTGACTTTGGAGATCACAGAGATACAATTACAGAGTGTGTGGATCCCACGGAGTGTGTCCTCTTCCCTTTGATGGACGTAAATAAAGACACGGCTCCTTGCAGGCCTCCCTATTGAACTTGGCTGTTGACAATGCCTCAGAAGTGGTCAGATCCAGTCAGAAATCCCTTCTGCCCTCAAGAAAAGAGCCCACGTTCTTAAGGCAGCACAGCAGTGGCTGTTCCCTGTCAACCAGGCAATGGCAGTGGTTCAGACGCCAGCCCAGGCTCTTTTAGTGAGAGTCCATTGATGTAGCAGAGTTATTAATTTACCCTGTGAAATAAGAGGACACCCGGGCCAAAACAGAAGGAGATGGGTGCCTTTCAAATAATGCCAGCCAGGGAGTCTTTCATCTGCTGTCAGTGGGGTGAGTGAACTGGGTATGCTGGGTTCTCACATGGGCACCAGGGCTACCCACGGACCTAACCAACAAAGGGTGTGCAGGAGGGACAGGGAGAGTGAGTGCCGAGGGGGAGGAGGAGAAAGAGAGAGAGAGAGAGAAAGAACATGGGCAACTTGGTGTTTCTCCACTATTAACTGGTAAACAACTCTGTTTTTAGTTGTTTTCGTCCTTCGGAATGGCGTTCTTGTGGATTGTGGTGGGATTCGGTGTTCTGAGAGCCGCTCTTTCACTCCCCTCAAGGTAATAGCAGCTTTTTTCCCTCACCGCTTCCTGCTGTCCCTAACAACCTCAGGGGGAAAGAGGGGCTAACAAACTTCATGATAAACCTCATAGGGTCTTAACCGCCTCCATACTCTGCTCATTCTTCTTATGGAGGAAGTTGATGCTTTTCATTTTTGCAGGTCTCAGAAAAAAAAATTGAACTTTAAAGGTAATATCGCTTGGATGGACAATGTTGTACTCTTTTCACCCCTAAAAAAGGGTGTTTCCAGTCCTGCGACCTTTCTGCAGAATTTAGGTAAAATTTAAATTAAACACACCTAAGCCAACTAATAAAGTTGATTAGGAATGATAGAATTTTCCAGCAAGGGTACTGACAGGTTGTCAGGCATTGGCCCTCCATTAGCAGGATTGGATACCCCTGCCTTGAAATGTACGTATTAGTACCTTGGAGTGGTAATAGGCACTTTTTCACCAAGGAACTACTCACCAGGTTGGTTCCCCAATAACTAAATGTTGATCCATTATCGCTCACTGTGAAATCTGAAGTGATGTATGCTCGTTGAGAGAGAAGAAAGAGCTTATTAAGTTCCTCCAAAAAGTGCTATTTTTAATTAAAACACTCCTACTTCCTGTGGAGCAAACATGCTAAAGAAGAAGTACACGTTACATGTTACAAACTGATGACAGCTGGTACAAATTTTGGACATTTTTGAAAGGTGGGTTAGAGGTAAATCTCATTTTGCAGTATTATTCACTGTGAGATATCATATTGTAGTACAATTTGTGCTAGTACAGTTTTGATTACATTCGACTCACAAGCAGCGTTAACATCAACGCGTCCCATTCACTTTTAATGAGTAACAAACTAAATTGTGGATCCATTGGCGACGCGTCATCGGTGTTCCTCGTCACAGAAGTAGAGAATTTTCCAGCATCAGCCAATCAGATCGCTTTATGCCAATACCCCAACCTTTGACAATTGTGTCAGCCCCAATGATTTAACAAAGTAGGACATGTTCCTGGATCAACATCTATGTTGGTCCTCGAACAATATTCCAATCAGATTTAAGACATAAGTTTACAGTTTTTGTTAAGTTTAGGCTTACAGTTAGGGTAATATGCTTCTACATTATTGTAAGCTGGCTTAAAGAACAGGGATCAGGTATGGATAACATTTTTAAACAGAGATGATGTTCCAGGATCAACATATTAATTGAGGATCACACCCTACTTGGCAAAATCGCACCCACAGTATTCACACTGAGATTACACTACCCTTCTAAAGTTCCTGCACTAGATAGCTTAGTGTGTAGTTTATGTGCACAATGCCTAGTACATCACTTGTGACACAAATTCAGTTAAAGCCATCCGAATCCCAACTTAACCAAGTGCTTAAGATGACTGGGTACATTCTGAAGTCTCTGGAGGCCTTTGTTTTGATTGGACCAAAGACAGAAGATGTCACTGAATTCATTCATGCATCCAAGGAGCTGTGCGGCATCAATGTCCGATTACTCCATTCCTCCACATGCAGAGGAGCACGAGGAGTGGTTGGGGCAGTCGCAGCTGGAGCAAGCAGGGAAAAAATAATACCAGAGATGTATAAAAGCAGAGGCTAAAAGCAGCCTGAGCTAGCCGCCTGCTAAAAAAACAAAGCACTGCCCAGGGGACAAGCACAGGGTCGGGCAGTGTGGACCGGACTTGCCACAGCCGCGTCTCCACACGTTAGTGCTCCTGCCAAATTGCTGTAATTGAGGCCTAAAGTCAAGAGCCCTGAATAACTCAATGCATCAATGGCAGCCTGTGGGACCTCCCCCCTCTATGTTACTCTTTACCTTCATAACCGACCTGAAACCACTTTGTTTTTTCCACGGACGAGCTTAAACCTCACTCACCTCGATGGCTGCTGTGACCTTTACTCTCGGCTAAATATACTGTAAGATGATGAAATGAAAGGTGGGTTTCAGGGTATTTTTTTTAGAACGACATATGTTGAAACTTCCTGTTGAGTGTGGGATTAAGACGTTTTTGGTCATTCAACTGCAGCTTCAAGATTTTAAGTTAAGTTTTCTTGTTTATACACCAGAAGATGTTGCTCCAATTGTGGTGTAACCTAAAAAGGCCCAAATGAAGTGGAAAAATACTGATAACAATGACAATGGTAATTATTGTGATTATGAAGATGATTTTGTCCAGCGCTGTTTGCGTAAGTGATAGCTGTGTGGAGGGATCCATGCTAATGGCAGTGTTTAAAATGAAGTAGGGCACATGCTGCACATTTCTGCATGTTTATTGGTCCTACTGGGTTCTTCTCTCAGGCTTCAGAGGCCTGGGCTGCTTTTTTCCTGCACGCATGCCACAGCTGTGGTCACTGTGGTGATGTTTCACTGCTCAGAATGGATTCACCAGCTCAAAAACGTTCTTATTATATTTATATTTTACTATACCACTGCTGCCTTTGCCAGCTGTGTACTGGCTAACAGCCTGCTTCCTTTAAATAGGCTGTGACAATATGATTAAACAGCTAAAATGAAGGTAAACATCAACATTTAGAGCCCAGTATTGACATACAGCCCACAAGCAAAAAACACACTGAATTTTAGACCTCTGTTTTTGCTGAGAAGCAAGACTTAAGAAAAAGGGAAGATTATAAATGACAGAAGCTGTCCTCAGATCAACCACTGCAAGTGTTTTTGAACACATCTCAAGCAGCCTCAGGTTAGATTGATCTTCAAGAATCTATTGGATCTAATGACACATCCCATCATTTGTTCTGAAATGTGGTGCTAAAATTTCAAGAGAGGAATGGTTGAAGCACAACAAGCGACTGAGAGGAACAAAGGAAGAGGACAAGTAGGTAATAGGATTGCACAACAACATGGGTCAGGGGGGAGAGGGGGCAGTGAGTAAAATACAGAGTCGGTCCTGCGTGTCCATGTTGTCCGGGTTTGTCTCGTGATCTTCTGTGGGATGCCGCTGTCACCCCGGCTGTGGCGAGCTGCTGTGGTGCTGCTGCAAGCTTCAAAGACTGCAGGCCTGCCCGCAGCCCTAATTAGAGGGTGCTTGCTTGGAGATGGGGACAAGCTAGCGGAAAGTGTGCGCAAGTGCACACACTATGCTTCAGTAGCAGCAGGCTGACATGGATGAAGGGAGGGAAAGCATCCTACTCTCATCTGTCTCACAGTAATCTCTCTCTCTCACTCTCTCTCTCTCTCTCTCTCTCTCTCTCTTCCTTTCTGTCTGTTTGTGTGTCTCTGTCAATCCAAGGCCCAGGCCTGGATGGAAACCATAAGACGGAACTGTAGATGTAGCCTATCTAGGGAGTCTGTGCCTCCTGACTGTATATTTCTTTAGGCCCCTCACCTTTTTTTTAAAGACAGGCTTAGACAGAGATGTGGTTTAGTGGATGCTGCACATGCTCCGACACGTGGCGCTTCACAGTACGTGGATGACTCAAGTTCAAATCCTGCTGGAGTAATTTTATGATCCTATTGATATTGCAATAATATAATTTTATTACAATAATATAATCTGAACACATTATGTGTTTAGTTCCCCATGTTTTGAACAAATTCATATCAATGACGCATTGTTTCGTAGATTTCTGTAATTTTATTCTTTGCAGTATCATCATATTTACCACTTTTCATTTTTACCACTTCCCGCAACTTGTCTAATTGCTGTTATTACGGATTATGGATGCCAATTCCTATTTGGCATCCATAATCCATAAATTATTTGATTCATTGTGACTAAAAGTGGTTCAAACTGTCTAAACTAAAGCTCAGTGATTCGCACTGTCACCTTACAACAAGAAGATCACTGGTTCGAGTCCCGGCTAGACCAGTTGGTATTTCTGTGTGGAGTTTGCATGTTCTCCCTGTGTTGACGTGGGTTTCCTCCGGGTGCTCGTGTTTTCTCCACAGTACAAAGACATGCGGGTATAGGTGAATTGGATGAACCCGTGGTTCTCAAACTGTGGTATGCGTACCATTAGTGGTACGCAGGCTTCCTTCTAGTGGTACGTGGAGGAATTGCTGAATTATTAAAGTAAAAAAACGAACAAGCTTTTAACCCTTTAATGCATACGCTAACACCGATGTGATCAGTAAATTGATTTTAATAGGCTAAACCTTTTATTTTATTTTCAATTTTCTAATGTTTGTTATGTATTCTATCATTTGAAGCTAATTTCCTCCCCATATGTGTAACGTTGTTGGGAGCACATCCCGTATTCTTATATCCCAATGTTGACAGGTATAGTTCAATCACTTGCTTTTCTGATACACAAAGCCTACATTAACCCACAGTAAGCAGATCTAATTTCTAATTTAAATATGTAAATCCAATTCGTATATTTGAAATACAAGCTAATGTTTAGATTTTAAAGATATGCAAATAAGTCATACACACATGCAACATATTTCAAAATTTATAAAAAAGAGTTTATATATGAATATGACATAAAGCCTTTATTTATAAGGTCCAAGGAACATTTCCAGGTTGATGAATAGGTTACTTTATTATAATACTTTACATTTAAGTACGGCAGTTTATTTTTACTTTTTAAGAACAGTGCCATTTTTAAATAGCTTTTATAAGCACATTTTAATTTAAAATGTGCTTTTAAGTGAAGTTTATTTATAAACTAATTTCGAGAGGATCACGTGATTATGATTGAACACGGCTGGTCATGCATTAACCATGTATGACCAACCAATCAGACGATTTCTAACCCTCTATAAAGAGCCAGGGTTTCTTACTACAGTCATCTTCGTTTGAAGAATCCCCCCTTCCACCCCTACTCCTCCTCTTTTCCTTTCATAGGGCGGCACGGTGGCCCAGTGACTAGCACTGCGGCCTCACAGCAAGAATGTCACCGGTTCAAGTCCTTTAACAGACTGGCTGTCGTTTCTGTGTGAAGTTAGCATGTTCTTCCCGTGCTTGCGTGGGTTTTCCCCGGGTTCTTCGGTTTCCTCCCACGTTTCAAAAACATGCACTACAAGTTAATTGAACAATCTAAATTTAGCACTAGTCAAACTTTTATCCATCATCATATCTCTCCATAGCAACTATTTTCTGTCATCAACTCTTACAAAAGGGGGAGCTCTCGAGATCTACTTGAGCTCAAAGCTCCCCTCTCGCCCTGCAAACGGGAGGGAGCCCAGGGTTCAAGGACCTTTTGGGCTCAGGGCTCTCTCCCGGGACAGCATGCCAAACTTGCTTATAATCAATCATCAGCTAAATGTGAACTCTTGAAAAGCTATTTAAATTAAGCACATTTTAATTTTATTTTTTTTTTAACCTGTAAGCACAGTACAGTGTTAATGTTCAAACTATTTATAATGGTTAAAGTGGCTGACAATGATTAATATTAATAATAATAAGAATTAATCTGCCACATTTTGAACTGTGCAGAGCTGTAGCTGCTTAATTAGGCCTACTACGCTGTTGTATTTCAATATCGGTCATTATGGTGGTACGTGGAGAGACAATTTTTTTTTCTGAGGTGGTACTTGGTGAAAAAAGTTTGAGAACCATTGGGATGAACTAAATTGGTCATAGCGTATGAGTGCATGTGTGAATGTGAGAGAGTATGGGTGTTTCCCAGTACTGGGTTGTGGCTGGAAGAGTGTGTAAAACATATGACAGACTAGTTGTCGGTTCATTCCACTGTGTTGACCCCTGATAAATAAGAGATTTAGCCGAAGGAAAATGAATAAATTAAGTATTACGGCACTGGCTAGAAAAAAATCAGGCTGTAAGCTGGGGCTTACATGTATAAATGCCCAATTTTTAATAAACAATTGTAAAGCTTTTTATCATAACAGTGAGTATATATAGTAATTTTAGTCACTTTGTAGGCTTCCAACCAACGCAATCTCACTGCACCTTTTTGACCTTGGGATTAATTTGTATGGTGGCACGGTGGCTCAGTGGTTAGCACTAGCACCTCACAGCAAAAAGGTTGCTGGTTCAAGTCCTGGCTGGGCCAGTTGGCATTTCTGTGTGGAGTTTGCATGTTTTCTCTAGGTGTTCCCCCACAGTTCAAATACATATAAGTGAATTGGCTAAAACAAAAATTGGCCTTATAGTGTAAGAGTGCATGTGAGAGTTTGTGGATGTTTCCCTGTACTGGGTTGAGGCTGGAAAGGCATCCACTGTGCAGTGGTGTAAAGTAACTAATTACAAATACTCAAACTACTGTAAGTGAGTTGTTTTTCTCAGTAATTGTACTTTACTAAGTAGTTTTAAAAAATGTCTACTTTTACTATGTACATTTTTAGTGCTGTATTGGTACTTTTACTCTACTACTTTTTTTCAACCTGCAGTCACTACTTTATTTTTTCTTGTCTATGGAGATTAGAGAAATCAGTCCTGTGATTTGTGTCCAATCAAATAGCACATAGAAGGTAAATCGCCTCATAATGAACTACCTCAAGACATGGGTGATTTATAATGGCAGCAAACTGTTTTGAAACATTAAAAGTGTCCAAGAAGATGTCAAAAAATTGTACACGAATTGACCTAGAGACGATGACCAAAATGGCCTTAAACACCCAGCAGGCACAAGACGTCAACATGACGTCAGATTGACGTTGTACCCTAACATTATGGGGACTTTGCATTTTCTTTGGAAATGAAAATCAGGCTGACGTCAGGACTCAGCATCAGGCTGACGTCAATGTCCTACGTCAAACCTAACACCAACTAAATGTCAACTTCTATTGATGTTACAGCTTGAGGTTGGGTGGATGTTACCATTGTGACGTCTATCAGACATTGGATTTTGGTTGCAATACCTGACAAGTAAATGTCAGTATTTGATGTGAATATGACGTTGGTTTAAGATGTTGGCTCGACAATGGATTTTCGTCACTTTCTAACAACCTAAAAACAACCAATCATTATTGGACATCAAAAAAAATGTTCTTAGACGCTGGCTAGACGTATGAATTTAGGTCACCTGACATCACAACCTAAATCTAACTTAATATTAACGTCTTATGACATTGTGTGCCTGCTGGGCAATAACTAGATGCACTACAGACTGGGCAATAACTAGATGTTACGTTTACACACATATACACAAATTACATGTAAATGCATCAGCTTTTTACAGCGTAATACTCACTACTGTTGAGTACTTTTGAAAGGGCTACTTTTTACTCATACTTTGAGTCATATTTACAGCAGATTCTTTTACTCTACTTGCACTACATTTTTAGGCAAGTAATGGTACTTTTACTTGAGTATGATTTTTCAGTACTCTTTCCAACACTGCCACTGTGAAAAACATATGTAAGAGCTAAAAATGTGTTTAAAGAAAGTTAGATTCTACTCTCGCATTCTATCTCGTGGCCTTAACAGACCGGGTAATAGCTAAGATCCTACGGATTAAAACTCGGTAAGCACAAACTTTATAAAGCCCCATCAGGCCAAGTTTTACACAGTAGAGATTTCTTTAGTTATATCGTTTAAGTCGTTTGATATGCGGTGACACACTGTCAAATATTTCGCCGAACAGATCAGCCACTTTTAATGTTCAAAAATATTCAAGTCCTCGTGCTGCAGGAATTAGGAGCTTTGCGGCTGTCATGCAGTGAGGGGTTTGCGTCTTTAAGGCTCAGGCGCGTTTTGCACTCACACACAAGCGTACCGCGCCAAAGCCCAAGTGAACCACGCTCTGGCCCACCACTTCCAACCGGGCCAGGGCCGGCCAAGTAAACTGTGCTTGAGTCTGATTCAGAGCACTCACACTTCTCAAACGATCCGGGAAACAGGCTTGGGCACGGTTCAGATAGCATAGTGCGAATACGCCCTAAGGGACTAAGCCAAAAGAAAATGGTTAATTCGTATGAATTTTCACAATCTCATTCGTACATTTTAGTACAATTTGCTCATCCCCCAGTTACGGTTAAGTATAGGGGTGGGGTTTGGGGGCACACCTCCTTTTAAAAATCGTAATTTTTTTCTACAAAGGTACAAGATTTTCAGACAATATGTGAAATAGTTAAGTTTCCTTGTGAGATCAGCTGGTCACACCACGGTTCCTGACAGTTTGAAGCCATCTTGTGACTAAAAAATATTTAAATGTTTTTACATGTTTAAGACATTTCTGATTAGGGCCAGGGGTGGCACGGTGGCCCAGTGGTTAGCACTGTCGCCTCACAGCAAGAAGGTCGCTGGTTCAAGCCTGGGCTGGGTGAGTTGGAGTTTCTGTGTGAAGTTTGCATCCTCGTGTTCGTGTAGGTTTCCTCCGGGTGCTCCGGTTTCCCAGACAGTCCAAAGACATGTGGTATAGGTGAATTGGGTAAACTAAATTGGCTGTAGTGTATGTGTGTGAATGAGTGTGTATGGGTGTTTCCTAATGATGGGTTGCAGATGGAAGGGCATCTGCTGTGTGAAACATATGCTGGATAAGTTGGTGGTTCATTCCACTGTGGCAACCCCAGATTAATAAAGGAACTAAGCTGAAAAGAAAATGAATGAATGAATGATTAGAGCCTGTAAATTATTACAGCACGAATCAATGTTTTGTGTCTAGTTATTTAGCAATGTGACAAGTAGCTATAAGCAGGATAATGTAGATCCAGCCGGTCTAGATCTACATCATTACTTACTCAAAGACTAGCTTGTCTGTTGACTTGACTGGAAATATGTCTTATTTGATAAACTAAGCATCCAAAAAAAAAAGATAAATTCTCCATGAATAGTGTCATAATGAATGTTCTCATGCCTTTTATGGTGAGCATTTTTTTTGTATGGTTTCCTGATAGTATGACTCGGTCACCACATAAGCATCTCACATCTGACTTGTGAATTCATTCTTTTCATTGTGACCTGGAAGGCATTAAATTATACTAGATCCTACTGAAAATAATGTGGGCCTCCTCGGATCTGGTGGCATCTAAAATCATTCCCACCTTTCACTCCATTAGCAATAGCTACAGGAAATAGCCAGTTTGTGGTTAAACATACCTGGCTATTTCCTCTGTTTAATGATTTAGTGGACACTAGAGAATTACTGCAACATACTGTACTTTCATCATTCTTTGAAAATCTGTCATTCCTCAACTCTGTCTCAGTTCCCCATTAGCACATGCTGTGACGATGAATCAGTTTATTATCTCCGCCCGGACTGTTAAATGCTGTTTATGATGGGCACAGCAACATAGTGGTCCTTTTTTTGGCTAATTTTAACCTCATCCCTGTCTGTCTTCAGGTCTCCCTGTCTCACCTATATACAGAGGGAGACCCACAGGCCTGCAGTATAGCTGATCTGACCACAGGTAAACACTGTCTTACCACAGACATGCTCACTTAGGGCTATAATGGACGAAAATACCACACTGCGATGAATGCACACTCACACGTCGGTGTACACACATACACCTTAAAGCAGACTGACTGTTTGTTGCTCTCAGAGAAGGCTTATATCATTTAGGGTTTTCCAAGAAAGACCACAATCTGATTCATGACACATTTTCTGTCCTCATGGTTTGTGTATATATCCAGTGCCTTACAGTAAGTTTTCCCGTAGAGGATTCGTCTAGGGGAAGGACTGAGTGGGAAGAAAGGGACGAAGAGCGGATTTACATAAATACAGATTTAGATGAGTGACAGAGATGCGGATGGTCAGGTTATTTACACACAGCTAATATTTACTGTGGTCACACTGTCACTTGTTGCTGTTTTTTTGGATATTTTCGATTTGAACACGTTCTTTTATTGAGCACAGAAGAAGATAAACTATCATTCATAAGTTTGTGGCCGGTTAGAAAAGATAAGAAATGTGTTGTTTTGTTAAAGTAATAATACAAGACTTCCGTTAAAAAAAATATTGGTAACACTTCACAATAAGGTTGTATTAGTTAATGCATTTACTAACTTGAACAAACAATGAACAATATATTTACTATAGTAATTGTTCACGTTTGTTAGTGTTAGTTAATGGAAAAACTGTTGTTCATTGTTAGTTCATGTTAACAAGCATGAATTTGGAATTCAATTATACATTAGTAGATGCGGAACTATGATTAATAAACAGTGTATAGCTATCATAATTAGTTCATGTTACTAAATACAGTAACTAGAAGTAACTAATGAAACCCTATTGTAAATTGGGACCAAAATATTTCTATTATTACTGAATTATGAAATAAATAAAACATTTAAATAAATCCTTTGAACTTTCTATGAATGATTGTAGACTATCATTTGACAGTTGTTCAGAGGAATAGATAATATTAGAAACTACACTCACCGGCCACTTTGTTAAATGCTTCTGTCTAACTGTTCGTTAATGCAGATTTCTAATCAGCCAATCGCATGGCAGCAACTCAATGCATTTAGGCATGTAGACATGGTCAAGACAATCTGCTGCAGTTTAAACTGTAGAAGAAAAGTGATTTAAGTGACTTTGAATGTGGCATGATTGTTGGTGCCAGACGGGCTGCTCTGAGTATTTTAGAAACTGCTGAACTACTGGGACTTTTTTACACACAACTATCTCTAGGGCTTACAGAGAATGGTCCGAAAAAGAGAAAATATCCAGTGAGCTGCAGTTCTACGGGCACAAATGCCTTGTTGATGTCAGAGGTCAGAGGAGAATGGCCAGCTAATAGAAAGGCAGCAGTATCTCAAATAACCACTTGTTACAACCGAGGTACGCAGAAGAGCATCTCTGAACACACAACACGTCCAACCTTGAGGCAGATGGGCTACAGCAGCAGAAGACCACACCGGGTGCTACTCCTGTCAGCTAAGAAAAGGAAACTGAGGTTACAATTCACGCAGGCTCTTTAAAATTAGACAATAGAAGATTGGAAAAACGTTGCCTGGTCTGATGAGTCTCGATTTCTGCTGCCACATTCGGGTTAGAATTTGGCATCAACAGCATGAAAGCATGGATCCATCATGCCTTGTATCAATGGTTCAGGCTGCTGCTGGTGGTGTAATGGTGTGGGGGATATTTTCTTGGCACACTTTAGGCCCATTTAAGCATCGTGTCAACGCCACAGCCTTCCTGAGTATTGTTGCTGACCATGTCCATCACTTTATGATCACTGTGTACCCATCTTCTGATGTCTACTTTCAGCAGGATAACGCACCATGTTATAAAGCGTGAATCATCTCAGACTGGTTTCCAGAAAATGTTAATGAGTTCACTGTACTCAAATGGCCTCCACAGTCACCAGTTCTCAATCCAATAGAGCACATTTGGGATTTGGTGGATTCGCATCATAGATATGCAGCAGACAAATCTGAAGCAACTGTTTGATGCTATCATGTCAATATGGACCAAAATCTCAGAGAAATATTTTCAGTATCTTGTTGAATCTATGCCATGAAGGATAAAAGCAGTTCTGAAGCCGAAAGGAGGTCCGGTACTAGTAAGGTGTACCTAATAAAGTGGCCGGTAAGTGTATATTAGGACAGCAAATAATGCAGAAATACAAATACTTTTAAATTGTTTAACTATTTAATCATATTAATATGTAATATATATTAGTAGGTAATATATATTATTTTTAAATATATAACAATACAAGGCGATGCGCTGGTGCAGTGGGTAGCGCTCTCGCCTCACAGCAAGGTCAGCTGGGTCATTTGGCATTTCTCTGTGGAGTTTGCATGTTCACCCAGGGTTCGCGTGGGTTACCTCCGGGTGCTTCGGTTTCCCCCACAAGTCCAAAGACATGCGCTATAGGTGAATTAGGTAAGCTAAATTGTCTGTAGTGTATGAGTGTGAATGAGAATGTGTGGCTGTTGCCCAGTGATGGGTTGCAGCTGGAAGGGCATCCGCTGTGTAAAACATATGCTGGATAAGTTGGCGGTTCATTCCGCTGTGGCAACCCCAGATTAATAAGGGAACTAAGCCGAAAAGAAAATGAATGAATGAATATAACAATACATTTCCCTGTATTGATGATAAAAAGCAGCCATGTTGAACATAAGGGATTTCTATAAAAACATAAAATGTAAACGACACAAAGTTTTTGAACTGTACTGTAGTTTGAACCAAAATATCTGTATTTTTTTTACAAAATATTATTTTTTATGTATTTAACAGGAAAAATTATTACAGCATTCTCACTTTGGGATGAATTATCTCTTTAAATTGTTTTAAAATGAAAGAAAACCGAAGACTTTGCCAGTATTGCAATTAAAAGTGTATAAAAGTGTGTACTCATCAAGCCAAGAGCTAATACTAATTGTTATCTGGCTAAAAAGACTGGAAAAATCCACTTATTTTTGGATATCTGCAAATGATCAAACTTTTATTTCCGCATATAGATATGGGTGGAGGTGTTCTCTTTAGGCTCACAATTGAAAGTCGAATTCAGAATAGGAAGGAAAGTGGAGGGGACTCATTGAACAAACTCCATGTTCACAAAAAGATTAAAATCTGAAGGAAGTAATAATGGCAACTCCCATGCAGCCGCTGGAACTCATTGGTACTCTTGTGCTAGCGTGTGCTAACAGTCCCACCTCAGCCACAATTTGTCATCGAGAGTGATTTAAAACAGGCAAGCGCAATCAGTGACCAGCATGCAAATGCCCAGAAACCAAAACATCGCTCTGTGATCTTCGCAGATTTCAAACGCACTCAATCATGACAGTTTTAATACTTCTGTAGGAACAACAGAATTGACCGGAATTGCCATTTAATCAGATGCAATAATAATGACTAATGGTATTGTCTCCTATGTTTCATTCAACATGTCTTTTATCTTCGTAGAGACACCCTTCCTGGACAAATTATACTTCAGAAAATAGTAAAAGGATCAAAAAAAATCTGACAAATTTTAAGAGAACATGATGAAAAGACATGAACGGGAAAGGCTGAAGGAGATAAACAGAAATATCCTAACACTTAAAAGGATAGTTAAAATTACTTACCCACATGACGGCAGCCAGCAAGTAATGTCCTTCTCTAGTGAAACAATCAGTCATTTTCAGAAACAAAAACCAAACACAAAACAAAATAATAACAGTAATATATTCTGTCAAGTGCATTTACATTCAGGATCTCTAGTGTGATTTAAGCATGTTGGAAAGGTCACGTATGATATAGGTTGCAAGAACCATACCACTGAAGTGAAAGTCGTGACCCATACTCGGAATTTGTGCTATGCATTTAACTCATCCAAGTGCACACACACATCATGAACACACACACAAAGTAGTGGCCGTCTCTTGCTGCGGCTCCCAGGGAGCAGTTGAGGGATCTGTGCCTTCCTTAAGGGACTTACCTCAGCTGTGGTATTGAGGCTGGTTAGAGCCTTGATTTTTCACTCTTACCACTGACAATCCCTGCCGGAGCTGAGACTCAAACTTGCGGGACTCAAACCTGGATCACATGTTCAACTCTCTAACCATTCAGCCATGACTGCTTTTATTGTTTAAGAGCAAGATCAACATGCAAACATCTGGACGTCCATCATGGAGAGATGAAACTTCATACCTGATTTTCTTTTATTGCCTGTTTATCAATTTAAAGCTATTTTGACCAAATCTGCATTGTATGACCTTGTTAGTGCATCCAACTTCTATGCCAGAAACATGTTTTTCCTCTGGGCAGGGCAAGCAGAGCTGACCCTTATTTCTTTATGTAACTGCCTAAATAAAGTGTTTGGACAATAAAAAATGGCATATACCATGAACCCATTTAACTACCATTAGACAGAGCAATTCTTTTGTTGTAATTTGGCTTCAGATGAAGCAAGTCATATGCACCTTAGATGGCCTTGGGTGCGTAAACAATAAGGAAATGTTAATTAATGGGTGAACTATTCCTGTAAAGGAATAAATGAAATTTCCGGGTGAACTACTCCTCTAACAGAGTAATATTTGAGTGCATGCATGTGGAAAGTTCTGGAAATTAAAGGTATAGCCTGAGTGGGACTGATCAGTGATGTTATATGAGCAAGAGCCAGAATCACTTGCATCGCTCAGCACTCCGGCCCAAAAGCGCGCATTCCCACATCCCAGCGCACCACTTTAAAGAGTGCCCCGGCTGCTCTGGTTCGCCACTCCCTGAGGAAACTGCAACTCTGAAACGGCAAATATCAATACATTCATTATGCACTTTATATTTATACATTTATACTCATGCTTTTATATAATCCTTGTATTTTGTTGCTAATAGTATTTTTAGAGAGGAGATGCAAGGCCGCACTAGACTGGCAGAGGAACTGTATGTTTGTCAAGTGGGTATGCAAGAGAGAGAGAGAAAGATTATGTCCACTGTGGTTTTTAAAGGGCAAATGCGATGGGCGTCCTGGTCAGTTCAGTGCACAGCTGTGTAGGAAAGAAACAGCCTCAATCCAACCCAGCTGTGGCTGCTGGTGTGCTGCTGGCACGAGGCACATTAACCCATCTGTAACAGTCCAATGAGTTTCTCACACTATTTACATACTAACAAAATGAATGTCTGGAATGGCATTAAACACATTGGTGTGCAAAAAAACCCCAATGTGAGCAAAAAAATATCTTTAGTGAGTAAATAATGTGTTTTAACCTCAATAAAAAACAAATAAAACTGAGTAAAATGTTCTGTGTGTACCATATATATGCTAATCTTTTGAAACCATATTTGTTTTAGCAAAATATCTTGGGCATGTCCAGGTCACACTTGATCACCATACCATTGTACATATTTGCTGTCATATTTTCAGCAATGTAATGTGAAGATTGACAAACAATAATTAAATAGCAGACACATACCATTATAAATATTATGTTAAACAGACGCACAGTATATTGCTACAATTTGACTACATGCTGTATGAAACCTCATTTTCAAAACCTGAATTTGCTTAAATATACTACAAACTAAAATGTCCAGTTTTAATTGAACCAAATCTGTTCAAGTGTGAATACAACCTCATCCCACATAGCAAACAGACTTGGCCCAAATGTGGCCTCATTATGGCACTGTTGGCTTGTTGCCGGCATTGGCATGCATAATGTCAGCCGAATGTGGGCCATGCATGGCAATGATGGCACTGCATGCATGACAGCAAACTACAATTGGGCCAGTTGTGGATGGAAGGTGTGTGGCCCAGATCAGTGTAGTGATTGTTCACATTATTTAGATAACATTGGGCTGGGTTATGGCTCAGATTTTGGGGTTTCTGGTTAAAGGGTGGTGTTGATATGGTTAACTTATAGCTGAGAATCAGTACCAATAATAAATCTGTTTTGGTCCAGTTCAGGGCCAGTTAAGGGTAATAAATTAATTTAGATTCGGGCTGGTTATGGCCCATGTTTGGCCCTTGTCTTTAATCCAGTTATGGGCCACTTCAGGACCGTCATTCTTTGCGGTACTTGGGCAGAGGGAAAAGATATTGAGTGGCCCGGAGCTGGGCCAAAAAACATTTGCTATGTGGGATTGTGCTTAAAAACTGTAGATAAATGGTGGTGCTTTCATATCCAGATGGATAATGATGGAAAATGTCTTACAATGTATAATTTCCAGTAAAACACGACTTGGTGACGCTCAGGCACTCAAGTCTAACCGAGCACAAAGGAACTGCAGATCAAATGATCCAATAACAAGTTTCACTTCACTTCATTTTCTATCATGGCTTATAACTTTTTAAAACAAACTTTTGACATAGTGTTTGTGTTGTAATGGAGGAGGTTAAACAAAAGTGGAAAGGTGCCCTATAAAGAAAATCTGGGCATACCAAGGCATAGTCAAATAATAAGAGATCAGTTTATGGAAATAGCCAAACATTGAACTTCAAGCACAATGGTTTCCTCGTTCTCATGTAAACTCTGTGAGTGTAAAACCCCCGTGAAATATTGCTATTGCTATACGAGTCCAAAGGCACAGGTAAACATGAGTCTACAACTATGAAAAAACATGGTTTGACCAACTGATGAAACAACATTTTGACATGCAGAGCTATTCTATTAGCTGGAGAGTTTGTAGAAAAATGCGAGTATATGTAAACAACATGTAAACATGTTAACATGAGTCGAAGGAAACAGGTTAACACGAATTCACAACCCCAACAAAACATATTTTGACTGATAAAGTTAATAAAACAGACCATTTCATGTGGAGTTCTGAACAGCTCAGTTAGATAGGTTGCTTGATATTTGTGCTAAACCTTTTAACTACACGAGTTCGAATCCTGTTGATGACATGTAAATTATAATAATTTTTTTTGATAAATTTTGGTTATATACTGTTCTGCTACACAGATATTAAAATCAATAATGTTTACAATGACACTGACACCAAGTAATAAGAATCTTTATTTGGTATGGGCATGTTTTGTTGCTGTGAAAAAAAGTGACGAATTTGCTAATCTGCAAACATGAATAGCTTACATCTGGAAAGGGACACTAGTTAACACGGTCACCAGTTAAACCGTAACACCGGCATATAGCACCCAATGCACTTCAGGCGTCCTGAGTTTGAATCCTTTTCTCGTGGACCTTTTCTGATCCTACAGTATCTCCCTCTCTCCCTTCACTTCCTGTCTAGCTTCTGTCAATAAAAGGCAAAACAACAAAATATATATCTTAAAAAAATACTACTAATAAAATTAAAACCTCCCACTGTACACAAGGCTTAAAACTCATCAATTTCTTTTATTTTTTTGTTTTTTACTCATTTGTTTTAATGCAAAATGCCATTTCTTAGCAAATAATGTACTAAAATTTGACACTTGTTGACAGGTGTGAAAAAGTCTTGCAAACTGGATGAGAACATGCTGTTAAATCTCAACCTGGTTTCAATCAACAAGCATAGTTCTCTCAATGGACAGGTTTGCATCACCTCTGCAAGTTCACATAATCAAAGAGCTCAAACATTTATTGACAGGTCGTCTGTAGATGTTTAACCTGCAGAATAAAGGGAAGAGGGCAGAGAGACAGAGAGAGAGAGAGAACGAGTGAGCAAGAGCATGAGCAAGTAAGCAGTATAATCAGCTCTGTGGCTGAACTGGCCTCTCATAGCCCTTCCTTTCTGATAGCTGCATAGTCTCTGGTCCACTGAACTCTGAATTGCAACACAACTCTGAGAAAAAAAAAAATGGAGAGAGGGGAAAAAAACACAAATACAATGTAAACTAGTTTTACCTCATTTCCTAAGAGCTTAGAGTCAGAAATAGTTATGAGGCCATAGAGTTAGCAAGGCATAGATTTAATTTTAATGATATTTTAGTGTGCGTGACAGTCTAATGTACACGTGAGGGTCGTTTATCATTCAGAGGTACAGTGTTGGTTAACCTGGAATCAATTATTCAGTACCTGGAAAGACAGGTTGATCACTGTGTAATTGTATTAAGTTATGGACTAGTTTCTATGCGCGAGTAAAGCATTGAAGTGTATGATTAATCACTGTAATTGTAGCAGAGTTGATCATCAGTTCTCTGTAATTGTCACAAACAGTTTTTAAATGCTTCAGTCTAAACTGTAATGATTGATATTAATATGGGAAACTCCATGTACACCCTCAAAAAGACAGACGGCTCCAGTAGCCCATCAGGGGGTCTGTCCTGCAGAGCAACGCGCACAAGGGCAGTGATATTTACACTACACGACTCCAAACACACTCACTCATTCATTGTTCATGTGTTTATTGTGTTGAGCACATAATTACTTTAGCTGGCTCCCAGAGATTTTGCTGATTGTTCATATTGTTTCTTGGAATTTCATTTAAAATGGACATAAACAAATGGTGAATTTGCTTGCTAATGGGGAGTATTCAGCTGCGCCGTTTGTCAAAAAGGCCAAAGAGTTCGTCTGAAGCCACACTTCAGTGGTCTGCTTAGTCAGTTATTTCATAGCCATTTCTACTAAGTACCTAAATACGCATGTTTCGCCATTGATCATTCAAAACTGTACTCTGAAAATTATTATTATTTTTTAATTATTTAAAGTTGCCATATACTGCAATGGTTCAATAAGTTAAAAAGTTCTCTGATATCTTCATAGTAAGGTATATGGCTTAGGTTAAAAAAGTCAACATAGGTTCAGTCTGAAAACATAGCCTATATACATTTCTGGAGATCACAAATTAAGTAGCCAGAAATGGCTGCATTTCATCTTTAAAAAATGCTAAGGGGCAGTTTGACGCCATTTCTTTTTGCTCTTAGCAGCTGATTAATTATCTCCAAATGGACGGCTTTCCCGCTGTTACCAGTTTGTTCAGTTAGCTCGCCATGTACGTCGGCGGACTTGAGGAGTTGACCACAATGACAGGGTTTAAGTCCAGGGAAGAATGGTTCCAGAAAGCAGGTAAGACAAACACAAAATCTAAAAAATAAAATAAACAAATAAATAACAGGGTAAGAATGTGGTAAAATCTGAAAACGTGGTGAAAAAAAATCAGGCGAGGGCTTTTCTTTTGTTGTTTTCATTTGAAAACACTGTTGATTGGGTTTAGGGAAGTGGGTGGGCAGGTCAATCGGTGCTTTTGAAAACACTATCAGTTGGATTTAGGGAAGGAGGAGGGTGGGTGAATCAATCAGTCAGTCATTCAGTCAGTTGACAGCGGCCTCTGGTGGATTTAGAAGAGAAGAGCAGTGGATCGCGGGAGAAATTTGAGATCTCAAAAAGCGTACACAGCGGCCTCTGGTGGATTCGCAAGAAAACAAAAACTGGAAAAAACGTACCTCCTGCACTGCAAAAAATGCTTTACTTACTTAGATTTTATGTCTTGTTTCTAGTCCAAATATCTAAAAATTCTTATATCAAGAAGCATTTTCTAGGCAAACAAAATACATTGTCTTGTTTTCAGAAATAATATGCCAAAATTAAGTCAGTTTTTCTTTAAAACAAGCAAAATAATCTGCCAATGGGGTAAGCAAAAAAATCTTGTTTTTTCTTTTGACATAATATTATTTAGCTTAACCCATTGGCAGATTATTTAGCTTGTTTTAAGGAAAAACTCACTTAATTTTGGCATAATATATCTGAAAACAAGACATTATGTTTTACTTGTCTAGAAAATTATTCTTGATTTAAGAATTTTTAGATATTTGGACTAGAAACAAAAAAACTAAGAAAATATATATATTTTTTGCATTGTGAGATGTATTTGGCACTCTCCAGAAATGTATATAGTGGTACGTTTTCAGAATGAGCCTGGGTTGAAAAAAAATTCAGAAACGATTTTACATATTCATTATTGAAGTCCATATTGTCCATATTGACCATATTTGGATCGGTTATGAATATTAATGAGCTTTGCTTTAACATGCAGCGCTCACAGACACATGCACACACGTAGCATGATTTAACTTATATAAACCCACCAGAGTAACGTTAACCTATTTTACAAGATCTGTTGTGGATAGAGGCTAAATTATAATTAAACTTGACAAAAGAGACCAATAGAGACGTACTGTGTTGTATTTTTAAGCTATGACCTATGACTTTAAAAAAAACACAGCCAGGAATTACTATCAACCTCTGCATAAACAGATGACGTTTAAAAAAGGGTATTTTTTTCACTCCAGTAGATTTTGAGTATACAACACGATTAAGCAGTCGAAATGTGTTGGTTGAAACATGGATCAAATTTCATAATAACCACAATGATTAACAAAAAAATACAATTAAACATACCTTATGCAGCTCCTCTGTGGAGCTGAATAAATTTATAATTCACATATTCATTACATTTTGTATTTTGACCAGCATGTGGCTCATCCAGACGTTGCTCAGTAACGCTTAGTAAACAAACTGTGTCTCTCATTTTCAAAATAAATGTCCCACGTGCATAGTAAGTTAAATATGAAATTAAATAAACTTCAAAATAGCTAAGGGGGAAAATGATTATTGTTGTCTCACTGATGCAGAACCTGACCTAAAGAACTTGCTCCGTGAGTCACGCAACAGTCTGTTTTGTGTTCTGATTTGCCTTTTGTCCACTAGGATTATACCAACCCAGACTCATTCTGAAAACGTACCGCTATATACATTTCTGGAGATCAACAAATACATCCCAGGAGCTACGTATTTTTGCAGTATCTGTTTTCTCGAATACATCAGAGGCAGTTGTGTATGCTTTTAGAGATCTCAGATTTCTCTTGCGAGTGCCATTCGCGACTGCTGTTTTTGCATAAATCCACCAGAGGCCAATGTCAATTGACTGACTGACTGACTAAATAACTGACTGATCGATCAACTGACCCACCCTCCTTTTTCCCTGAACCCAATCAGTTTTAGTGTTTTCAAAAGCGCTGATTGACCCGCCCACCTACTTACGTAAACCCAACCGACAGTTTTAAAAAGCAATCCAGAAAAAGAAAAGCCCTCTTCTGATTTTTACCACATTTTCAGATTTTACCACATTCTCACCCTGTTATTTACTTGTTTATTTTATTTACTTATTAATAAAAAATTTTGGCTTTTGTTTTTGTCTTACCCGCTTTCTGGAACCATTCTTTGAAGGACTCAAACCCTGTCGTGGTCAGCTCCTCTCTACGTCTCAAGTCCACCGATGTACATGGCAAGCTGTCCATACGGAGTTAAGCGGTCATCGGGTAAGCGCAAAAAGGAACGGCGTCATACCGCCCTGTAGCATTCATTTTAAAGATGAAATGCAGCCATACGTACTTCTGGATACATAATTCGCCATCTCCAGAAACGTATATATGGCTACGTTTTCAGAATGAGCCTGTGTTGGATTTTACACTTGCATAACTTAAATGAGAATGAGAAAACAATGGTGTCTGAGGAAGAATGCTCATTCCTTATAGTGAACTCTTATTAGTGTATACCCAGGTATACCCAGATTTTCTTAATAGGGCACCTTTAAACACGTTGCTTATATATTATCTGCCACAACATTAAAATTACTTGCCTGGTTTTATATAGACAATGTTATTGCCAGTTCGGAGCAGGTTTGTCTGGAGAGCCATCTGAGAACTGCTTTGCTTTTCCATGGGCTAGAGAGAAAAATCTCATCTTTCCTAGCAAAACAAATGCAAAAGCACCAAATACAAACACCACATCAAGATGCTTTGCTATTAATGTTATTAAATTTGCTAACTTATCAGCATCCAAACACAGCAAATCCAATGTGTTTATGTAGCGTGCCACAGTTTGTGTAGACAGAGGCTACATACAATAATAAAGTGTATATATGTGGTGTACTGCATATACACCATAATGTATTTGGATGGAAAATAAAAGCGAATGGACAACATTTTAGCACTGTCATTTGAATTGAGTATCCCTCTTAGTGTTTATGGCGGTTACAGTCATCTTATGGAAGTAAGTCACCTCAAGCCAGACTGAGTAGACACCTCAAGAACTTGTTTGTTTTCTGACTTGGTGTAGTCTGAGTCAGATAGACAGCATTAGCTCTGTTTACATGAGGGCAGAATAACTTCCTAGCACCCCTAATGTTCAGTATTAAGAGGTGATGAAAGATTATGATGGATTGCTCTCATACACCTGTCCCACAGCCTACAGGGCCTGAATAACCCTCAAGGAGAAAAAGTTATGAGATTTGGATTTTGCCGTAACTTGTGCGATGCTTTTCTGGGGGGAGAAAAAGCTGCTTGTAAGAGTTGAAACTGCTTTTAATGTTGGCATGAAACAGAAGTAAAGATTGCCCGTTTTTTTCTCTGTAGGGTAATGCATGATTTTGTCCTTTGGGAAATGATTGGATCATTGGAAGATGGGCAATGCTACCAAAATGGAAGAAGACTGATGATTGGACAATAGTGAGGATGACATTGATAGCCCCACCGGAAAGGCATTCCATGTAACCTGAAGTGAAGTCGTTTCGTGAGGGGCAATGAAGGACACAGATACATCATTTATAACAAGCACAACTATATGCATATAAAAATAAGAAGAGTAAATTTGAATTTCATTTTGACTTTACAAACAAATTTTCCAGAAAATTTACTCTAGATGGGTGGCACAATGTGGAGTTTGCATGTTCTCCCTATGTTCGCGTGGGTTTCCTCCGGGTGCTCTGGTTTCCCTTACAGTACAAAAACATGCACTATAGGTGAATTGAATAAACTAAAATTGTCTGTAGTGTTTGACCTAGTGTGTATGGGTGTTTTCCAATACTGGGTTGCAGCTGGAAAGGCATCCGCGGCATAAAACATATGCTGGAATAGTTGGCCGTTCATTCCACTCTGGCGACTTCTGAAATAGAGACTAAGCTAAACGAAAATGAATGAATGAATTAAAATTTCCACTGGTTTTGGTAATTACATAACAGGTAGTGAGATTGGACATCCTTGAGAAAAAAGTATAGTTTTCAGATAGTAGAAATTAAAGCGTTATTCAACCCTGCCACTATTTATGAAGTGTGGTCAAGTATGCCAAGTGGCCAAGACTCAGATTTTACTCAAGTACCTGAATACTAGATTTTATCCATTGGATTTTACCAATCAGAGTGTACACAAACAAACAATTAATGAAAATACACACCCTCACACATACACAAGCACACAGTACTGGGTAACTCAGGGAAAAGTTTGTGGTTCAGTTGGTTGTTTACTTAGGAGTCACACCTCAATTGTGACGTCAACACCTATAATCCCTGCCAGACTTGAGGCTTGAACCTGCAATCTTTGGGTTAAAAGTCTGACTCTCTTTTGCTTTTAAGATTAAGTCCCAGCTACTCAGGACAGGTGCCACCTTACTGTTGGACGCAACATAAATGGATCATCATTGTCTTTTAGTTTCAACTGCTCAGAAGTTCTAACTTTGAAGCTAACTTTTCAAAGTTCTTATTGACATGCTCTGGAATCAGAGGGAAGCCAATACAACATTGTTCCACAACTTTGCTCTGCACAGCATGTAGTTTTTCTTATCTTTACAATTTGCTTTTTTTTACGTAGAGCTGCATTTGCCTCTCTAATTAATTCTTCACTGTATGCATGAATCAGTGGGCGGAGTGAAAGAGGCAGCATTATAGAAGGTGTTAATCTCAGTGGAGGCAGAGATTAGACGCACTATTGCTCAATAAAGTCGCTCATTCACAACTTGTCATTTTGACAGATTTGCCTCAATATAAGCTGTTCCTATTATGGGTTTTGGAAAATGAGCTTCTATGCAGTATGTAACACAGCACTAAGTGAATGAAAACATAAAGCTGAGGTTTAATGGTGCTGTATGTACGTTTTTGACTCTTTGAGTAATATGTATGCAGACATTTAAGAAACATCCCAAGTGAACATACTTGTTTAACTCAAAAACAATGCTGAAGTCAGATATTCTGCTTTGAAAATGGTTTTTCCATGCCGGAACGCTGTCTTTATTTAGGTAAAGTTAACCCGCACAATGCCAGTTTAGCCAATTATAATTCAGCACTCCGGGTTGCCTTGTTGGTAAACAGCGTATTTCATTCATTCATTCAGAAAGCCTCTGAAAGCATGCATCCTTGACTGAAAATACGACCTCTGGTGGACAGTATCAGACATCGAAATGAGACAGAGTCAGTTCCACGTGAGGTTATTAATTAGCAAGTGATATAAATATTACGAACGTTGTGAATGTTGTTGAGATGCTGAATCACTGATATGTGTTTAGTTCTAAAGTTCAATTTCAAACGGTTTATTGTATTTTCAAGGTCTGTGATGATCTATCTGCTGCTGCTTTCAGTATATAGCAATAAATGTCATTTAAAATGGCAGTCAAACATTGTTAGCATTTATCACTGAATAAAGCACACAAGGTTTACCTGAGGTGATCACTGTCATAGGTTCTGTTCTTTAGCTGTGAGAAATAGAAGCCATTTCTAATATATCAATTCGAGGTGTTGGTTAGAACCAAAACTCCTTTTAATATGAGGAAAATATTCCCTCTATCGCGTGTTGTTGCTTTTATTTGGAACACAGTTTAAATCACTCGATCCTGTACTCAATCTGGCAACCCGCGCTTGTGTTTTTGTTTTGATTCAAGAGTGTAATACCTAGTTCAATCACTGGGTGTCAAACTTACGTACTGCACCTTTAAATCTGAAAGTGCATTATGTTTAAAACTTTTGATTCCCTAATGAAACAGTCGATTCAGAGTTGAAATTGTGAATGGGTTTGGATCTTTTGCTTGAAAGCGTCAATGTCAATGTGGTGTATTATTAAATATGTAGCGCCGTATCTTCTAAATCGTGAACACGCCTTTCCCTTCAGACACTGGCAGGCAGGTTAGTTCTAACTCAGAAATCTTTATGGGAATATTCACATATTGCGTCCAAAACCACGTTGAAAATGTGACGCGTGCTTCTTCCTTTACCGATTTAAATGCGTTTCTGAACGCAATCCTCTGCTGTTTGCCTTTGCTATGGCCACCATCAGCTGTTCCTCACATGCGTGGTCAATTTTCAATATAGTAAAAAATTTTCCACTGTGTGGATTAATACTAAATGTGTGTTGTTGTTATTTCTTGGGGTCGTGGCTTAAGAGTAGTGTAACATACTCTGTGCTACTTGGGCATTTCTCTCTGTCTCATTGGTCATCGGACCAATCAGTGCAGATTAGCTTCGTACCAGTGGTGTAGTCGGGGCTATACGTACGTATACTCAGTATGCCTACTTTTTTCCATGAGCTGTTTGGGTATTATGACTTCTAAGGATCAATAATTGCGTATACCCTCGATATACTCACTTGTTTTTCTGATTAGACTTCCCTAATTTACGTGTATTCGCGTCCCCTTTAACTGTATACCAAATGTTTTTTTTTTTACTTGCATCTTATTTGTTGCAATCAGTGCATTTTTGTTTAATTTGCGCCATTCCCCGCCCCCTGACGACCGCAGCAGCTGGGAGAAAATTTCCGGAGTTTCTCGGTAACAACGACAAGTCAATTAAATGATGTCTCGCTGAAACACTGAGGTAAAATTATTTTTAAAAAGCATGGGCATCGCTTTAGCCCCCTATATTTCTATTCAGTGCCTCTAAATGTTTTGCGATTTCCTCATGGACTGTACACTACTAAATGATCACCTCAGTTCCCTTTAAATTTGATATGAAAACGGCGGCAGACTTCCGCTCCTCCGTTTTCAACTTGTTTTTCGTTTAATCAGAGTGAGAGCAGAAGGTGTGTTTATCTATAGATTGTTATAATATCTGCATATTTGCAGTTCTTTGCTATAGAAACACTTGTATCACATGTACCAATCGGGTTTTCCCATCTACTGTTTCCTCGGCGCTCCCCTCATCATCACAGCTGTTCCTCCAACAAAAATGCAACTCTTAACGAACATTTATTATCAATTAACTATGATTATAAAACACATTACAGTGCATGTGGCATTATATATCATACATTCATGCACAGGATTAAACAGTGACAGAACCACTCAGTGAATGTTCTCATTTTAACTGCATATCAGAGTGAGATCAGAGTGAAATATTGTGTTGTATCTTTGTTAAAAATTATTTACTATTATGACTTATATTATTATAGTGAAATATGTAAATGAGCCTGTACATTTTTAACATGTTTATATTTATGCCATTTTGAAAAAAGTGGTTGTTCTATTTAAAACATGGAAAAATACTTGAGTATAGACTAGTATTTGAGTTTTTGAAGAAAAAAAACTTTTTTTTTTCCTGATATATATTGTTACGATCCTGTCTTCCCTTTTCTTACCTTTCGGTGGCCTCGCAGTGTGACGTCACAGTTAATTAGTTAATTTATGGGTGGAGGATGTGTGTATATATTTAAATTTTTTGTGAAGAACAGGACTTCCTCTGGTGGACCGTTATTCCCCAGAGAGGTCATTTTGTTCCAACTCTTTTTGTTTAGCCGTCTTAGTTGTGTTGTATTTTGTTGAGAGAATTTCAGTTGATTTCTTATTTCTTTCAAACCCTAGACAATTTGTTGTACTTTGTTATTCCCTTTAATAAATGTTTATTTCATTATATACCTTTTGTGTATCTGATCCTATTTATGGTACGGTCGGGAGCGAGTTTGGAATATATATATATTAGCTAAGCATAAATCATTTAATAGGATTAGGCTATTAGCATCTCACTATAAAATGAACCAATTTGTTTAAATATTTTTCCTTTTTTGATGGATAGTTAATTCAAAAAAAGTTAAATTGTCATCCTTTACTCCACCTTTACTTGTTCCGAACTGGTTTGTCGTCTTTTTTTTATTTTGTTCAACACAAAAGAAGATATTTTGAAGAAAGCTGGAGACCTGTAACCATTAACTTCCTTAGTATTAGTTTTTTCTTTCAATAGTTACAGGTAACTTATGTTAATATATATATATATATATATATATATATATATATAGTTTCATCATTTCTTTGCCTACTTTAAAAATTTGTGTTGGGTGGGTAATAGTACACCTTTTTAGGACTACACCACTGCTTTGTACTAAGAAATCTCATAAATGAATCGCTGAACAAATCATATGAGAGTCGTTGGCATAATTAGGTTACAATAAATGCATATTATAAGACCATGAAAGTGTTTTATGACCTTGCATGCATATCAGCCTGTTGTTGGAGACCCCCAAAACCAAAATATGACCCTTTTTAATTCATAATATGAGCTCTTTGAACTAGAAAGTCTTTGCAGTAATGTATAAAAAAATATATAGACTTGTTCGTTTTGGCTTTCCAATTGACTCGGTTATGTTAGCTATCACTGCTTGACATGTGTGTTTGCTTCTCCCAGTGCCTCTAAATCAATGGCTGTGGGACTCGAGAATAAACGGCAATTCCCTGAAACGCCTGTTGAGTCATATGTAGTGGTATATTGACTGTGGCCTTTGTGGAGAAGTAGGTTTGGAGGTGCAGAGCAGAATCAGAGCAGAGGTGCTGAGAGGCCGGCCACAGCGAGCACACAGCCCTGTATGTCCCTCACAGAGCCTGTCCTACCGCTCCGAGCAGGGAACAGGAGGGGGTGCGTGCGGTTTTGGGGGGTGTTGGGGTTTAAAACTCCCAGCCTCTAATCCTGACACACTGTCTCCACCAATTAGAACTCCTTCAAAAGGCGAAAGGGGAGGAAAAAACAAAACCAGAAAGCCAGCGAGGGCATATTTAGTAACATTTTGGCAAGCTATAATTACATGTATGGCTAACAGAGAGATTTAACTGCTTTTTACCCATTGATTGACAAGGCAGAGAACTACACAGTTTCAATACAAGTCTGGGACAGCCAGACATGCAGAGAAAACAACTGAGTTTACTGCAATTAAACAATAAGAATTGGTACTGTCCTTGTAAAAATTCATTGAGAGACGTGTATATGTAAAAGTGTCATTGTTTAAAACTCTTTGATTAGCTTTTTTGACAGTCTGTTTGCTAAGGCATTTGCAACTCTAAAATATATAAATGTATGAATCACTTCGATATTTTGTGTCACAGTATTTTTCCCTTTATTCAGCATTTCATTTTACATTTTCAATTCAATTTACCTTTATTTCTATAGCGCTTTTACAATGTAGATTGTGTCAAAGCAGCTTCACATAGAAGATTATAGTAAATTGAAACAGTGTCAGTTCAGTTTTCAATGTTTAAGTTCAGTTCAGTTTAGCTCAGTTCAGTGTGGTTTAATAATCACTACTGAGTGTCCAAACACTGAAGAGAAAAAATTACTATATTTTACCATACAATCTCAGACCACTTTATTAGGCATGCCTGTCCAGTTGCTAGTTAACGCAAATTTCTAATCAGCCAAACACATGGCAGCAACTCAATGCATTTAGGCATGTAGACCTGGTCAAGATGATCTGCTGCAGTTTAAACTGAGCATCAGAACGAAGAAGAAAGTTGATTTAAGTGACTTTAAACATGGCATGGTTGCTGGTGCCAGACAGGTTGGTCTGAGTATTTCAGAAACTGCTGATCTACTGGGATTTTCACACACAACTATCTCTAGGGTTCACAGAGAATGGTCCGAAAAGGAGAAAATATGTGAGTGGCAGTTCTATGGGCACAAATGCCTTGTTGATGCCAGAGGTCAGAGGAGAATGGCCAGACTGGTTCCAGCTGATAGAAAGGCAACAGTAACTCAAATAACCACTCACTACAACCGAGGTCTGCAAAAGAGCATCTCTGAACACACAACACGTCCAACCTTGAGGCAGATGGGCTACAGCAGCAGAAGACCACACCGGGTGCCACTCCTGTCAGCTAAGAACAGGAAACTGAGGCTACAATTCACACATGCTCACCTGTGAAGATTGGAAAAACACTGCCTGGTCTGATGAGTCTAAATTTTTGCTGCGACTTTCAGCAGAATAACGCGCCATGTTATAAAGCGTGAATCATCAGACTGGTTTCATGAACATGACACTGAGTTTACTGTACTCAAATGGCCTCCACAGTCACCAGAACTCAATCCAATAGAGCACCTTTGGGATGTGGTGGAACAGCAGATTCACATCATGGATGTGTAGCAGACAAATCTGCAGCAACTGCGTGATGCTATCACGTCAATTTCGACCAAAATCTCTGAGGAATATTTCCAGTACCTTGTTGAATCTATGCCACAACGGATTAAGGCAGTTCTGAAGGCAAACCCGATACTAGTAAGGTGTACCTAATAAAGGGGCCGGTGTGTGTAGCTGAATATTGAATATTCAGTTATTTAGTATATAGGTGATGTCTATATGTGAACATGTTCAATGAAGTGTATTTGTGTATTAAGTGTATGTGACTTTGAAGTAGTTTGAAACAAAATATTGTTTCATAAATTATGCATATTTTTAAGAGGGCGACACGGTGGCTCAGTGGTTAGCACGTACTGTCACCTCACAGTAAGAAGGTCACTGGTTCGAGTCCCGGCTGGGTCAGTTGGCATTTCTGCGTGGAGTTTGCATGCTCTCCCCGTGTTCGTGTGGGTTTCCACAGGGTGCTCCAGTTCCCCCCACAGTCTAAAGACATGCGCTAGATGAATTGAATAAACTACATTGGCCGTGGTAATTGCGAGAGTGTATGGATGTTTCCCAGTAGTGGGTTGCGGCTATAAGGGCATCCACTGTGTAAAACATATGCTGGAATAGTTGGTGGTCCATTCCGAATGAATTAGAGGCCTATGATAAATAGGTAACTAAGCCAAAGGAAAATGAATGAATAAATGAATGAATATATTTTTAGAAACAACTGAAACTGGCAGCTGTTTTTGTACTGCAAATTCCATGACCATCCTAGATAAAACATCATTTTACACCACTAAAAATGTCAATAAAAGTTACTTTGTTATACTAATTAACATAAAAAAAGTTGTCAAAGCAAAGATCAAGGTCCAGGCCCGGACTAAGAATTCAGAGGCCCCTGGGCACAATGTCTTGTAGGGCCCCCTACAAGGCCAAACCCCTATAGTTGAATTAAAAATAAGATTAATATAATATTTTATAAATAAAGTTAATCTATAATATTTTGCCCACATTTTTTAAATAAATGACAGTACATATATTATAGTCAACAAAGATTTACCTGATTTTGAAAGCATTTGAAGCACACTTTGATAAAAAAAAAACTAATAAAACTAGTGAAAATGAATGTTTTTTAATATACTTGTTCAAGTTCACTGAAGCAGTACTAAACATTTTATATTTAAGGATATTTTTAATGTACAACTTCTACAAACTTATAATGCATATGATTTGGATATAACACCTCTCCAATCCAGTTCTATAAATCTAAATCTTCCATAATACACACACTGATTAATGATTCCTACTGTCTCCCTCGTGATGAAGAAGAGTAGGCAAAAAGCACTTGATTATAAAGCTGAAAGTATCCGAAATCACACACACTATACTAGTTCTCTCCATGTCTCTCTCCTCTTCAGATGCTTTTTCTGTCTCTCTCTCTCTGTCTCTCTCTCCATGAGGTCGGATAATATGGGTGAAGCAGGGCGACTTACATTGTTAATACATATTAATTATATTAAGATGTCGCTAACATTTAACACCAGGTGGAAAATAACTGTTTAATATTTATTATTATTATTATTATTATCCTTATTAAATACCTTGTGACTCATTTTATATATTTTATATAATTTATTTACATTTTTAAACAAAAACATTTCCTTTCTATTGAAAATAAATGTATTTCCAATCTGATATGTAATGGGGGGAAAAAAGAAGAATGAGTTCATCAGATGCTGTATTCCAACCAGGTTCATGATCAATCGCCTCAAAGCATGTTACCATGCGCTTTACGAGCTGCGCAACTGACACTGACTATTAGTTGTGGTTTTTAGTTATGTTGTCTCTGTCGATCAAACGGCACTGGCGGGAAGCATTCAATTAGCTTATTCCAACGAGGTGCGCTAGTTATACACTCCAAAATCCGCATTTTTCCCCCCCCCCAGCATTTTTTTGTGCCCATAATGCCCATTGGTTAATTCGGCCCTGTCAAGGTCTCATAATGCCATTTAAAGGCGTAAACAGAAAAAAGCGGGAAACAGTTAATTAACACAATCTTTGTGGTCAACCACCAGTCATTAAAGCATTTAGTTTACTAATAAACTGTTAGGTTAGGGTTAGAGTTAGTAGTATAAGTGGACATCTACTTGCAAAATTACTTATAGTCAGTATGTCTGTTGGAGACCATTAAAAAAAGTGTTTACAGATGTAAAGCAGACCGTCTGCCAATACTCTTATGACTGCTATAGTTGACATGCAGTTGCAAAGTGAGTACCAGAACTTCTATCCGTCAGCTATAAGCAGAGGTAAATATTTAGCCTATGGCAAAAATAAGAAATCACAGACTATTTTGATCATGTAATCTAAATGAAAACATCTAACACTGAAGCTGTTGACAGAAAGGCTGTTGGGTCGGTCATAATTACCATACTGGTCAATATTGACCATTAGAAAAGTGTCACTGTAGGGAATCAAAGAACACATTTCCTTGAGAATCTATTCCTAACTCAAAATAAACAGAAATGTGTGTTTGTAGTGTGATGTACATGCAGGGTATGCATTGAGGATATGACAGAGATAACAAACAAGGACATTTATTTATAAGTCCTTGACCATCCAATGTAACAAGTTATGTGACTATGAATCAATTTCAAAACATTATATACTGCATTGTGAAAATAGATTAAAACCTAGTAGTGAGGAAGGAAGGAAGGTTGCTGTCTCTTGAGGTTAACAACATTAAAGGTACAGTAGGAAAGTTTGACACCCAATGGTTGAACTAGGTATTGCACTCCTGATTCAAAACCCATTTTCACTCAGCCCCTCCTCTGAACCTCCACTCAAACGCAGGTTGCAAGATTGAAGACATCAACAGGAGCATATCTGACAACCAAGCCTAAAGGCTGATTTAAGGCTGATTTAAATATGTAAATAAAAGCACTGGCACGTGATGGAAGGAATATTTCCCTTATTAAAAGGAGTTTTTGTTCTAACCAGCACCTGAAATTTATATTCTAGAAACGGCTTCTATTTCTTGCAGCTGAACGACAGGATAAATGACAGAGTGCACCTCATCTACACATCATGTGCTTTATTCAGTCTTAAATGCTAATAATGTGAGTTTGAATGCCATTTTACATGACATTTATTTCCATACTACTGAAAGCAGTAGCAGATAGTTCACCTCAGATCTTCAAAATAAAATGAACCATTTGAAATTGAACTTTAGAAGGTTAGCTTGGCACGTAATTCACATTTTCAAAGCAGAATATCTGACTTTCCCATTGTTTTTCAGATAAACAAGAATGTTCACCTAGCATGTCTGCAAACATTCATTTTCTTTTCGGCTTAGTCCCTTTATTAATCCGGGTCGCCACAGCAGAATGAACCCCCAACTTATCCAGCACGATTTTACGCAGCGGATGCCCTTCCAGCCGCAACCCATCTCTGGAAAACATCCATACACACTCATTCACTACGAACAAGCCTCCCCAATTCACATGTACTGCATGTCTTTGGACTTATGGGGGAAACCAGAGCATTCGGAGGAAACCCACACAAACGCAGGGAGAACATGCAAACTCCACACAGAAACCTTCTTGCTGTGAGGCGACAGCACTACCTACTGCACCACTGCGTCGCCCTCTGCAAACATATTATGGTATTTTAATGCTTTCAAAGAGTCAAAAACTGACATACAGCACCTTTAAACAAGCTAAACAAGACTCATTTTTATTTTCTAGAAATGTCTTCCACTGTACTTGATGATGAATGTTCTGTTTCATAAAGACAATGACAGTAAGCTGCCCTAAATGTCTGTCTTTAGACATATAGTTTATCATTATTACACCAAACATGATTCAGGATTCCCTGGGAGACACAAGCAAAATAAACTATGCTGAGCCTGCAGACACTATGTTATGGGAAAGTTAAAAATATGAAAAATGATTTCATGGAAAAAGTCCATTGGTACTAAACTGGTAGAAATAGCCCTGAGACTGAATTCAGCATGATTTACGCCCAGACAAGAAACCATATGGACGCTCGTGCAACCAAATTGATTGGGTAAAAATATGTAACAGTTTAAAAACTGTTTATGAACTGTTTTCACCCTCATTTCGTCCCAAATCAGTATGACTGACTTTTATCTGTGGCACATAACACAAAATATTTCGAGAATGTCTGAGTGTTTGTTTTTTGGCCGAAACACATGGAAGTCAAGGGTTACCAAATTGGTTTAGTTACCAGCATTTTTCAGCTTATCTTATTGTATGCTTCACAGAAGAAAGAAAGTCTTACTGGTTTGGAACGACATGTTGGTGAATAAATAAAGGCAGTATTTTAATGGTTTGTCTGATTTGTTTTTTGAGCAATGAGATTTAGAATGTACAGAATTTAGAATGTAGCTTCGACATGATTGACAGAACATCAACATTTCAAATAAGCCACTCTTCTTATTCATCTATTCATTTTCCTTCGGCTTAGTCCCGGGTTTTTCAAAGGTTGCCACAGTGGAATGAACCGCCTATTCTATTCCGACATATGTTTTATGCACAACTCAGTACTGGGAAACACCCATACACTTATTGCTTTGCCATGGGCCACACGGGAAAAACTAGGTTGCTGTTGGAAGTGGTGTTAGAGAGGCCAGCAGGGGGCGGTCAACCTGCGGTCTGTGTGAGTCCTAATGCCCCAGTGAAAGTGAAGGGGACACTACACTGTCAGTGGGCGCCGTCTTTCGGATGAGACGTTAAACCGAGGTCCTGACTCTCTGTGGTCATTAAAAATCCCATGGCATTTCTCATAAAGAGTAGGGGTGTAACCCCAGTGTCCTGGCTTAATTCCCTCTCGGCCCTTACGATCATGGCCTCCCAATCATTTCTTATCCACCGAATTGGCTTTATCACTGTCTCTCCACTCCACCAATTGCTGGTGTGTGGTGAGAGCACTGGCGCTGTTGTCCTGTGGCTGCTGTCGCATCATCCAAGTGGATGCTGCACACTGGTGGTGCTGTGGAGAGACCTCCCTCATGATTGTGATTGTGAAACGCTTTGGATGCATGGCTATACACAATAAATGCGCTATATAAATACACATTACATGGAAACTGCAGAATAAATTTTCCTTTTAATTGTATTAATGATTATGGCTTGTATGATGATTTAAAGTGGTTCGATAAAGTCAGTATTTAAATTAAATATTTTTACTTACAGCCTTGCAAATTCTTCCGTCCAGTTTTTTTTAATAGATCACAGATTCTGCATGATAAGTGGCCTATACACGTTTCCACTCCAATTTTGTGCATACGCCACTTTTATAAATGAGACCCAATGTCCTAAAAATAGTTTTAAATGTAAAACGATAGCAGAGTTAAGATCACAACTATAACGATAAGGATGTAGAAAACTATATCATTAGGATCACTTTCTGATTTTCCCCCAGTTAATAATAGATAAAGCGCTGACAATTAATCAGAATCCAATGAAATATAAAAAGTTTGCTCAATTTAAAGCCACAGACGACATTGTGGAGAAGCTTGATGTTAAGTTTTCTTTTCCAAGATTAACAAAAGATAAAGACTATCTTGAGTACACTAGGTTGTACCATGAGAGGGATACATTAAAAAATCCCTGAAGCTATGCAGGCAATAGCAGATTCATTTGTTCATTTTCCTTCGGCTTAGTCCCTCCACTCATCAGGGGTCACCACGGTGGAACGAACCAGCATATGTTTTACACAGCGGATGCCCTTCTAGCTGCAACCCAGTGCTGGGAAACATCCATCCATACGCACTCATTCACACAAATACACTACGGTGAATTTAGTTTATTCAATTCATCTACCGCATGTCTTTGGACTGTGGGGGAAACCAGAGCACCCAAAGGAAACCCACACGAACACGGGGAGAACATGCAAACTCCACCCAGAAATGCCAACTGGCTCAGTCAGGTCTTGAACCAGCAACCTTCTTGCTGTGAGGGGACAGTGCTAACCACTGAACCACTGTGCCACCCATAGCAAATTTAAGTATAAAAATACTAGTACCTCAGCTATCCAGTGCTGGTTTCGACATCTTTGTGTTCCCTCATTTGAAAAAAATGCTTGGTTAGACTGATTACACGAGCTGGATTCACTGGACAGATGGGCTAAAAACATAGCACACTAGGACATCTGCTGGTTACAAAGGACTAATGCAAACAGAAAAGCATGAACTAAAAATAAACAGATCATTATCTTTTGCTGGTGTGATCACAAATATAGTTATCATTATAATTATATATCATTCTTAGTGTAAACTGCACTTCAAGTTTGAACTTGCTTTTCAGTTTTGGCAACACACAGCACACCACCAAGAGCAGTGTGCTGCACTTTTTGTGTTGCTACGCAACCAATGTATATGGATGGTCTTGTTACTGGAGCACATGACATAAGATTTTTCAGCACAGAGTTTACTTTTTTCAGCTACACTTGCAGAAGGCAGTTATAATGCAATACTTTTGGGGCACATAAACAATTTTTAAAATGGCACCTTTCATTACAAAAAAAGTGTTCACTATGATCGGGGCCTTCTTTAGTCTCCTATACAGTTCAATCAATGTAGTGAGTTTCTCAGCCATGCCTTTATGACAGGGGGGGTTCAGAGATGTTTAGTCAGTTTAAACTCAAGACTCTGCCATTTTATTATTTCAGTGTTCTCAGCGTCAAGGAACTGCTTTAGCGATTTGCTATGTGACAGAGTTTGTCCTGTTTAAAAAAAGCTGTCTGACTGAGTGATGAACACAGGGAAGGAACCGCATGTTTACATTTACTCTGCTATTTAGAAGAATAAGAGGACAAACCCCTGCTACATAACCATGCTACTTCACCTCCACCATACTGATTCTTCATGTTCAGACTTCCCCCCAGGTTGATGACAAACATAATGCTTCCAATCAGACCCTTTCATCACTAAACTGATCTTTGCAGTATTTCTCTGTCCACACAAAATGCTCCTCAGCAAAGATTTTTGATTCTTTCTACTGATGAAGATTTAGTCACTGCAGGCCTTTCAATTTAAATTCTCTTAATCATTGAGACACTTTATGTTGTGATACAGAGCTTTAAGCTTTTGAGAGCTGAACTGGTGATTAATTCCGGCTGCAGTGCTGAAATGATTGCCTATTGAGATTCTCTGCATTATTCTGAACTGTCGTGCATTTTTTTGGGACTTGAATGAGTGAGTGACATTGTGAATTTAATACTCTAGAAATCACTGATTTCAAAAGACTACCTTTAGTTCTATTGGTCTTTATCTGGTCAACCTGCTGTCAGAGGCTTTCAGTTACTTCAGAACTGCTCACCATCCTTAAAGGTGCAGTATCTAAGTTTGACACCTAGTGGTTGAACTAGGTATTGCACTTCTGGATAAAAAAAAAAACGCACGTGCGGGATGCCAGATTGAGCGAGTGATTCAAACTGTGTTCTAAATAAAAGCAACGACACGCGATAGAGGGAATATTTTCCATATTAAAAGGAGTTTTGGTTCTAACCAACACCTCGAATTGATATATTAGAAACGACTTTTATTTCTCACAGCTTAACATGTGAAACCTATGACAGTGATCACCTCAGGTAAACCTTGTGTGCTTTATTCAGTGCTAAATGCTAACAATGTGAGTTTGAATAGATTCTACACCTTACCGTTTCGTGAGTGAGTGCATATTCTGCACTTCTGAAAGGCTGTATTAAAATATCGTATTTTGTCTGGTGCAAACAGCCAAACTGCTCATCACTGCGTATCTCGTCACAATGTGTTCTTAGGACACATGGTTACAACGTAACCTGCTCACCTAATGTTTACGTTTGTAATATTTATATCATTTGCTAATTAATAACCTCATGCGGAATTGAATCTGTCTCATTTTGACGTCTGATACTGTTCATTTCGGTCACGGACGCATGCTTTCAGAGCCTTTCTGAATGAATGAATGAATGAATGAATGAATGAATGAATGAATGAATGAATGAAATACGCTGTTTTCCAACAAGGCAACCCGGGGTGCTGAATTATAATTGGCTAAACTGCCATTGTGCGGGTTAAATTTACCTAAGACAGCGTTCCTGCACGGAAAAAAACTTTTCAAAGTCAAAATGTTTCTTAAATATCTGCACACTTATTATGATATTTTCATGCTTTAGAGTCAAAAACTTACATACAGCACCTTTAAAATTAATTGAAAATGTGAAAGTAGATCTCAAAGTTTAGTAAATTGTTGGTTATACTCTGAATTTGATCTCCGCTATAGTTCCAAGTGAAATTGTACAGGTTAACCCAAAAAAACAACAATTGCATTAATTGCCATAATGATGTGTGTTTTTCAAAACTCTGTTATTCAGGTTTACTGCTATTTCTCACAGCTTTCCAATCTCTCTGAGCTTAGTCAGATAGCGTTATCTATGTGGGAAACAGTTGACATATAGTTTGTTCAATCGCGTATGTCATATCTCATGGTGTGTTGCAGAAAACTGTCGGAGCACACAAACACACACACACTCGCTTCTCATTGTCCTGTCAGGAGTGAAGAATTTCAAAATCCTGATAAGGGTCAATAAGGAAGCTGGTGAATATCAAAGGCTGCCTGTGTTCATGCAGGGTGAGTTGTTTACTTCCCTGGCAAATGCCTGACAGCAGCCAGCCGTCAGACGACAACGTCAAAACAACAGCACACGCCTCGCGCGCACATCCCGTAAACGCGCACCAACACCCATATAACAGAGAATTCCTCAGTTCCCCAACCCCTCATTTCCTCCGCGAGCTGACGACCTGTAATCACACTCGGACAAACCGCCATACTTCATTACTGCAGTGATTACACCAATTAGCAGCATGTAGGGAGTGGCCCACAATGCCCAGCGTCACCGCCAGACTGCTCGCTTTCCCCCACACGCCGATATTAGTGGCAGCTTTCTACTTTACCGTAAATCAGAACATACGTCTGCAGGCTTTTGTAATGGTTTAGGACCACAAACTGGGTGGAGAAATGGATCAAATCTGTTAACATTGTACACACAAATAAAACAAAAAACACTTTTGCTGCTTTGACCAAACTACTTATTTAAAATGAGTTGAAACAAAAAAATCTGACTTTTTGGGGGAACAACTTAATGGTTTTGAGTTAAATTCACTTCAATTTGTAATAACTATAAAGTTAAGTTTAGTTGGGACAACATGGCGGACCCTGCTGAGATATGGATGTGTTATTATGCCATGACTGTTGCTGTGAAGTGATGGTCTTTGAAAGGTGTGTTGTTTTTCGTTTATTTTAATATCCTGATTACACAACATAATTCATATCTCAGCAGGGTCCGTCATATTTTTAGGTCTCCTTAAAACATTTACGTTGTGTTACCTGGATATTTGCACGTGTTGTGACCAATTTGCAGCTCGTTTCTTCGGTTGTTTGTGTTGTGACCAATTTGCACCTCGTTTCTTCAGTTGTTTGTGTTGTGACCA
>CAIGQZ010032451.1:4310058-4329478 GCA_903798205.1 Danio tinwini | reverse complement strand
CAATTTGCAGCTCGTTTCTTCAGTTGTTTGTGTTGTGACCAATTTGCTGCTGGTTTCTTTAGTTGTTTGTGTTGTGACCAATTTGCAACATGTGCGCTGTCAAATTGATGAAGATCGTTTCTTTATTTGCTGGTGTTTTTGTAATTGCATGTGCCTTCTTAAATTGCAGCACGTCAAGCTCTCTCGGCCACCGTATTATTGATAAACATCTCTAGTCTTTTTATATTAGTATGAATTATTTTAATGAAATGAAAGTTTCTTGACATCTACACTGTGAAAATTATATGATCAATTAGTCATGACAGCTTCTGATTTTAGTTTATTGTAACTCATTAAACTAAGTAATCACATTCTAACTTAATGTTATAAGCTACGCAAGCTGTTTTAAGTCAGTTTTTAAGTCATAATATAGATTCAGTGCACTCATAAAGTTAACTGGATTCAGCTTAAAAACTTCAGGCAACCAGGATTTTTTTTACAGTGTAGTCGAAATAAAATATGTTTTTAGCGTTTATAAAGATGTCATATATTAAATTTGTATTAATTTCTATCTGTAGTTTCCATTAGATTGTTTAAATTGTAATTGTAACTGAATTCATTTTAAAACAGAACAACCATTTATCCTTTAAAGGACTATTTAATGAAAAAGATAAAGCAATTTTATGTTTACTCTTTTATTGAAAACATCCCGAACCATGACTTTATAACCAAGATTTGCACTGAAACATATTTTTTTGTGTACCATTACACCCTAATACTCTCATTAACATTAGCTGACATGCAATCAACAGAATGTCTAAAGGAAAACATCCAAAGAATTGGTGACCGCAAATCGTTTCTACGCCAATTTTGTTTTCAGAGTATAAAACATGGTAGCATAATTGTTTTTCTTTTTGTTTTGTAGCCCTCCCTCCATCTGTTGTCCATTATTGTGACAGATGTGTGTTTAAGGTTGTGACTAAATGCGCAATCAAGAATCTGGTGTGAATCACTGTTTATGGACACATTTTCTAGCCACTCATCTTTGATGTGCACTTGTCTGTCACAAAAACATCAAATGAATCATGAAGGAATCTCAAGATCTAAAGGCCCAGTGATCTCCAGTCGCCAAAGCCAAAAAAAGGCTGTTTTTGTCTTTCAACTCAACACATGACATGAATCTGAAAATTTGAGCACAAGATTAGCAGGTTTTTTATGCCGTGCCCCTCTCTCTTTCAACATCTTCCTTTAAGCAGATGTTCGGTTCAGGAGTGGCATCCCAATAAGCCACAAGTGAGCGTATTTTCTTTCCGCAGGCTTGAGAGAGAAGCCACAAAACAGTCTGCTGCAACTCAACATAAAACAAAGCACATGAAAAAGAGGGCAGAAATGAAGCGATTTCTCCCAAAAATTTCGGGAAGAGTGGAAACTAAGGATTTTCTAATGCAACCTTTATTGAGGTTGCTGGTTTTCGGCGCAGCAACCTTTTTTATGTGTTAGAGGAACTCCCTGTAATTTTTCTTCACCACTAGCACTGGACAAGCTTATAATAAAAAGATGCCTATTCTGGGATTCTCTGTAATAATGGCCTCTTCTTGTCTTCGTGCACTTCTGTCTTGTCTGAAGAACGACAGACAGCAGGTGATAAATGTCTGGCCAGATGGATGGATGGACAGATGGAAGCCATCATTGGATAAACAGGAAACATGAGAAATTTGTCATTTAAGCAAGTTCATTTTAAAGGAACCCTCCACTTTTTTGGAGCTAGGCTCAATTTACAAAACAGTTAAACAGTTGAGTTTTACCATTTTGTTAATCCATTTTGTTGATCTCTGGGTCTGGTGAACTTTTAGCTTAGCTTAGCATAAATCATTGAATCAGATTAGACCATTAGTGTCTTTTAATTTTATTTAAAGCTTGACTCTTTTGTATTTAGATTGTGTAAAACAGAAAATTATAAGTTGCTATATTATCTGCACAGCATCGTTTTGTCTGCCGTAGCCATGGTACGATAGCAAAAAGTCTTGATCTTAAGTCAGAATGGTTCTTGATCTAGCCATATCGACCTAAAAAAAAAAAAAAACTTTTCATTTCAGTACACAGTTCTTATTACATGATGTAACTACAGAATATTTAATATTCTTTAAATAAAAAAAAATTATCAAAACTTTTGTGAGAGAGAAAGAGATGCTAATTTTCTAATCTAATTCAATGAGCTAAAAGTGCTCCCGGCAGACCCAGAGATCAGCTAAACCAATTTTAAAATGATAAAATTTAACCATTTAAAAAGAAAATTGTAAAACTCATATTTCAAAGCATATTTCCAAATAATGTGGAGTGTTCCATTAGGGCGGTCAAAAACTTGGCAGTGCCATGAAAGTGATATTTTAACCCAAAATTAAAATGATTTCATTTACTCACCCTCTGTACTCTGTTTGAAAGCAGATGCGGATTGGAGACCAAACAAAGGAGGAGAGGGGAGGGGAGGGTGTCAATTAAATTATAATAACACGAGTAGAATTAATATCTAGTGCATTATATTCTAAGTCCTTTGAAGCAATATAAAAATAAAAATATTATTTTGGCTTCCACAAAGAACATTTCAATAAAAAAAGTTCTTAAAAGTCATTCACTGCTTTGTCCTATTTATCATTATATATATATATATATATATAACTGTTATCATGAGTTCTGAATATTCATTCATTTCTCCTCTGCCTTGTCTCTGATTTACCAGAGGTCAGCACAGCGGAATGAACCACCAACTATTCCAGCATATTTTTTATGCAGCGGATTCCCTTCCAGCCGCAACCCAGTATTGGGAAATACACACACACTCTCACATTCACACATACATTCATACACTACGACCAATTTAGTTTATTCAATTTACCCATAGCACATGTCTTTGGACTGTGGGGGAAACCGGAGCACCCGGAAGAAAGCCACATGAATACAGGGAGAACATGTAAACTCTACACAGAAATGCCAACTGGCCCAGCCAGGACTTAAACCAGCAACCTTCTTGCTGTGAGGCAACTAAGCCACCGCCATAAGTTCTTAATATATAGAATACATATTCTGAAAAAAAAAAAAAACTTCAATGGAATATTTGAAAAAGAACACTGTCTATCTAAATTAGAGTACACTTACAGATTCCTCCCAGTTATTTGGTGTTAATCAAGCACCCACTAGTAATTCCTTTTATTATCTGAACAAAACAGATATTTAAAGTGTTGGTTCACCCCAAAACTATTTTTCTGTTAAACATAAAAGAATTTCAAAACATGCAGTTCTGTCCTGCATTCATCATTCAATAAGACAATCAATTTCAGGCAGGTCAATGAGTGTTGTCACACAGCAAAATGGGTAAAGCAGACCTTTTAATATAAAATATGAAATAATGAAATGGCAGCATATAACCCTAACCTAAATCTGATTGAAAATCTTTGAGAATTGGTAAGTCTTTGTTATGTAGAGTCAGCAACCTGTGGAAGAGACTGGTAAAGAGCAGATCAATATCCCAGCAGAACAGAGTGAGAGACTAGATATGTCCCGTGAAAGACTAGTGATGTTTTTCTGTCTAATCTTTCTTTGTCACTGCTGTTCTCTAATTTTGATCAAAGTATTTTTCATAAAACAAAGGGATTTTGTTGAAGTGGTTTGGTTATTTTATAAAAAGTGGTTCTCGTTGTAGAGTATGATACAAAAAATGGTGTAGCACACCAGGTGTTTCACCACAGTTTTGATCTCTTCAATGTAAAGTTTCCATGAATTTTGTATAATTTCATGAAATCATGTTTGCCAATAAGAAAGGTTATTTTGAAGGGTGTTAACATCAGTGGTAACATTTACTTTCATTACATGAAAAAGAGCAGTTTGGTCATCCTGCTGTAAATTCTGCTCCAAAGAAAACAACAAAGTCAAACGGTTTTCAAAGACACATGTTAAAATTGTCATTTTTGGGAAAAACTGTTCCTTTACATGACATTTATCATTTATTTGGCTTAAATCACTGATTACAAGGCTGTGAAAACACATACACACATGTAAACAGATGCTTCTCCTGTAATCAAAAAGATGTGTCATGTCTAATTAAGCCTTAATGAAAGTGTCAGACAATCCAAAAGCACCATATTCTTCTCTTTCGCAATCTGGTGGCAAGAGCCATTTAAGAAGGACTCATGTGCGGTTAGCCTCTCTAATGGGGTGGATGAATTTCTCCAAAACGGAGGGGAAAAAAGTGAAAAACACACTCTTGTTGCATGACAGAATCCCTCCCAACCAAGACTTGTCCTTTAATACCAAAGCCTTTTCATGTGGCTTCTCCACGATTGCACATGGGGAAATGCAAACCACACTGTTACAGTGCTTATTATACACTGAGAGTATGCGTATGTGTGTTACTACGTGCATGAGGAAAGATTGCTGCAGTCGTGCAGCATGCCTTAAATTGAACTGACACGTCTTAATTTGTCAACAAGCCTACCCTTGGAAAGAGCAAGAAGTGAATGAAATAAAGAAAGCACTTACAGCAATGCTAGATGCATCAACACAAGACAAAATAATGCATTTGAGGATACCAGACTTTAGACTGGAGAGGGAGTACATTTTATATAAACTAAAATTAATTATCATATAAATTAAAACATTTTCAGTGTACATATTATACTTGGATAAAGCAATCTGTTTGCATTCTCTAATGCAGTCTCTTTAGCTGGCATGGGACCCAGCTAAAGTACATCACTCAAGCCATAAACGCTGTGCCTTACTGGCCACAGGAAAATTACATCAGGATAATACCAAACCCTTCACTTGTGTCTATCCTGAGCGGTGACGTCAAAGACAGCAGACAGTGATGAATAAAAGTCTGTTCCTTATTTTGATGAGGCTCCAAAAAAGAATGAGGAATGAAGCATCTAAATCAGGTGTGGCCAAACCCGGTCCTGGAGTGCTGGTGCCCTGCAAAGTTTAGTTCCAACCCCAGTCAGACACGGCTGGGCTAGCTAATCAAGCTCTTACTAGGCTTTCTAGAAACATCCTTACAGGTGAGTTGAGTCAAGTTTGAGATAAAATCTGTAGGACACCGGCCCTCCAAGACTGAGTTTAGACACCCCTTATCTAAATCTATCACCAGATATTAAAGGGATAGTGCACCCAAAAATGAAAATATACTCATTATTCACTCCCCCTTAAGTGGTTATAAACCATTATGATTTTTTTTCCCCACACAAAAGATATTTTGAAGAAACCAGAAAACCAAATCTCTTTCTCCAAAATATCTTCTTTTAAGTTCAACCTGAAAAAGACACTCAAACAAGTGGAACAAGTGAAGGTGAGTAAATGAAATGTAGGTTGAACTATTCATTTAACGTGTGTTTTCAGTGGTTACTACTATGCATTACAATTTCTATCAAATATGATCATAATCTGTGTACTTATGTGTAATGGAGCAAAGTCCTCTTGTCCTATGACAGTTTGCTGCTCTGCATTTGGTTATTATTGGTTGGGTGAGATTTTGCCAAGTAGTATGCAATTCTGGAATGACATCCATGTTGATCCTGGAACCTCATTTTTGAAAATGTGATCCATACCTAATTCCTACCCCCAAATCCAACTGTAACCCTAACCCAAAATCAGAGGGGAATAGTAGCTAGTTGTATAACAACCAGGTGTCAACCCTGCTGAAAAATCTAGCTTAAACCAGCCTAAGATGGTTGGCTGGTTTTAGCTGGTCGACCAGCCTGGTTTTAGAGGGGTTTTGGCCATTTCCAGGCTGGTTTCCAGCCATTTCCAGCCTGGACTTAGCTGGTCAGTCTGGGAGTTGACCAGCTTAAACCAACTTGACCGGCCAAAACCAGCTATGTCCAGCTCAAACCAGGCTGGTCAAACTGGTTTTAGCTGGTTTAAGCTGGTCATTTTCCAGCCTGACCAGCTAAGACCAGGCTGGAAATGGCTGGAAACCAGCCTGGAAATGGCCAAAATCCTTCTAAAACCAGGCTGGTCGACCAGCTAAAACTAGCCAACCATCTTAGGCTGGTTTAAGCTGGATTTTTTTGCAGGGAAATCCAGTTCCTGGAGGACCGCAGCTCTACATTTAGCTTTAACTCTAAACACACCTGATCAAACTAATTAAGTCCTTCAGGCTTGTTTGAACCTACAGGTAATGCTGCGGTCACATTAGAGTTTGTACGTGCGAAAGGCGCTGCGAAAGGGGGTGGGATTGAATAAAATGATTAGACATTAAAAAAAAAGCAAGCGATTGATCCATGTTTTGAATCAATTGATCCAAACCTGCAGTCTGTGTGGGTCTTAATGCCCCAGTACAGTGAAGGGGACACTATACTGTTCAGTGAGCGCCGTCTTTCGGATAAGATGTTAAACTGATGTCCATACTCTCTGTGGTCATTAAAAACCCAAGGTTGAAATACTAGGGGTTTAACCCACTGGCCTCTGTCCATCATGGCCTCCTAACTATCCCCATGTCATAATTGGCTTCATCAGTCTGTGCTGTCTGGTGCAATATGGCTGCAATCGCGTCACCCAGGGGGATGCTGCACACTGATGGTGGATGAGAAGATCCCTCCCAAAAATGTGTAAAGCACTTTGAGTGATTAGAATACAACTATATAAATGTAAGGAATCATTATTAATTATTTTTTATCAATGAACTTGCTTACTTATGGTCTAGGCCCAAATATGAACTAGTCTTCAAGACCTGAAAGTGAAAAACAAGAGTTGCTTTTATATTCTAAATAAATGTATTCCTTGCAATACTGGTATTGACGCAACAAACTCTAAAACGGGTGCCAAACTCAGTTTTTTACACAGCTTTAACACACTTACCTTTAGGTCACAAAAAGGCCAGAAGGACTTAAGTACTTTGATCAGGTGTGTTTTATTATTAAAGTTAATAATAAAGCTGAAGTGTGCAGAGATGCAACCCTCCAGGAACTGAGGCCACGTCCTTCCTAGGTAGGTGTCCAGACAACCCAGGCTTATTCTGTTTACGTACCCCTATGTGAAGTTTATTTATAAGCTAATTTTGAGAGGATCACGTGCTAATGATTGCTTGCAGACGACCCGGCATTATTCAATTTATGATTCACCAATCAAATGATTCCTAAGCCACTATAAATACCCTAAGTTCCATATAACAGCCATCTTCATTTTGAAGAATCCCCCCTTCCACCCCTACTCCTCCTCCTTTCCTAGATGGGTGGCATAGTGGCCCAGTGGTTAGCACTGTTGCCTCACAGCAACAACGTCACTGGTTCTAGTCCTTACCAAGCCAGCCGATGTTTCTGTGCGGAGTTTACACGTTCTCCCCGTGCTCATGTGGGTTTTCCCTGGGTTCCTCCTACCGTCCAAAAACATGAAACTTAAGTTAATTGACTAATCCAAATCGGCACCATAGACATGCTCCTAGTAAGTAGTTATATCTTAAGAGCAATCACTATCTGTTCATTAGCTACTACATCAGGAGAGTTCTTGAGATCTACCTTAGCTCAAACTCCCCTCTCGCCTTCCAATGGGAGGGAGCCCCAGGCTTGAGGATCTTTTAAGGTCCGGGTTCTCTCCCGGGACAGCATGCCAAACAAGCTTTTGTAATCAATTATCAGCTACGTTTTTATTTTGCAGTTTTTGTTTTCACAAATCCACCAGAGACAGAGTGTGCACTTTTTCAGATCTCAAATTTCTCTCACGAGTGCCATTTACACCTGCTGTTCTCGTGTAAATCCACCAGAGGCCACTGACTGACTGACCGACCAACCAGCCGATCTCCCGACCTCCTCCCTCCCCCTTCTCTAAACCCAACCAATAGTATTTTAAAAACCACCGATTGACCCAACCACCCACTTCGTAAATGAAACCGCAGTGTTTTGAAAAGCATTCCAGAAAAAGAAAAGCCCCCTGATTTTTATCATGTTTTCAGATTTTACCACATTCTCACCCTGTTTTGTCTTACCAGCTTTCTGGAACCTTTCTTCACCGAACTCGAACCCCGTCATCACGGTCAACTCTCCTCTGCATCTGAAGTCCACTGACGTACGTGTGGAGCTACCGGACAAACAGGTAACAGCGGAAAAGCCGTCCACATGTAGGTAAGCGGTCAGCTGGTAAGCAAGAAAAGAAACGACATCATACCACCCAGTAGCGATCGTTTTAAAGATGAAATGCAGCCATACATAACTCTGGCTACATAATTCGCAATCTCCAGAAATGTATATAGGGCTACGCTGTCAAATGAGCGTATGTGGGGTCCAGAAGTCATCTGAAACAAATGCCCAAGCCGCCTCAGCTGGCTTCTCTCAATGTGGAGGAGCAGCGGCTCTACTCCAAGCTCCTCCTGGGTGACAGAGCTCCTCACCCTATCTATAAGGGTGTGCCCTGCCACCCTGCAAAGGAAACTCATTTCAGCCATTTATATCTTGTCCTTTCAGTCATGACCCAAAGCTTATGACCATAGGTGAGAGTAGATTGACCAGTAAATTGAAAGCTTTGCCTTTCGGCCCAGCTCCTTCTTTACCACAACGAACCAGTACATAGGCCGCGTTACATGGTCTAATCAAATTAAATAATTTATGCTAAGCTAAGCTAAGCTAAAAGTGCTCCTGTCAAACCCAGAGATCAGTTGAACAGATTCAAACATGGTTATACTGTTTTACTGTTTAACTCTAGGTTGCTTGTAAAGTGTTCCTTTATGTATAAAAAACACTAATGCACATCAATCAGATCACATTTTTACAACATTGGCTCATTCGAAAACGTAGCCCTATATACATTTCTGGAGATCACCAAATATGTAGCTAGAGCTACGTATGGCTGCATTTCATCTTTTAAACCAACGCTACGAGGCATACAGCGTTCTTTTTCTTGCTTACCAGCTGATCGCTTACCTCTGTATAGACAGCGTTTCTGCTGTTATGAGTTTGTCCGGTAGCTCGACATGTACGTTGACGGACTTGAGACAGAGAGCAGAATTGACTGCGACAACACTGTTCGAGTCCGGTGAAGAACGGTTACAGAAAGCAGGAACAACAGCTAAAAAATAAAACAAACAAGTAAATAACAGGGTGAAAACGTGGTAAAACGTGATGAAAATCAGGGGGCTTTTCTTTTTCTGGATTGCTTTTTAAAGGTTCAAGAAACTCTCGAGTACTTTTTTTGTGTGTTGAGCATCACTTAAGACAACGTTAGCACCTGTCAGCATTAATTGTGAGGAAAACTGGATAATTCTGAACTTTTGTCATTGTCATCTAATTTCATCTTACGGGTTTAAAATGATTTTTGGGGCAGGATCAAAATCGGTGACGTAGCGGAAAACTGCAAGTGGAGTGATGTTGCATGGCTTTCTCATTATTATTCATAGCAGAGTTTTCTTGGTCACACTTTATTTTGATGGTCCGTTTGTTGAATTTTGTTAAATTGCATCTACATGCCAACTAATTCTCATTAGATTATAAGTAGACTGTTAGGTTGGGGTTAGGGTTAGTGTAAGTTGACATGTACTTGCAAAGTTTCTTATAGTCAGTTTATTGTCTGTTGAAGGAGCAGTGTCAACAGATATTAAGCAGTCTATTAATACTCAAATGAACCATCAAAATAAAGTGTTACCGTTTTCTTATCCTATGAGAAGAGCCTGCTTCTTAATTTTTCATAGCAAGACAGACCTGCCAGTGCCAAGCTGAGATCCTATGTTGATGACTGGGTGAGACCGTGTCCACGGACCCATGGCACACAGTATTTAGTCGTTTATGAAAGGTCGTGTGTGTTTGTTTCCATGATCCACTGGGTTTGTTGCATGTTTTTTTCCCTGCGATCCTGTCAGGGCCGATACAGCAAAGCTGTATGTGTGCAGCAAGCATTTTTGTCAGGACAGCAGTACGAGAATTGGAGAATGGTGGACTTTGTCTTTTATCAGTTCACATTTAGACACATTGCCATGCTGCTGTGTTCACCTAAATCCTCCAGATTACCAGCAGGGCTAATGGTTGAAATAGGCAGGGCAAGAGACCTAAAAAAGCGTACACATTAGCCTCTGGTGGATTTGTGAAAACAAAACCTGCGAAAAAACGTAGCTCCTGAGACATATTCAGGGCTCTCCAGAAATGTATATAGGGGTACGTAATCAGAATGAGCCTGAGTTGCATTTTTACTTGTGCTTTTGGAAACGTCAGTTTCATCATATCAGCAAAACCATCAAACTGCATCCATGCTATGTTTTCGTTTCATCAGATACCTGCCAGCAAGCATCCCTACCATCTCCACATTCCCTCCTTTCCAATCCTTAACTCTTCCCTGACAGTAAATTGAAGATGGCAGTTTCGCGGGCACGCTAATGAGCTCCAGTTGAGTTGAGTGCTGGGTAAGGTGCCTCCCCCTGGCCGAACTGTTCCCATTGCCTTCTCTCCCAAAATCCGGTCTACTTGCTGCCATGCATGAATTGCCAGCCACAGGAAAGTTAAAAAAGAGGAGTCTAAATTAAGTGCCCTTTCATTCCAGCATTTTCATGGTTTGGCTAAAAACAGGGTGCAAGATGATTCACATTTTATAAGCCCTCTCTTGCGGCCGCCTGCGTCACCCTGGCGCTCGGACTTTACCGCTCATTCACACATTTCTCTCTCTCTCTCTCTCTCTCTCTCTTGCTTTCTCTCTGTGTCCACTTCATTTACTTAGTCTTCTGTAGCAATCAATGTTCATATATATATATATATATATATATATATATATATATATATATATTTATTTAAAGGTAGCATGACATGTTCAATGATAAGTACAGACAATATGATGCATTTTCAGAGTACCAATTGACAAAAAAGATATTTATTATGTGTTATTTCAGTGTTAGCCAACATATAAAATCTGACTGGAAACACAACGCTATGCAGGGTTTTCTCCCTAGAGAATAGGCTGAATGAACAAGACAGCCCATAACACCCCTGTAGCCTAAGGTTTATACATTTAACAGAACACAAACTTAGTGGTTAGGAGAAAAAGAAATAGGAAGGGGATGGACATTTCTCTAAACAAGTCTGACAGCTACTACCATTCTAACCACTGTCCATTATCATTTCCGCGTCATGGCTGCTGCTGGCCGGGCGTCTGCTGCCAGAGAAAACATGAAGGCAGAGGAGCTGGTGTGGGTGAAGAGCACAGATGTGCTGCTGGACAATGAGATGCTCAAAGCGTGTGTGTGTGTTGTGTAATGCTGCCCTCTGCTATCCATGAGGAGCTCTGCAAGGAACATTAAAGGGATAATTCACCCAAAAATGAAAACAGTTTGTAAACCCTAAAGAAAATAACCTCATAATCTTCCTCGTGTTATTTTGAAACTGTACAGGTTTTTTTTTTCTTTTGTTAAACACTAAAAAATTTGATATTTTGAGAAAATAAAAATCTGTTTTCTGGCACCAATCCATTTTCATTCATTTATTCATTTTCTTTTCGGCTTAGTCCCGTTATTAATCTGGGGTCGCCACAGCGGAATGAATTGCCAACTTATCCAGCACGATTTTACGCAGCCGATGCCCTTCCAGCCGCAACCCATCTCTGGGAAGCATCCACACACACTCATTCACACTCATACACTACAGACATTTTAGCCTACCCAATTCACCTGTACTGCATGTCTTTGGGGGAAACCGGAGCACCCGCAGGAAACCCACACGAACACAGGGACAACATGCAAACTCCACACAGAAACGCCAACTGCCCCAGCCTAGGCTCGAACCAGCGACCTTCTTGCTGTGAGGCGACAGCACTACCTACTGCGCCACTGCATCGCCATCGATTTTTTATAGTAGGAAAAATACTATGGAAGTTAATGAGAATACACAAGACGTGTCACTCTTAGCTTTTTGAAATGGGAAAAGTGTAACTAGTGTTGCCAGATTGGAAATGTCAAAGTATTATATCAGAACCTCAAAATTATCGTATTTGGAGGAAAATTATCGTACACTAGTCAAACAGCGATAATACAGCTATTATCTAGACAAATAGCGTTTTGACAAATAATAACATAGGCATACCTTAGTGGGAAGGTTCAAACTCCACCTCCGAGTCACTGTCATTGAATACCTGCGTGTGTTGCCAGATGTTGAGGGATTCATTTTGCGGTACAAATTGGATGCCTACATAGAGCGCAACAGTGCTGGTTGGCTTGAAAGCAGTGCACCCCTTCGCATGATGCATTTGAATGGGGAAAAACGAGAACATCAAGGGCAAACTCCCCTGTTCTTCTCACCTTCCTTTTCAGCACTACTTTTTCAAACTTAACCGACCTCAACCTGAAAACGACACCGCAAACTCGTGAGAGAGAGCTATTCTCCACGTTGATTGGCTGAGAAGATGTAACGTAAGATGAGATAGAAACTACAGTCATTGGATGGAAAACGCGTCTAACTCCACCTTCTCCTCACAGACAGTAGACACAGGATGCAGCTATCAATAAGTATAGAAGCCCTAAGATTACAATGAAACTCTTCCGTACAAATACGATGATTATCATTTGTCTGGCAACACTGAGTGTAACAGTCAATATGGTGAATAAAGCCCCTCCTACTAGTACAGGAGCCAACCATAAATCGCTATAGGCTGACAATACTCCGGTGGAGGGACTCAGACCAGACGTGAGTTTCTGCAGACTTTGTGTGATTTGGACGTTTAGAAATGAAAGTAAACACACAGTTGAAGTTTAATTTTATTGGTGATTCCTAATATGAAATTCAATCGTAAGCTTGGCAAGCAATTTTGGAGAAATTGATGTTTCCTTATTCAAACAGAATGCCTGAGCATACTGCCCTAGAGATGTTTCAAAGATGGCTGCTGAGTAAAATGACTGGCCTAAAAGCAAAGGCTGTTTTTCAATAGGCGTTTTTCAGCGGTCTTGCGTCCTTGTGTTCTTGTGTAATGTCATCATCAGTTGCCAAAGTTCAGTTCCAATACTGAAGACCGCAAGTACAGAGGACGCGTAAACCTTCCTTGATGTGTTCTTGATATCGAGGATGCACCGATGCAAACTTGAGCATCCAACTTGCTCTAGAAGTCCCAGAAGTCATTGCGTCTGGAAGGTAAGAAGCACTGCATTTTATATAGGTTTATTATTAAAGTTTAGAGATAGAACTTATTCATCTCAGGTGTTCCCTATATGAAACAGTGAATATAAACATCATCATGGACATCTTAATAAAGGAATAAGTGTGTTTATTTGCTGAAATTCTTATTAAAATCTGTTATATTTTTATTGTGCAACATATATATGTAAGGTCTTTATGCAGAGTATATATTTTAAAAAGGGGAAAAACAATAAATTGTTGTATGAATGTTGTAGTGTTTAAATAAATTTCCATTAAAAACGCGTGAGGTCATGTGACCATCAGGAAGAACCAGGGAAGAACGCAGCATCTCATTTCTCACAGGCCGAGTTCTCTGTTCTCGTGGTCTCCCGAGTTCATTCTTCCGAGGACACCTGGCAAGACCAGTCTTCACAAGAACGCAAGTCCGTTCTCTCCGTTCTTGGAATTAAGAAACAGCTATAGTCACTTTAAGGCAAGTCAATTCACTCGGCGGCCATCTTTGAAAAGCCTCTCAGGCGGTATACTCGGGCATTCTGTTTGAATGGGGAAACATCAAATTCTCCAAAACTACTTGCTAAGCTTACGATTACATTTTATATTCCGAATAACCAAAAGTTTCATTCCTTAATGTTTGCATCACACAAAATCTGCAGAAACTCACGTCTGGTCTGAGCCCCTCCACCGGAGAATTGTCATTCTATAGTGATCACTGATTGGCTACTGTACTAAAAGGCGGGCTTTATTCACCACATAGCGATCGCTGATTTGCTCCTGCACTTAAAGGTGGGGCTTCATTTGCCATATTGACAGTTACACTTTTCCCTTTTCAAAAGTACACGAGTCTCATGTCTTGTGTATTCTAGAGTCTTTGCTTAAAGGGACTTTGGTTCCAGCATCCATCATGATTCAAAATAACTTATTTTGTGTTCAACCGAAGAAATAAACAAAAATGTTGGAAATCTTAAACACTACTTTAGCATTGGGCTGTCATGATGACACCTTTATAACATGACATGACACATGCTATGAATATGAATAAAATATGCATGCTTTTGACAACTGTCATTAGCTCATGCCATTTTAAATGTGAAGATGACATTGTTTGAGGTGTCTTTTTCATAACAAAATAACTTTATAAATGTCATAATTTGTCATGAGGCCATTAAAATTGTGTCATGAATAGTTTTAATCAATTTTACAGTGAAACAAACTGAATTTGTCATTAAACTTTTTCAGTTTCATTTAAAGTGAATGACATTTAATGGCAAATTCAATTTCTACCACTGTAGCTGAGGTTAAGAAAAATAATGAAAATTATTATGAAATTCATGACATGATCATAATGGAGTGTCATGTTTATAACAGATTTATGACAAGTTTTGCTGTCTTGGTAATGTTAATGACAAAGAAAAAGACAGGTATTGATGTATTTGGTTATGTCAAGCTATCATAATGAAGACATCTCAAACAATGTCAACTTTGCATTTAAAATGACATAACTGAGCGAATGACACTTAAGACACTCCATGTCCATGCTATCAGTTTCAATTCTTATAATTTTCTTATAATTCTTTTTAATATAGCTTTATTAGTTAAACCTGTTCAGTGGCCTGTTAATACAAATATAATCAGCCAATCATTTAGACATAATCAAGTAGACATAATCAAGAAGATCTGCCCGGCTCAAGTTCAAACTGAGCATCAGAATGAGGACGATTGAAGAATTTTGTGAGCAAAAATGCATTGTTGATGCCTTTTTCAGCTGATAGAAAGGCAACAGTAATTCAAACTAGAAAAGTAAAGTTCGTAGGCAAACTTTATGGTGGCTTGAGAAAGCCTCGTCTGAAAGTAGCTTTATAAATGAAATAATTGAAGTAGTTAAGAGGTTTGAAGCAGATGGCATAGATAAATAACTACACATAGCTTAGCAGGTTTCTAGTATGGATTAGCATGTTTCTTGCTAGGTGGTTGCTAGGGTGTTCTGAGTCGTACCTAAGGTGTTGCTAGACGGTTGCTAGGGTGTTCTGAGTTGTTGCTAGGCAGTTGCTAACATACATTACTATGGTTCTAGTATAAATTAGCATGTTGCTAGCATGTTTCTAGCATAAATTAGCATGTTGTTAGCAGTGCTTCCCACAGGTTTGAAATATACTTGCGGTGGTAGCCGGATTGAAACACACCATTTACCCACATCACATGAATGGTCAACTACATGCGACAAACGTGATTTTTAACTATATTTTTATTTATTATAACACCTTTAATTTTCAATGGGTTAAAATTATTTTTAAAAGATTGTATGCTATTTAGAAGCCATGTGCACCCACTGACAGGTAAAGGGCTCTCTCTCTCTCTCTCTCTCTCTCTCTCTAAAGTTGCTTTATTGACATGACATAGTACAGTATTGTCAAAGCATTTTAGATATGTATAAAGTATGTAATATATTAACATAATCAAATTAATAAAATATACAGCAAATGAGAAATAAATATCAGAATTTTTTTATAAAAAATAGACATTATTGCTAAAAATGATAAATACTAGAATAAAAAGTGTAGATTATTTTAATTTAGTCAAATTAGTTGATTAGCCATTTCTAACAAATATTTTGCAGCCATTATAAGATGTCATTTTGTTCTCTCCGAGTATATAGTAAAGTTTGACTTTAGTTTGACTCGTTTATTAAATGATTAATCATTTAATGTTTCTCTCGCGGCTGTGCGAGCGCAGTCAGCTGCAACAAGGTAAAAAACGTGCAAAATGCAAAAACGTGTACAAATAAAGGCAACTTTAGAAAGCGAAAGTAAAACCCGAATGCTGGACATTTTAGGAGATTTAATTTCAGAAAATACGATCAGACGCATTTTGGCTGAAAAAGCGTCTGTGTGAGTGACAGATCGCGCACACACAGAATCAGCAGTGGGAAACGTGCAGAGCGACAGAAGATTTTCCACTGGTTAATTGATCACAAATGTTTGGCTTTCTTGTGCGGATACAAAAAAGTGTAAAAGGATGATAACAGTAGTGTTATTTATGTGTCACCATCAAATATACTTGGGCGGCCGTTAATATACCTGAGCGGCCCGCCCAAGCAAAATCTATGTGTGGGAGGCACTGTGTTAGCATGGTTCTAATATGAATTAGCATTGGTAGTCTGAGTTAAATGACCCCAACCTTAAGTCTGTATGACATCTTTTGCAAAGTTATGATGTCACAAAGTTTAGTTCAATGTTAAGTCAATGGAACTTTACAGAATTTTCAGTTTTCAGAAAACCGTATGTCGGATCATTTGGAAAAGATATAGCATCCCGAGTCAGACTAGTTTAGAGGTTTGGAGTTAGTTTGGTGGTTGTAGTATGAACGATCTAGGAGGAGATGCATATAGAAATTAGTCTCAGAAGAGGAAGAACACAGAGGAATAATACGTTTATGTAGTATAACAGTATATTGGCTTTCTCAAGCCACCATAATAACCACCACCAAGGTCTACAGAACAACTTCAACCTTGAAGCAGACGAGCTCTGGCAGTAGATGAGCATATATGACACACCTGATAGCTAGAAACTGGAAACTGAGGCAATAATTCACAGACTTGTCAAAACAAAATGGAAAAAGTTGATTGGTCTGACAAGTCTACATTTCTGCTGATGGTAAGGTCAGAATTTAGTGTAAAAAAAAAAAAACCCAAAAGTCGTGGATCCAACTTGTCAATGATTCAGACTGTGGTGTAATGGTGTAGAATATTTTCCTTGGACATTTTGGGTTCCTCAATGAACCTTCAAGATAATAGTTCTTAAACCCTTTAAGACCGAGACAGCTAGCCATCATTTTTATTCTTTTATGAATCTACAAAACCTGAAATGGAAAAGATATGGATGCTAAAGGTTCTTCATCAAACCATCTATGCCAACAACAACAAAAAAATATTTTTAAAAGTGCAGGGAATCTTCAGGTCAGTTGAACTAAGAGGTCTGTGTCATGTATGTGCAGCTGACAAACCTTCTAAAGCTGTGTGATGATCTCATCTCTGGTGTCAACATAGACCAAAGTCTCTGAGGAATGTTTCCAACATCTTGCTGAATCATGATCAATTAAGACATGCAAACATCCAAATATGGATCTTTAACCCATATATTATGTGTGAAAAAAGTGCAAAATGTCTACTGTATCACATTTAGCCTTACATAAGTTAACTGAAAATCATCATTATTAGGCCAATTCACTTTTAGTTTGAAGGAAAACATGCTATTTCTGGACATTGTTTCCCTCTTATAGCAATGAGTTGCAGTGAACTACACTCAAGCGATAATATCTCACAACCACATATTTACTAAGAATGCTATTCCACGGAAAATAAAACAATCCGCCACAAAGACATGGTAATGAATTACATTCCATAGTTACAACTGTTCACAGACTGACTGAACGCACTCGTCCAACCTCCATTCATGCCAGTGCAGGAGGAAGCTCTGGGCAGTTGGCGAGAGGAAATGGCGTGGCTGGTCTGAGGTTTGGAGGAAGAATGGGAAGTATGCTGTTACTGTGGTGCTGGTCAGACAGCAGTCTTTAGGTTTCCTCGCCACAGCTGCCCTGACCACATCTGTCCTCTGCTCTCACTCAATCTTCTCAGCCATTTAAGCTATAAAATGCTTCCTCACTAAATACGGCTCCACCCAACTCTTAAACCGTGTACATTAAAAGAGCACCCCCTACTACACCCACATAACAGTGAATAAAACCGGCTTGTTCGGCTGTTAAAGCTGTTGGAGCAGCCCAGCCAGCATTTCATTCGCATGTTCTGATGTTGTTTGTGGTCGCCGTTGCTCCTTTATGAACAAGCAGGAGAAACAGACACAGCAATGATGAGAGGGAAAAGGCATGCTGAAAAAAAAAATGATTCATTGGGTTTACAAAAATATTTTTAAGGTGAGTGATTGCAAACAATTACTGTATATGGGCTGGATTTAAACAAACATGTTAAGCTGAACATTACTAAATTTAATGTGTTTGTTTAGATTCAGCCCATATAAATCAGCCCAAGATCATTATTTATACAAACCCCTATACACATTTCTGGATATTGCGAAATACCTCTAAGGAGCTTTTTGTTTTTGTGAATCCACCAGAGGCTACTATGTACGTTCAAATTTCTCTCGTGACTGCCATTCACACCTGCTGTTCTTGTGTAAATCCACTAAAGGTCGCTGTTGACTGACTGACTGACTGAATGACTGACTGACTGACCGACCAACCAATCCCCCAACCACCTTCCCTAAACCCAACCGATAGTGTTTTCAAAAGCACTGATTAACCCAGCCACTGCCTTCCCTAACCCAAATAACAGTTTTAAAAATCAATCCAGAAAAAGGAAAGCCCTATTGACTGTATGATTTTTACTACATTTTCAGATCTTACCATGTTCTCACCTTGTTATTTACTTGTTTATTTTATTTTTTGTTGTTTGTTTTACCTGCTTTCTGGAACTGTTATTTGCCGGGGTCGTACCACATCGTTGTGGTCAACTGTCGTACACAGCAAGCCACTGGGCAAACTGGTAACAGCAGAAAAGCCATCCACATGGAGGTAAGCAGTCAGCTGGTAGCACGAAAAGTAACAGAAGCTGTTGCTGGTGTTTACTGCCACATAGTGTTCGTTTTAAAGACAAATTGCAGCCATACGTTAGGGATGTGCACATGGATGCTCAAGTATATCAATATATTGATACTCAGAAGCTTTTAATTTTATATCAATTTTTTTTTTTAAGAGTATCGCTATTTTAACTAAATTGTAATAATTTCTGCATAACTAAATGTTTTAGCTCTGTGTACAGGATTGTCAGTGACGCTTTGTATACAAGACGTTACACCAAACAATCTGCATTGGAATGTGACGTAAGCGATCATGTCCCTTTCAGATAACTTACGTTCTCAACACACGCAAGACGCGCACTTCTGCATTACGGAATGACACGATGGCAGAGAGGTAACGCAGCATGTTGTGGTGCTCAACAGCTGAAATCGCTTTTGAAAGCGCTTTCACGAGCAATTTTGTGATAAGAAAGTCGTACACAGCAACAATACAAGCAGCCTTTATAAACACTTACAGACAACACACCCTGAAACTTATAAAGAAGCAAGCTAAAACAAGCTGCCCAGTGTTTCTCTGCTCAGTCTCCCTCTGTCCGACAAAAGACGTTATAGGAGAGTTTTAAAGGAGGCAAACCTCATTCTCCCTAATATAAGTATGTGAGTGTATATGTGCTGTGTGTATATACAGTATGTATGTGTATGCAGTGTGTATATACAATATGGATGTGTGTGTGTGTGTGTGTGTGTGTGTGTGTGTGTGTGTGTGTGTGT